>OX403625.1:8675655-9043725 GCA_948107755.1 Campoletis raptor
CATCCACAAAAGTCACAATAATCAAGCGCACATGTTCGCTTGAGAATAAATTTCAAGGCATTTATTGAATTTCCTTCGCAGCTGATGAACATCTTACGCCGTGTTTGCCATCACCCTGTGGCTCCAACGCAGTCTGCCGAGAGCAGAACGGCGTTGGATCTTGTTCCTGCGTTCCTGAGTATATAGGAAATCCTTACGAAGGATGTCGACCCGAATGTGTTCTGAGTTCAGATTGTCCTTCCTATCTCGACTGTATACGTTCAAAGTGTCAGGACCCTTGTCCCGGCACCTGTGGACAGAACGCTAATTGCGAAGTCATAAATCATCGACCAACATGTACTTGTCTTCAAGATTACACCGGTGATCCATTCCGCCACTGTCATTTCGTTCAAATTGGTAAATTGTATTTTCGATCTGTTTCTTAACTTAAACTGGGGAGATTCTTTATTATTTCATACGTTCTAACGGAAATAACCGTCCTCAGATGAGGGAATAACACTGCAAGAACCCTGCAATCCGTCACCCTGTGGTCCAAATAGCCAATGCCGCGTGGTCAACAATCAAGCCGTTTGTTCTTGTAGCCCCGAATACATAGGAAGTCCACCTGCATGTCGTCCTGAGTGCGTCGTCAGTTCCGAATGTCCGACAAATCGTGCATGCATCGACCAAAAATGCGTCGACCCTTGTCCAAAACCATGCGGCATCAACACTAATTGCGTTGTTCTCAATCACAGCCCGATTTGCTCCTGCAAACCGCAGTATACCGGAGATCCTTTCACCAGGTGTTTCTCCATGCCAAGTAAGGAGCTGCAACAACAAATCGAAGAAAGATTGAAAAATCTGAAAGCGTACTGAGGAAATTTGTTACTACGTTTTCTTTTCAGGTGTGCCAAACTATCCGGTTGTTCCGCAAAATCCTTGCCTACCCTCACCATGCGGCAATAACGCGGAATGCCGTCAAGTTGGTGAGACTGCTTCGTGTTCATGTTTACCTAATTATCTTGGTAGCCCCCCAAACTGCCGATCCGAGTGTACAATTAATCAGGAATGTCCAAGCAACAAAGCCTGTATCCAACAAAAATGTCGAGATCCCTGTTTGGGATCTTGCGGCATTTCAGCACGATGTGAAGTCATAAATCATACACCGATTTGTACTTGTTTGAATGATTATACCGGTGATCCATTTACAAACTGTTATCCTCTGCCACCAACCACAGTCCCACCCGTGAGAGATCTGTGCAACCCTTCACCATGCGGATCGAATACAGAATGCAATGAAGGGGTGTGCACATGCATTCAGGAATATCGTGGTGATCCCTATAGCGGCTGTCGTCCGGAATGTGTGCTCAATGACGATTGCCCTCAAGACCGTGCATGTTCACGTAACAAATGCGTTGACCCCTGCATCGGTACTTGTGGACAATTGGCTGTATGTAATGTGTACAATCACGTGCCGATGTGTAATTGCCCAGAAGGCATGACCGGAAATGCTTTCGTTATCTGCTCACCACGAAGAGGTAAAAATCTCACCATAATAAATCGTTGTTCAAATTCCGGGATTTCCGTCGCCTACATGAATAATCTGGCGTTCCTCATTTTCTATTTCATCGAATAACTTGTAGATCCTGTCGAACGAAATCCTTGCGAACCAAGCCCTTGCGGTCCAAACAGTCGTTGCCGCCAAATAAATGGTCAAGGTGTATGTTCCTGCGTTGAAGGTTATATCGGTTCGCCACCAACGTGTCGGCCTGAGTGCGTTGTTAGTTCTGATTGCACTAGAAACGAGGCATGCTCGAATCAGAAATGCATTGACCCTTGTATCGGTGCTTGTGGACTGAATGCCAACTGCCAAGTCATAAATCATAATCCAATATGCAGTTGTCCAGAAGATCTTACGGGTGATCCATTTTTCCGATGTGAACGAAAACGTAAGACATTTTTTGACATCTTCCAACAACAACAGAACAGAGAAAAATTCAAGGTCAGCTAAATTACAAAAATACATTTTTAATTGTAGCAAGAGAGCCTGAGATTTACGTAAATCCCTGTCAACCTTCGCCTTGTGGACCATATGCCCTGTGCCAAGTTGTCAACAATATTCCATCCTGCTCTTGCAATTTGGAATATGTTGGTTCGCCACCGAACTGCAGACCTGAATGTACCAGCAACTCCGAGTGTCCAAGTAACCAGGCTTGCGTGAACCAAAAGTGTAGAGATCCTTGTGTGGGTGCATGTGGGTCAAACACGGAATGCCGAGTTGTCAGTCACACTCCAATGTGCGTCTGCCTCCAGAACTACGGCGGTGATCCTTTTACAGGATGCTCTCCTGTTCAGAGTAAGAATTTGGATACTAATGCCATCTCTTATCATCCTTCCCACGTTTGAGTATAGCTACATTCTCTCATTATAATAACACAGAGCAACCGGAAGAAAATTTGAGTCCTTGTGTTCCTACACCCTGCGGCCCGAACGCAATCTGCCGCGAGCAAAACAACGTTGGATCGTGCACCTGTATGCCCGACTATATTGGAAATCCTTACGAGAGTTGCAGACCGCAGTGCATCGTAAATTCGGACTGTCCATCGAACCTCGCCTGTATAAACTCAAAATGTCAGGACCCTTGTCCCGGCACATGTGGACCAAACGCTGAATGTCAAGTGATCAACAATCGACCATCCTGCACTTGTCGCATCGGTTACAGCGGTGATCCGTTTCGCTACTGTAACCTCACGCCATTCTTTGGTATTTTCAACACTCGCATCATAAGAACAATTACTCAATGATCCGGAATATCATCTAATCGGGCGCTCTTTTCTTTCGAATTGAAAATGCAGGTGAACCGGCTATTGTGAATGATCCTTGCGATCCATCGCCTTGCGGACCAAACAGCCAATGCCGAGTGAATGAAAAACAAGCAGTATGTTCTTGTCGTACCGGATACATCGGAAGTCCACCTGGTTGTCGACCTGAGTGTGTTACCAGTTCTGAGTGTTCTACCAATCGCGCTTGCATCAATCAAAAATGCCAAGATCCTTGTCTAACAAGTTGCGGGATTAATGCTAATTGCAGAGTTGTTAATCATAGCCCAATTTGTACGTGTAAAAATACTTATACTGGTGATCCATTCACCCGTTGCTTCTACGTTGAAGGTATGTCGAACAATCGCAAGGATGTATTCATTTTCTTTCACATCGTGTGGACCTTTATCTCTACACTTGTCTTCTTGTTTCATAGCTACCCCTACACCTTCACCACCAGCACCTCGTGATCCATGTAGCCCTTCACCCTGCGGCGCCAATTCTCTATGCCGCCCGATCGGTGATACTCCATCATGCACTTGCGCTGCCAATTATTTCGGTAGTCCACCAAACTGTCGTCCCGAATGTACTATCAATGCAGAATGTCCGAGCAACCGTGCTTGCATGCGGGAACGTTGTGCCGATCCGTGTCCGGGATCCTGCGGTTTTGAAGCACTTTGCTCTGTTATTAATCACACTCCAGTCTGTACTTGTCTCGAAGGATACACCGGTAATCCGTTCGAGCAATGTGTCAGGAAACCCGTTGACTGTAAGTTGCATAGAAAAAATCCAGCCGCTTTTTATTCGTTGCGATTGTTGAAAAAAAAAAATCACAATCTGTTTTTTTATCTTTGCGTAATCTTAGCTGAGCCAATTGAGAAGGATCCATGTGCAAGATCACCATGCGGTGCAAATGCACGTTGTGATAACGGTATTTGTACTTGCCTGGACGAATACTTTGGTGATCCTTACTCCGGTTGTCGACCGGAGTGCGTTATTAACAATGACTGCTCGCGCAACCTGGCATGTACAAGAAACAAGTGCACAGATCCGTGCCCTGGTACTTGTGCCAGTAACGCACTGTGCAACGTTATTAATCACATTCCAATGTGCAGCTGCCCGCCGGGAAGTGAGGGAAATGCTTTCGTCTTCTGCGCACCGGCAAGAGGTAAGACTTCAATAAAAGAACGTTAAGAATCGACAGATAATCTGAATTTTATAACAGCACCTGAAGTCACGACTCCTTGCGATCCATCACCCTGTGGACCAAATAGTCAATGCCGAAATAATAACGGAGTCGCAGTATGCAGTTGCGTCGTGGGATATATCGGAAGTCCACCCGTATGTCGACCGGAGTGCGTCGTTAGTTCGGATTGCGCACCCAGTCAAGCTTGCAGCAATCAAAAGTGCTCTGACCCATGTCTTGGAACTTGCGGTATTCGCGCTCGTTGCCAAGTTATAAATCATAATCCGCTGTGCAGCTGTCCCGATCGTTTCACTGGTGATCCGTTCGTCCGGTGTATACCAATGCGTAAGAAAACTGATCACTTTTTTCCCAAACCCCATCGAAATACAAAAGTCAAGAGCACTTAATTATACATAAATATACACAGCGGAAGCTCCACAAGTTCCAACGAATCCTTGCCAACCATCACCCTGTGGACCGAATGCTCAATGTCGAGTGGTCGGTGATTCACCATCTTGCTCCTGTTTACCGGAATACATCGGTTCACCTCCAAGCTGCCGACCCGAATGTGCCAGCAATTCTGAATGTTTATCGCATCTCGCGTGCATCAACCAAAAATGCCAAGATCCGTGTCCAGGATCTTGCGGCGCGAACGCCGAATGTCGTGTCGTCAGCCATACACCAATGTGTTACTGTTCAACTGGCTACACCGGAAACGCATTCATGCAGTGTATCTTTGCTCGACGTAAGGCAATAACTAAGACAGTTTTCGTAGCACCTGATATTTCGGTACAATTTTAAGTAATTCCATTTTTTTATTTATTACTACAGCAAACGATCAGCAACCTGAAAAAGTTTCACCGTGTTTACCGAGTCCCTGCGGCCCAAATGCCGTTTGTAATGAGCGTAACAACGCTGGCTCTTGTTCTTGCATCGACGGATACTTTGGCAATCCGTACGAGGGTTGTCGACCCGAGTGTACCCTGAATTCCGACTGTCCATCGAACCGTGCGTGTGTCAACTCCAAATGCATTGATCCTTGTCCTGGAACGTGTGGAACGAACGCCGAGTGTCAAGTGATTAATCATTTGGCCACGTGCAACTGCCTTCCTACATATTCCGGGGATCCGTATCGTTACTGCGCCTTCATGCAACCAAGCTGTAAGGGCACTAGAAGATGATTATAATAATTTTCAGGCCATAGAAAGGAGAAACACATGTTGACAGTTTCATTTCTTATCCAGTGGACGAACCAGAACGTGAAGAACCTTGTGCTCAAACACCTTGTGGTCCAAACAGTCAATGCAGAGCAGTAAATGGTGTAGCTGTGTGCTCCTGCTTACCAACTTACGTTGGCAGTCCACCCGCATGTCGCCCCGAATGTGTCTCCAGCTCGGAATGTTCTCCGGACAAAGCTTGCGTAGCGCAAAAATGCGTCAATCCTTGTCCAGCTTCGTGTGGCCTTAATGCCGATTGTCGGGTAATCAATCATTCACCACTCTGCAGTTGTTCACGAGGCTTTACAGGCGATCCTTTCACTAGATGTTTCAGCATGCCAAGTGAGTTTAGAAGTCGATAACAGGAGAACTGATTCGGATTTCCTGAAAAACTTCAAATTTTTCTCTTATTGCAGCCCCTCCACCGGTCGTAGCGGACGTATTTCGTGATCCGTGCATACCATCCCCCTGTGGACTAAATTCCGAATGCCGTAATATTCGAGGTGTACCATCGTGTTCATGCCTTGCTAGTTATATCGGAAGTCCACCAAATTGTCGTCCAGAGTGTACAATCAACTCTGAGTGCCCAAGTATTTTCGCGTGCATGCGTGAAAAATGCCGCGATCCTTGTCCAGGATCCTGCGGGCTTATGGCCAGATGCGAAGTTTTTAATCATACACCGACCTGCACTTGCCCTGATGGCTACACTGGAAATCCTTTCGACAATTGTTTCCCGACACCTAAACGTAAGAATGATCATTTCCATCTCTTTCTCTGCTCTCCCTGCAGATACGAAATTCATTGTTGAATAAGTTTAACAATGATTTGCATTAATCGTTAATTTTGTCTGAATGGCCGAAACAGCTCCGCGTGATCCTGTAGAAGACCCTTGTGCCCTTGCGCCTTGTGGAACAAACGCAAATTGTCTTGACGGTATTTGCACTTGCCGGCCTGATTATCACGGTGATCCTTATGTTGGCTGTCGTCCCGAGTGCGTTATCAATAATGATTGTCCAAGCGATCGTGCATGCAATCAGAATAAATGCCGTGATCCATGTCCTGGTACTTGCGGACAAAATGCTATCTGCAATGTGTATACTCACGTTCCCATGTGCAGTTGTCCACCGAGTATGACGGGAAATGCTTTCATATTTTGCTCGCCCGTACGAGGTACGTTAAGGCGGTCACATAATTAAATTGCCCGGCTAGATGCAGAATATTATATTACCAGAATCCTTTGACAATTTCTAAATTTCTGGAAAAATTATTCTAGATCCACCTGAACAGGATCCTTGCAATCCATCCCCCTGCGGACCTAACAGTCAATGCCGAAAAAATAACGGTTACGCGACTTGTTCGTGTATCAACGGCTTCATCGGCTCACCACCGAGTTGTCGGCCAGAATGCGTCGTAAGCTCAGATTGTGCACCTAACCAGGCTTGCAACAACCAAAAGTGCGTCGATCCCTGTCTCGGAAAGTGTGGAATCGCATCACTCTGTAGAGTAATCAGTCACAAGGCAGTTTGCAGCTGCCCTCAAGGAATGACCGGAGATCCTTTCACCTTTTGTACACCGATTCGTAAGGAACTTTGTCGAAATACATACCTGATTGATAATGTAGGAAAATTCTTTATTATACGTGGCTGATTTATGTGTTATTTTTTTACTCCAAAGCTGAGACATCCCCAGTTTCGGTGAACCCTTGCCAGCCATCCCCCTGCGGACCCAACTCTCAATGTCGCGAAGTCAATAATTCATCCTCGTGTTCCTGTTTACCTGAATTTATCGGATCACCACCAAACTGTCGTCCCGAATGCACCAGCAACGATGACTGCTCATCGCGACTCGCTTGCATTCGGCAAAAGTGTGAAGATCCTTGCGCGGGTGCTTGCGGAGAAAATACTCAATGCCATGTAGTGAGCCACACAGCAATGTGTCTTTGTAACTCCGGATACATCGGAGATCCGTTCACCGGATGTCAAGCTCAACGATGTAAGATTATCCTGCAGAGAATTGTAACGAAAAACCGGCTATTAGTTCCAACCAAAAATAACCACTTTTTCTTACAGTCGATCCTTCACCTATGATCGTTAACCCTTGTACACCATCACCCTGTGGCCCCAATTCTGTTTGTCGAGTCCAAAACAACGCAGGCTCGTGCACCTGTATCCAAAGCTACATCGGTAATCCCTACGAGGGCTGCAGACCAGAATGTGTTCTCAATTCTGATTGTTCGGCGAATCTCGCATGTATTAACGCCAAGTGTCAAGATCCTTGTCCTGGTACTTGTGGTCAGAATGCCCAATGCAGGGTCATTAATCACCAGCCTACTTGTACATGTTTCGAGAGATATTCCGGGGATCCTTTCCGGTATTGTAATCCTTTGAGAGAACCAGGTAAGGAATAAACAGAACTTTTTTGTCCTAATCATATCAATTCTTCTTTTCTTTATTGTCATGATCATTCGAACTCTTTCCTCGTCCAGATGTGCCCGTAGAAAACTTGGATCCTTGCAGACCATCTCCTTGCGGACCTTACAGCCAATGTAGAGACTCCAACGGTCAAGCTGTTTGTTCTTGCATGCCCGGATATCAAGGAAGCCCACCAGGCTGTCGACCAGAGTGCGTTACGAGTTCTGACTGCCCAACGGCTCTGGCCTGCGTCAATCAAAAATGTGTCGATCCCTGTCCACGCCCCTGCGGTCTTCAGGCTGATTGTCGAGTCCTCAATCATAGTCCAATCTGTAGTTGTAAACCTGGACACACCGGGGACCCGTTTACACGTTGTTTCCGAGCAC
Source organism: Campoletis raptor (assembly GCA_948107755.1). Lineage (NCBI taxonomy): Eukaryota > Metazoa > Arthropoda > Insecta > Hymenoptera > Ichneumonidae > Campoletis > Campoletis raptor. The sequence continues at coordinate 8,683,654 of OX403625.1, forward strand.
CACGTGAGACAATTTTCTTAAAAAAAAAAATATATTCAAGATCGTAAATAACGAAAAAGTCGAATGAATCGAAATTTTGCGACCAAGCCTAATTTCGCTTTTACTTCATAGAACCACCGATGACACCTTTGAGCAACCCATGTGCACCTTCACCCTGTGGTTCGAACGCTGAATGTCGTGACGTAAACGGTAGCCCAGCGTGTTCATGTTCCCCGGGTTATAATGGAAGTCCACCTAATTGTCGTCCTGAATGTCTAATTAATTCTGAGTGTCCAAGCAACAGTGCCTGCATTCGTGAAAAGTGTCGAGATCCTTGTCCCGGTTCTTGTGGTTTAAATGCAATTTGTACTGTTTACAATCATGTACCAGTGTGCTCGTGTCTCGAAAGTTACACCGGCGATCCTTTTACCTCGTGCGAATATAAGCCAGGTAAGTTAATTTAATAGCGGACAATAATATCACTTTTCTGTATCGAACTTGATTCATTTATTCACTTATTTGAATTCACAGAAATTCAACCAACTTTACCTGACGATCCTTGCAACCCTTCACCGTGCGGACCAAATGCGAGATGCGAAAATGGAGCTTGCACCTGTAATCCAGAACACTTTGGCGATCCTTATTCAGGATGTCGTCCAGAATGTGTCATCAACAATGAATGCACCACCAACAAAGCTTGCGTTCGAAACAAATGCATTGATCCCTGTCCCGGCACATGTGGCGATAACGCTCAGTGCAACGTTTTCAATCACGTGCCAATGTGCACCTGTCTACCTGGCATGGCTGGCAACGCTCTGTTCTCGTGTCAGCCCGTCCGAGGTATATTTTACAATGCGCCATTTGTTTTCAGCGACTTTATCACTGAAAAATTTCTAGAAACTCGACGCGCAAGAGTTGCCATTTTTATACCTTGTATTTTTCCTCCTCTCCAGACCAACCGCAAAGCAAACCCTGCACCCCATCACCCTGTGGACCAAACAGTCTGTGTCGCGAGGTTAACAGCCAAGCCGTGTGCACCTGTGCACCTGAATATCTTGGCACTCCACCTTCATGCAGACCTGAGTGTCTCGTGAGTTCCGATTGTTCCAGCAATGAAGCCTGTGTCAATCAACGTTGCAGGGATCCTTGCATTGGCACTTGTGGCCAACGAGCCATGTGCCAAGTCGTCAATCATAATCCTATATGCTCGTGTCCTGCTCGATTTACGGGAAATCCATTTGCAGCTTGCAGTCCGATGCGTAAGCTATTCCGCTCCAAAAATCTATTCCAAAAGATTCCTCTAACATTTATTTGTATAAGTGATTGCAGAACAATATTTTCCAATTAATATTTCAGTGAGGAAAACACTGTATTCAACAGTAGAATATTTTATGTGATCATAGCCATGAAAAAAATTGAACGCAAATTTTGTCGTACGATTTTAACATTGACGTTATTTTTAAATACCGTAATCCCACTTTTACATGATAGACCATTAAAAATGTTTCAACATCGTATTCCTCCCGCAGCGGAAAATCCACCGAAGCCACTGAACCCTTGTCAACCCTCACCCTGTGGCCCTTATGCCCAATGTGAGGTAAAGAACGAAACACCTTCGTGTTCATGTCTTCCCGAGTACATAGGAATTCCACCGAATTGCCGTCCTGAGTGCGTCTCCAATTCCGAATGTCCCACCCATCAGGCGTGTGTCAATGAAAAATGTAGGGATCCGTGCGTTAATTCGTGCGGATCTAATACCAGTTGTCGTGTCATCAGTCACACACCAATTTGCATGTGTATTGATTCTTACACCGGTGATCCATTCACGCAATGTCTTCCGATGCAATGTAAGAATCTTATTTAATTATGATTACGTTATAAGAAATTTATCGCTACTGCATTTAGCTAATTTATATCTTGATCAACTTTATTTTTGCATGTTTCATCGATTGCTTGGCTTTCGCAATATCAATTTCAGAACATGAATTTTCCATTTCTCAACGATCACCCCACCGCAGCAGCTAATGAAATGAACTAAATGTTTTATAGTTTCACCTGGAGCAGGAGAATCCTTATCGCCCTGTGACCCTACGCCCTGTGGTTCTAACGCCCAATGCAAAGAGTCAAACGGAGCTGGCTCGTGCACATGTCTCGCCGATTACATTGGCAATCCTTATGAAGGTTGTAGACCGGAGTGCGTCATTAATTCGGATTGTCCGTCCCATCAGAGTTGCCTCAGATCGAAATGTCGCGATCCTTGTCCCGGCGCTTGTGCCGCCAATGCCGAATGCATCGCTATTAATCACGCACCCTCTTGCACTTGTATCGCCGGGTATACCGGTGATCCTTTCACCTTGTGCAATCAACTGCGCCCGGAAAACTGTAAGTCTCGTTAGGCCATGAAACATATAGGCTAGTCCACCACAGAGAGTCCTCCTCGTGACTTTAGCTTGGGACCGAATTTTGAATCGAAAATTCTCGTGATACTTTCTGATCCCCCTGATGGAAAGTAATAATCCCGGACTCGATTATTCAAAATTCGACCTAAACTTTAGTTCACAAGGATGAACATTGGGTGGGACACCCTGTATAGTATTTTAAGTTTAAAAAAACCGAAAATGTCTTTTGCTGCGATCGATAACGTAAACAACGAATTTCTGCATAATCGTGTCTATCACTAACTTTAGACCCGAAAGATGACGAGAATCCCTGTAATCCGTCACCCTGCGGACCCAATAGCGAATGCCGAAACGTCAACGGACAAGGTGTCTGCACCTGTCTTCCAAATTATATTGGCAGCCCACCCGGATGTCGACCTGAATGCATCGCCAGTGCTGAATGTCCTGCAAACCTCGTCTGTGACAATCAGAAGTGTGTTAATCCGTGCCCAACACCTTGCGGACTTAATACCGAATGCATTGTTGTCAATCACAGCCCCATTTGCTCGTGTATGTCCGGTTACAGCGGAGATCCATTCACGAGATGCACCCGTATTCCACGTAAGCATTTAAATTCAATAACAGAAGATCAACGAAAATTGAAGCATGTCTCTAATTCATTTTCATTCTAACGCATATCGAATTTACCCCTTTTTCTAGCCCGTCCGAACGACGTCGATTTCGAAAGAGACCCTTGCGCACCCTCGCCCTGCGGTAGTTTCTCGTATTGTAGAAACATCAACGGTTCACCAGCCTGTACATGTCAAGAAGGATATTTAGGTCAACCACCAAACTGTCGTCCCGAGTGTACCATTCATTCTGAATGTCCAGGCAATGAGGCTTGCATCAACGAAAAATGTCGCGATCCGTGCCTCGGTGCTTGCGGTACTGAGAGTCGTTGTTCGGTCGTTAACCACGTTCCCATATGCTCGTGCCCCGATGGCTACGAGGGCAATCCGTTCCAGTACTGTTCGCCCATAAGACGTAAGAAATACTTTTTTTTTCTACCATTGTTCAATTAGAAAAAGAAATTGGAGACTCAAAAAAAAGTCTCTTTCCCGCCGTAAACAAAAGACCCAATACACAGGATGATGTACATTGTTCACTTTCCTTAACGACCCCAGGTCCGGAACCACCGAAAGACAAGTGCAACCCCTCACCTTGCGGTTCCAATGCTATTTGCGATGATGGAAGCTGCACTTGCATGCCAGAATTTCAGGGAAATCCTTACGCCGGATGTCGTCCTGAATGTGTCCTGAATACCGATTGTTCAAGAGACAGAGCTTGCCTTCGAAACAAATGCGACGATCCTTGCCCAGGTGCATGTGCAGTTAATGCACAATGTACTGTTATCAATCACGTTCCAATGTGCAGTTGTCCTGCCGGCATGACCGGTAACGCTTTCAGCCTCTGTTCACCCGTTGCAGGTATGCAGTTCCTCTTGATTAATCACTATTATTTATTTTATTATCAAAAAAGACCATCCACGATTTTCCAATTCGTGGAGAATCATGACGAAAAAATAATGTTAAATCTTTATTAGCCGTCCAACCGGAAAGTCCTTGCAACCCATCACCATGTGGTCCAAATAGCGAGTGCCGTCCGATAAATGGCCAAGCAGTTTGTTCGTGTATTCGCGGTTATTTGGGAAGTCCACCAAGCTGTAGACCCGAATGTATCGTCAGTACAGATTGTCCTCAAAATGAGGCTTGTAGCAATCAGAAATGTATCGATCCATGTCCAGGATCTTGTGGTTTAAGAGCACAATGTGTCGTCCTTGGCCATAGTCCGATATGCAGTTGTCCCAGTGGATTCGAAGGCGATCCGTTTGTTCGTTGCGTTCCAAAAAGTAAGATTAATGACGTTTATCATGTTTTTTCTCCACTCAAAGACTCTAACTTTCTATGATATTTTAATTTTTTTTATTTATTCACGAGTAATTGACCATTAATTTCCATAAAAAGCTCTCGTGGACACACCACCGGCGGGAAATCCTTGCGACCTATTACCTTGTGGTCCAAATTCACAATGTCGGGTAAATAACGACGCGCCGTCCTGTTCTTGTCTCCCCGAATTTATCGGCTCACCACCCAATTGCCGTCCCGAGTGCGTCAGCAATAGCGATTGTCCTAGTCAATTGGCCTGCATCAATCAAAAGTGTACAAATCCATGTACAAACGCTTGTGGCTCGAATGCCAATTGCCACGTCGTCAGTCATACTCCGATGTGTACTTGCATGAATGGCTACACCGGCGATCCATTTACTCAGTGTATTTTCCGAGAAAGTGAGTTGTGGAAATTATTATTGAAAGTTAATCTTAGTTTACTACCATTTTGCCATTTTGACTCACGCTAAAACCCTAATTTTCGAGTCAATTGAAATGCTTTTATTGTTTTTAAGCTTTAAATGCAGTAGGTCACCACTGCACGGTTTCACCATATTCAAAAAATGTGTCAATGAAAACAAATTTCCGTGAGTTTTTAAAAGATCCATTGGCACGTTAAGCTCTTTGATTTTCAAAGACCTATGACAGTAACAAAAACGGCAAAATGGTAGCAGTCTACGGTTAATCTGTTTTTCATTTGTATTAATTTCTTCTTTTATTTTCAATCTAAAATACTTTTTGTACAGTTGATCCTTTACCAACCGCGCCATCAAGTCCCTGTTCACCATCACCCTGCGGTCCCAACGCTATTTGCAAAGAACAAAATGGCGCTGGTTCTTGTACCTGCAGCCCCGATCACATTGGAAACCCTTACGAAGGCTGTAGACCCGAATGTCTCATCAACTCTGACTGTCCATCTGCCCAGGCGTGTATCAATTCGAAATGCAAAGATCCTTGTCCTGGAACTTGTGGCCTTAACGCCGAATGTAACGTTCTCAATCACCTTGCAATGTGCAATTGTTATCCTGGTTATACCGGCAATCCATTCACCTATTGCAACGTATTGAGACCTGGTAAGAAAAACGTTCATTCATTTATATTTTTACTTTATTTTGTACTTAATTAAAATTAACCGACCTATTTTTCTGTATTGACAGATGACGTCTCAGAGAAACGAAATCCTTGTTCCCCATCACCATGTGGACCCAATAGCCAATGTAGAATCGTTAACGATCAAGGGGTGTGCACATGCTTGCCTGAATTCATGGGCAGTCCACCTGCCTGTCGTCCCGAATGTACCACAAGCTCCGAGTGTCCAAATAATCGTGCCTGCATTAATCGTAAATGTACTGATCCTTGCCCCGGCACTTGTGGAATTAATTCACGCTGCGAGGTCATCAATCATAGTCCGATATGCTCGTGTAGGGACGGATTCACCGGCGAACCATTCTCCAATTGTTTCGAACTCATACGTAAGTTTATATCTTCCAATGATTTTATCTTTTTCACAATTTCCCCCTGTGTTAATCTTCAAACTACAGACTCAAAATTCATTGAAATCATTACTTTACAGCCGCACCGGATCAAGACGAAACACGTAATCCTTGCGTCCCATCACCCTGTGGTCCAAATTCTGAATGTCAAAATTCAAACGGCCAGGCCTCTTGCGCATGCAGCCCCACGTTCATAGGTTCACCACCGAATTGTCGACCCGAATGTACCATCAACGCTGATTGTTCAAGCAATCTGGCATGTTTGCGATCTAAATGTCGCGACCCTTGTCCTGGTTCCTGCGGATCCAATGCTCGTTGTTCAGTCGTCAATCATACGCCAATGTGCACGTGTCCTGAGAGATTCACTGGTGATCCGTTCACTCGATGCTTCCCTGTAGTAGAACGTAAGATTTTGTGGTTTTTGTTTATTTTGAATCGGAACAATAGAAAAATCTCTTTATTAACTAGTGAAAATAATAAAATATTCCATTACAGCTGAAGTACCAAGACCGGCCAACCCCTGTGACAAATGTGGCTCAAATACTCAATGCCAGAATGGCCAATGCATCTGCATCCCTGAATATCAGGGAGATCCTTACATAGGCTGTAGACCTGAGTGCGTTCTCAATCCAGATTGCCCCCGTGATCGAGCTTGCATGCGAAGCAAATGTAGAGATCCTTGCGAAGGTACCTGTGGACAAAATGCTCTTTGTAGCGTTATCAATCACGTCCCAGTCTGCAATTGTCCTCGTGGAATGACCGGCAATGCCTTTGTCGTTTGTTCGCCATTGGCAGGTACGTTCTACTCAGTAGATTAAAAAAAAAAAAAATTCTAGTCGCTTTCGATGAAAATTTATCAAAATCAAAAGACCAGATGGTCAAATTTCAGCTCAACTTTGTCTGGGATCACCTACATCCCAAGTAAACTTCCAGCGTCAAAAGAAATATAAATCACAAACCAAATTAACAGTTAAATGTTCTTTCAGTACTGAAAATGCAAAATATTCAGAAAATTTTTCGTTTTTATTCAGAACCACCGACTTCAGATCCTTGCAATCCATCACCATGCGGTTCCAACAGTCAGTGTCGAAAAATAAATGGCCAAGCCGTATGTTCTTGCATACCCGATTATCTCGGCTCTCCACCGAACTGTCGTCCCGAGTGCATCATCTCCTCTGACTGTGCCTCTAACATGGCATGCAGCAATCAAAAATGCATTGATCCTTGTCCTGGCACGTGCGGTATTCGGGCCCAGTGTAACGTTGTCAATCACAATCCCGTATGCATATGTCTTGGCGACTTGACTGGCGATCCATTCGTCGCTTGTATTCCTAGGCGTAAGTATATCGAAACGTTTTCGTAAAATTTTAAAAATCTCATTATTTCAATTTTAGATCTGTGTTCGCAAATGTGACATTTCTACCAATTTCCAAATAAATTATAGAATAAAGTAGGAATATTACTTCGTCAATGTGTTATCAAATATCAATAATCTTAATAATTCTTTAATTTTATATGCAGCGAAAGAAACCGAAAAACCACCAAGTAATCCTTGTCAATCATCACCCTGCGGACCAAATGCAGAATGTCGTGTTATCGGCGAGTCATTCTCGTGTACGTGTTACCCTGAATTCATCGGTACACCACCAAATTGCAGACCCGAGTGTGTTAGTAACAGCGAATGTTCGACCAATCTGGCGTGCATTAATCAAAAATGCCGTGATCCATGTCCCGGTTCTTGCGGCTCTAATACAGAATGCAGGGTCATTAGTCATACACCGATGTGCGTTTGTGTTCAAGGATTTGTTGGTGATCCTTTCACTCAATGTAATCTGCAGCCAAGTGAGTCAATCGTTTATATTTCAAGAAATTGTCAATCAAAAATGACTAAATATTTTTTGTCAAAGCAAAAAAAGAAATAGAGGGTCATTTGTCTAAATGCTTTTGAATCGTTTCTGCAGAGGATCCAATGTTACCGAGACCAACGCCCTGCATACCGTCGCCATGTGGTGCTAATGCGCTTTGTCGTGAATCCAACGGAGTCGGAGCTTGTACCTGTAACGACGATTACATAGGAAATCCGTACGAAGGTTGTCGACCGGAGTGCGTGGTTAATTCGGATTGTACAGCAAACCGGGCCTGCATAAGATCCAAGTGTCAGGATCCTTGTCCTGGAACTTGTGGTTCAAACGCAATTTGTCAAGTTATTAACCATTTGCCATCGTGTTATTGTCAACCGGGATACAGCGGAGATCCGTTCCGTCATTGCAGCATCGCTGACGATCCACGTAAGCCTGAGAGTTAGAAAAAAAAAACAATTACACGACGTTATCCCCAAATTTTCATGTTCTAATTTGCTCCATTTTTTTTTTAAAGCTGTTATTGAAAGGAAAAACCCTTGCGAACCATCGCCTTGCGGACCAAACAGTCAATGTCGCGAATCAAACGGTCAAGCCATTTGTTCCTGCGCTCAGAGTTTTGTCGGATCTCCACCTTATTGTCGTCCGGAATGTACAGTCAGTTCCGAGTGTCCGTTGAATCGAGCGTGTGTCAATCAAAAATGCGCAGATCCTTGTCCTCAAATGTGCGGAATAAATGCACGCTGCAGTGTCATAAATCACAGCCCATTCTGCAGCTGCAATCCTGGATTGATCGGCGATCCTTTCGTCAGGTGTTTTGAAACTCCGGGTAAATATTTTTTCAAACAATTTTGGCCTCCTCTCTGTAAACTTCCAACAATCGTTAATGTTTATTTTTCTTTATCAATTGTAGAATCTCCTCCTGGCTTACCACCACCATCGTCGAAAAATCCTTGCGTACCATCGCCATGCGGACCATTCTCAATTTGTCAAAGCATCGGTGGCATTCCATCGTGCACTTGTCAATCGAATTACGTTGGTTCACCACCAAATTGTCGACCCGAGTGTACCATTGATTCCGAATGTCTCAGCAATCGAGCTTGTTTGCGATCCAAATGCGAGGATCCTTGTCCAGGCTCTTGTGGAATTAATGCACAATGTACTGTTGTCAATCACATGTCAGTGTGTACTTGCATCAATGATTATACTGGAGATCCCTTCACCAATTGTAGTCCAAGACCACGTAAGTCAAGAAAGAACAACAAAAACCGCGTTAATTCTTTATTCGATTCAATACCCTTTTTTCCGAGTTTTTAAATCAACGTTAAAATGACACAAAAATCGTGAATTATTTTCAAACGAACTTCAATTATTTTTCACAGCTATGGATCCTGTGTCAGAAAATCCATGCGAACCATCGCCTTGTGGATCCAATGCTCAATGCCGAGATGCTGGAATTTGTTCTTGTCTGCCTGGTTATCAGGGCGATCCTTATTACGGATGTCGTCCCGAATGTGTACAAAATCCTGACTGTCCTTCGAACAAGGCTTGCATACGAAACAAATGCGCTGATCCTTGCCCTGGCGTTTGTGGACAAAATGCAGAATGCATGGTCGTCAATCATATACCAATGTGCAGTTGTCCCCCTGGAACTACCGGCAACGCTTTCACTTCGTGCATCGTAGTCAGAGGTAAAAAAAAACGATTTTACCTGCAAACTGATTTTATTCTTCTACCTTTTTTCATTAAATTTTATTTATTGTTCACTTTTTTAGAACCCGACGTAATAAGACCTTGCGAACCCTCACCCTGTGGACCAAACAGTCGTTGCCAAACAATCAATAGCCAAGCAGTGTGTTCATGCGTTCCTGGATTTTTGGGTCAACCACCAACCTGTAGACCTGAATGTTCAGTCAATTCCGACTGTCCTCTCAATCAGGCTTGCATGAACCAAAAGTGTGGCGATCCTTGCGCCGGATCTTGTGGCGTTGCAGCACGCTGTCAAGTCGTCAATCATAATCCGATATGCAGTTGTCCATCAGTATTCACCGGGGATCCGTTCACAAGATGTTTCCCCATACGTAAGAATTTGAATAATAATCAACATTAATAAAGAGTGAATTGAAATTCAAATCAAAGTAGAATTACATGAGATACTGACTATAAAGTTGAAAAAAAATATTGCAGCTCCTCGTCAACCAGAGCCAACGAAGCCCTGCGAGCCATCGCCTTGTGGCCCGAACTCGGAGTGTCGTGAAGTAAATAATTCACCATCATGTTCCTGTTTGCCGGAGTTCCTTGGAACACCACCGTACTGTAAACCAGAATGCGTCAGTAACAGCGAGTGCCCGAATAATTTAGCATGTTTCAACCGGAAGTGCGAGGATCCTTGTCGTGGTGCGTGCAGTCCAGATGCCGAGTGTTTCGTGCACAATCACACACCAATGTGCAGTTGTGTGAAGGGTTATACGGGAGATCCGTTTGTCCAGTGTGTACAACGAGAACCAGAAAGACCAGGTTCCCTCGTTAATCCTTGCGATCCATCTCCTTGCGGTGCAAACGCCATTTGCCGAGAACAAAACCATGCAGCATCCTGCGTTTGCATCGACGAATACATCGGCAATCCGTACGAGGGTTGTCGCCCTGAATGTACGTTCAGCACCGATTGTCCAGCTAATTTAGCTTGCATCAGATTCAAGTGTCAAGATCCTTGTCCAGGCACTTGTGGCGTAAACGCTGAGTGTCAAGTTGTTTCACACTTGCCTAATTGTAATTGTATTCCCGGCTACACCGGCAATCCATTCGCATATTGCAACAGACAGCGAGAATATCGTAAGTGTGAAAAAAAATATTGTAAAATTTAATTTTTTCAACTTAAGACGATTACTAAATCTGAAAACCTTTCGAAAATATCAATTATATTATAATTTACTGACTTAATCTATTTGCGTACAGCTGAACCGCCGACCGACCCATGCCAGCCGTCACCGTGTGGTCCGAACAGCAATTGTCTCGTGCGAAACGACCAAGCTATTTGCTCATGCACGTCTGGATTTATCGGCAGCCCACCAAATTGTCGTCCCGAGTGTGTTGTCAGTTCGGAATGTGATAATCGACTCGCTTGCATAAATCAAAAATGCCAGGATCCTTGTCCAGGCACTTGTGGACGGGGTGCACAATGCAGAATTATTAATCACAGTCCTATATGCAGTTGCCCACCTGGTTTCACTGGAAATCCATTTAGCAGTTGCTACGAAGCTCGTGAGTATACGTGATTAGAAAAATGATCAAAACTTTCAAAAAATGTCAACATGTGCTTCAAATTCAACAATACGAAGAAATACATCTAATGAATCCCTATGTATTATTCAATTTCATTAGCAAAAGTACCAGATGTTATGAAAGATCCATGCAATCCATCGCCTTGCGGACCCAACTCGATTTGTCGTCCAGTCGGTGAAACGTCGAGCTGTGCTTGTATCAACAATTATATTGGCTCACCACCAAATTGTCGTCCCGAGTGTTTGATAAATCCTGACTGTACGAGCGACCGTGCTTGCATTAATGAAAAGTGTCGGGATCCTTGTCCAGGATCATGTGGATCGAACGCTCGTTGCTCGGTCATAAATCACACGCCAATGTGCACGTGTCCTGAAGGGTACACTGGAAATGCATTCGAGAATTGTTATCCAATGCCACCGCTCGCAAGTCGTAAGGATGCATTTCTTCGAAATAATAATAATATCAACAATACGAGATAACTTTTTTTTAAATCGTAACTCTAAATGTTATTATCTAGCTCCAGTGCCAACCGATCGATGCAATCCTTCACCATGTGGTCCAAACTCACGATGCCAAGATGGAATTTGTTCCTGTCTGCCTGAATATCAAGGCGATCCTTATACAGGCTGCAGACCTGAGTGTGTTATCAATACCGAATGTTCCCGCGATCGAGCTTGCATATTCAACAAATGCCGTGATCCCTGCCCCGGTGCATGTGGACAAGACGCCGAATGTAACGTTGTCAATCATCTTCCAATGTGCAGCTGCCCTAGAAACATGTCAGGCAATGCTTTCGTCCGTTGCTCACCAGTTCAAGGTACGTCATAAACTATTTCATCACACAACGTCCATCGTCCGATCTGGGCTAATTTTATTCTTATTTTAATGTTTTTTTTTTTTTTTTTCTTATTTTGACGAACTTATAATTTTTATTTTGTGTCGCAGACCCTTCAGTGATCGACGTCTGCAATCCTTCACCATGCGGTCCAAATAGCATTTGTCGAGAGGGCAGCTCTCAACTGGCTATTTGCTCGTGTATTCCCGGTTTTATGGGAGTACCGCCAACCTGTAGACCCGAGTGTGTCGTCAGTTCTGATTGCCCAAGAAATCGAGCTTGCAATAATCAAAAGTGCATTGATCCTTGCCCTGGCACATGCGGCCTTGCGGCACAATGCGCTGTCATTAATCACAATCCTATATGCAGCTGTCCACCCCAGTACACTGGAAATCCATTCGAAAGATGTGTCCTGCCACCACGTAAGGACGAAATTAAAAAAAAAAAAAAAAAAAAAAAAAAAAACAAGCAATCCAGTTTATCGAATATAAAAATTATGTTTTTTTAACTCACAGCTGAGAATGTGCCGGAAGATCCGTGTCGTCCCTCACCTTGCGGCCCGAATGCTCAATGTCGTGTTGAAAATGGAGCACCCTCGTGTTCTTGTCTACCCGGATTTATTGGATCAGCTCCACAATGCAGACCCGAATGTGCCAGTAACAGCGAATGTCCTAGCAATCGTGCTTGTATCAATCAAAAATGCCGAGACCCTTGTCCTGGCTCTTGTGGCTCGAACACCGAATGTAACGTTGTCAGCCATACCCCAATGTGTTCGTGCGCCAATTCATTCACCGGAAATCCATTTGTTCAATGCGACCCTGTCAGAAGTAAGATAGATCACAAATTGGCATTTGAATCCTGTAGGCTGAGATTCCTGAGTTAATTTTATTCTTATTTTTCCTCCAATTAAGTACAACCGGATGTGACGCCTCAGAGACCCTGTCAACCATCGCCATGTGGAGCAAATGCAATTTGTCGCGAGTCCCAGAACACCGCATCGTGCTCGTGTGCTCCCGATTTCTATGGCAATCCTTACGAGGGCTGTCGTCCTGAATGTGTTGTACCAAGCGATTGCACTGCTGATAAAACTTGCATTAGATCAAAATGTCAAGATCCTTGCCCTGGTAGTTGCGGTTTTAATGCACTTTGTCAAGTCGTTAATCACATGGCATCGTGCTCCTGTCAAGAAGGTTTTACTGGAGATGCATTCCGTTATTGCGCTTCTATGGACCCAATTCGTAAGTCCCTTTCCAGTATGAAATCTCATCGATCCAAAAATTTATTTAAACACATGAATTAGGTCTAAAAACATGCTTTTCGTCGATCTCTACAGCTGGCCGTAACGAATCGCGAAATCCTTGCGTCCCATCACCCTGCGGACCCAACAGCCAATGCAGAATCCAAAATGGTCAAGCCACTTGTTCATGCGCTCCTGAATACATGGGCAATCCACCCAATTGTCGTCCGGAATGTCGCGTCAGCCAAGAATGCCCAACTAATCTCGCCTGCATTAGAATGAAATGTTCTGATCCTTGTCCCGGTACCTGTGGCATTGATTCTAGATGCGAGACTATTAATCATAGTCCCATTTGTAGTTGCAGACCGGGTCAGACCGGTGATCCGTTCTCCAAATGCTTCGATCTACCACGTGAGTCCTCCTCATTTATTTTGTTGATTTTTTTTATCCGTTTACCCGTTTTAATTTTATTTTTTTCTCTAATATTTTTTCAGCTGACGTTGGGAACGATCCAATACCTACGAATCCTTGTGTTCCATCGCCGTGCGGTCCATTTTCCGTCTGCCAAGACAATAACTTTGGCTATCCAGCCTGTTCTTGTCTTCCCAATTATATAGGCTCCCCACCGAACTGTCGTCCAGAGTGTACTTTGAATTCCGAGTGTCGTAGCGATCAGGCTTGCATACGCGAAAAATGCGCCGATCCTTGTCCCGGCTCGTGCGGCAATCGGGCACGTTGCACGGTCGTTAATCATACGCCAATTTGCACGTGTTTCGAAGGTCACACAGGCGACCCATTCAGCACTTGTTATCCGAGACAAGAACCAACACCAAAACGTAAGACGAGTATAATTGACTGCGAAATGAAAAAACCATCGTTGATAAGTGAAATCCTAACGATTGACCCTCCTTGTAGCCCCAGGACCGAGAGACCCTTGCGACCCTTCACCCTGCGGTCCAAATGCTCGTTGCCAGGCTGGCGCTTGTACCTGTTTGCCGGAATATCACGGCGATCCTTACTACGGATGCCGACCTGAATGCGTCCAAAATTACGATTGCCCACAAAACCGTGCCTGCCTTAACAACAAATGCGTCGATCCTTGTCCCGGCGTTTGTGGTCGTTACGAAGAGTGCCAAGTCGTCAATCACAACCCGATATGTCGATGCACTCTTAATAATGGCAATTCTTATTTACCCTGCGAACCTCCAAAACGTAAGTCCGACTAACGGTTCACATGTTCCTTTTTTCTCGCTATTGAGGTTGAAAATTCAAACGCCCAATTAATTCCAATGAGCATTTTCATTTAATAATTTATTAATATAAAATTGTTATTTTTATTTTTATAATACCCGAACAGCTCCAACTGAAAATCCCTGCGAACCTTCACCGTGCGGACCCAACAGCATTTGTCGTCGTTACGGCGATCGAGCCTCCTGTAATTGTCTACCTGGCTACTTAGGCGTTGCACCCAATTGTAGACCCGAGTGTGTCGTAAGTTCTGACTGCGAGCAGAACACAGCTTGCATCAATGAAAAATGTCAGAATCCCTGTACCGGCTCTTGCGGACGTAGCGCTATTTGCACTGTTCGAAATCACAATCCCATATGCACTTGTCCGGATCGTTACACCGGAAATCCTTTCGTAAATTGTTTCCCCATGGGTAAGTTTTTTTACTACGACCTGAAATGACTTTTGAATATTTTTTTCTTTCTTTTATTCCACCTGAATAATTATTAATCGACCCTTCCTCAAATGATGAAATTAGGAGACGCGCCAACACCAAGAGATCCGTGCAACCCCTCACCCTGTGGTCCGAACTCGCGATGCAACGTCGCACCCGATGGCTCGTCGTCCTGTGCCTGTTTGCCCGAACTTCTAGGACCTCCACCCAACTGTAGACCGGAATGTCGCGTTAACAGCGATTGCCCATCCAATCTCGCTTGCACCAATAACAAATGCTCTGACCCGTGTCCCGGCACATGCGGTATTAATGCAATATGCCAGGTTTACGTACATCAACCGAAATGCAATTGCATTGAGGGTTACACCGGTGATCCATTCACAGTTTGTTCCGTTGACAAGAGTAAGAATAATAAATTTATCCTTGAAAAATATTATACGAAAATTACAAAATTGCCAGCTTCACCTGTTTTAGGCCAATGAACTTATGTTTTTTTTTAATCATCAAACTGTTTACTAATCCTTGTTTTATTTTTTTTTTTATGCATAGTATGTAATTATTGTATATAACGAAACATTTTTTCGCTGCATGCTTACAAGCTTTTTCTTCAAGTTTTTTTTCTCGCATGCAAATTCTACTTATACATACTTCATTACTTTTTATTTTATTGCAATGTATTGTACAGAGCATTGTTTTCAAGCTGTACAAATTCACGAGCTTTTATTATATGATTTTAATGTTTTTTTTTTCTTTATTTTAACTGTAATTCACACAATTTTCTTCCACTTTATTTACAGCTCCTAAACCGATCCAACCATTGAGACCCTGCAGTCCATCGCCTTGTGGTGTTAATACCTACTGCAGAGAAAGACAAAATACAGCAGTTTGCGAATGTCTACCGGACTACAGGGGAAATCCTTACGAAGGTTGTCATCCGGAATGTCTCGTCAATACCGATTGTCCAAATTATCGTGCCTGCATTAGGAATAAGTGCGAAGATCCTTGCCCAGGAACTTGTGGAATCGGTGCCGTCTGTACTGTCACTAATCACGTGCCAATTTGCTCTTGTCCATATCCGACGGTCGGCAATGCATTCAAAATATGCCAAGAAGCACCAAAAATGGATCACGATCCATGCCATCCATCGCCATGTGGACCGAATACCGTTTGTGAAAAAATTGCTAAGAGTGCCGTTTGCAAATGTCTTCCTGGACTCGAAGGTGATCCCTCGGGCTCAGTCGGTTGTCAACCCGAATGTATACTCAGCTCCGATTGTCCGAGCGATAAAACTTGCGAGAAAAATCGGTGCGTCGATCCATGCCGTCGTAACGTCTGTGGCCCTGGTGCACTCTGCAGATCTATCAATCACAGCCCACTTTGCTCCTGTCCACCACCGCTTATTGGAAATCCATTCGTTGAATGTTACGAGAAAAAAGGTAAGGCGTGAATAATCAGAAAATTGTTTCAACGGGTACATTTTTTCTGTTCAACATTTCCATTGAATTATGAAAAAATAATGTTGAATTTCTCTTGCATTTATTTATTTAATTACAAATATTTTTTCTCTCTGTTTAACTCTGTTAATTTTTTATCGTTTTTTTTTTTTTACAGAATTGGATCCTTGCAATCCATCACCATGCAACGCCAACGGTGAATGTCGAGTAAGAAACGGAGTAGCGTTCTGTGTTTATCCAGAGTGCATAATAAACGCGGATTGTCCACGTGACCGAGCTTGTTATTCGCAACGATGTCGCGATCCTTGCGTCGGTGCCTGCGGTCTCAATTCCATTTGTCGAACCGCCAATCACGAGCCTATTTGCTCTTGTCCACCTGGTTTCAACGGCGATCCACAAATTCGATGCAAACTTTCGGACATTCAAGAACAACCACGACCCGAATGTACAACTAATTCCGAATGTTCCAACGACAAAACTTGCTATAATAACCGATGCGTCGATCCTTGCACCCTTGATACCTGTGGACTCAACAGTCGCTGTCATCCACAAATGCATCGTGCCGTTTGTATTTGCAACGATGGCTACATCGGGAATCCACAACAATTCTGTCGATTAGGTCAGTCTCCAAAATTTTTCGTTTAATCGTCTTAAATATTTGAATTGAACAGTCAAACGCGATTTTTTTGTCTATTTTTCGATCTAAACAATTTGAATTTATACCGAAATATATTCTAGTATTTTGCAAAATTTTACACTTGCAGTTTACTCAGAATTCTTTATAATTACTAATTGTTTTACTTATTTTCGCTCGAATTTTCTACAGCCGGTTGCCGAAGTGACAACGAATGTTCACCGCGTGAAGCATGTGTCAACGAGCAATGTGTCGATGTTTGTACATTGACGCAATGTGGATCAAATGGACTTTGCGAAGCCGATGGTTATCACAGATCTCGTTGTTACTGTCCTGACGGTTACATGGGCGATCCACAGCGAAATTGTGTCAGGCCTGAATGCACCAACGATAACGATTGTGCATCGTTCCTGGCTTGTCGCAACAACAAATGCGTCGATCCTTGCGATTGTCCATCATCAGCTCAGTGCAACGTTGTTAATCATCGTGCTACTTGTCGATGCCCACCTGGTCTTGTTGGTGATCCGTACAGCTCGTGTACAAGAGGTATTTACATTTGTGTAAACATTTATAAGAGATTTCATGTGATTTATTAATAATGGACCAATTTTTCAATAATATTAATTCGTTTTATTGAATTTTCTTCGAAAACAGAACCACTCGATATTCCTGAATGCAGTCTCGATTCTGATTGTCCAAGTAAATTGGCCTGTTTCTCTGGAAATTGTAAAAATCCATGCGTCGAAACTCAACCTTGCATTACAAATGCGAAATGTACGGTGGTTGATACACTTCCCATGAGAACAATGATCTGCGAGTGTTTGCCTAATTATATGGGCGATGCTACAGTCGCATGTGCACAAGGTGAGAAGATTTTTCCTTACAATCATAATTTTCTTTTATTTTGACTAAAAGTCAGTGTAGTCAAAATTTGATTTTGTGTTTTTTTTTTTTTCATCAGTGGATCATCAAATCGAAGCTTCGTGTCATTCCGATTCCGAGTGCCCATCAAATATGGCTTGTTTGAATCGTCGCTGCGCAAGTCCCTGTACTATCAAACCTTGTCCGAGCTCGGCGGAATGTCACGTTGAAAATCATCGTTACGTCTGTACGTGCTCGGCAGAACTTTCGGGAGATCCTTTCGTTGGCTGCACCAAAGGTAAATATTCATTTTGAAAAATCAAAAAGAAATATATTTCACGGACAAATTCATTTGAAACAACAAAGGAAGACATCGATACCTAACATTTCAGTTAATTGGTTCATATTTTTTTGTCTTCTTATCAGACGTCCTACCATCGCCAGAATGCACTTCTAATTCCGACTGCCCGTCAAATCTTGGCTGTATAAACCAACGGTGTGTGAATCCTTGCGCCAATAATCGGTGCGGTTCTAGCGCCGATTGTCTGACAATTGATCATCATCCAACTTGTCACTGTCCCGAAGGCTATGCTGGAGATCCTCAGATTCAATGTTTCAGACGTGAGTAATAAAAAAAATATCAGAGGGATATTGTCAAATATTAAAATTTAAATTGTGCAATTCGTCCTCAAGGATACGGATCAGTCTGTCACGGCAACCTCCTTAGAATTAAAAAATTTTCAATTTTCGAACACTTTTTGACTGTTCTGAATAAAGAAGGCATTTTTATTTCAATCGAACAAACGTTGTAGTTCATAAGTTGTTAAAAGAAAACAATTGATTATTACAGTACAAAAAAAACGCGACTACTGACGAAGAAATTTAACTGAAAAAAAAATTTTTTATGAATGAAAATCAATGAGTTAACGAGGGAATAATTTGTTTATTGTTTCTTTGTTGCTCAGCGGAATGTAAAACGGACGATGAGTGTCCTTATGACAAAACATGTAGAAACGGTAATTGCGCAACGCCCTGCCTCTTCGGCGACATAATATGTGGACGTGGAGCTGAATGCACAGCGACAGCTCATCGTGGACAATGCACATGTCCTCGTGGAACTCAAGGAGATCCTTACGTAGCGTGTATATCTGCTGTTTGCCATTACAATGAGGATTGTGCTGACCACGAAGCTTGTGACCGTTTGAACAGAGTTTGTCGGCCAGTTTGTGATGACGACACTTGCGCACCTTCCGCGACTTGCCTCGCTCGTAATCATCAACCGAAGTGTATCTGCGAACCGGGAACTAGTGGAAATCCATACGTCGAATGTATCGGTAAATTGAACACTCCATGAACCTTAAATTAAAATAACCAAATCAGTCAATTCAATTAATCGGTAACAATTAAAACTAATTTTTAATTAATAAAAAACAATTTAATTTCAATCGATTCAAAAAAATCTTGCAGGGATTACGGATAGGCCTGAATGTCGAGAAGACAGTGAATGTCCACCATCAAATGCTTGCATTAACGCGAGATGTCAAGACCCTTGCGCTCTATCGAACATGTGTACAGCAGAGCAAGAATGCCGAGTCCTAAACACTGTGCCATTGCGGACCATGATTTGTCAATGTCCTGGCGATACAGTTACCGACGAAAATGGAAAATGTCGACCAATCGGTAAACAAAAGACGAAGAAAAAAAACCGTTTTTACTAAAAAATTGTGTGTTTATGAATGAAAATCTAATGACCATTGTTTTTTTTTTTTTAGTTTGGCAAGACGTTCAATGTAATCAGGACGAAGAATGCACTGATCATGAAAAATGTTTGAATGGTCAATGCGTCGAGGCTTGTTTCACGCTCCAGTGTGGAATAAACGCTCAGTGCAGATCATCTTCGCACTCTGGTATTTGTTCCTGTCCCGAGGAATACACTGGCAATCCATACATTCAATGTTCACCTGAACCAAGAAACCCGGTGCCTTCACCGTTGCCGGAATGTTACAGCAACGACGAATGTTCGAACGACCGTCAATGCATCAATTCCAAATGCTCGAATCCTTGCATCGCCGGAGATCCTTGCGGCAGAAATTCACTCTGTCATGTTGACAACCACAATCCAATCTGCAAATGTCCGATCAGTTA
This sequence comes from Campoletis raptor, assembly GCA_948107755.1. NCBI lineage: Eukaryota > Metazoa > Arthropoda > Insecta > Hymenoptera > Ichneumonidae > Campoletis > Campoletis raptor. The sequence continues at coordinate 8,703,438 of OX403625.1, forward strand.
CATGGGTGATCCAAGAATCGAGTGTATACCACGTACGTATTTTTAAAATTAAATATTCAAAAAAATATATTTTCATCGCATTTTTTTACTCCAGGACAGAAAAAATCATCATTGCGATAAAAAAATAAACGCTAAATACCCATTTTTGTTTTTTTTTGTCACATACAGCTGCAATCGTTCTTGGTTGTCTATCGAACAGCGAATGCGCCGGTACTGAAGCTTGCGTTAACGGAAGATGCACTAATCCATGCAACTGTGGACCTAATTCCAAGTGTCTAGTCACCAATCATTATCCTTCGTGCGTTTGCAGTCCAGGCTACTCCGGAAATCCACAACTTGGCTGTTCGAAACGTAAGCTCATTGTAGACGAACAAACAATCAATTAAGAAAAATCAATTCATTAAATTGTCCAGATCCCTAAAAAGGGACCCGATTTTATTCTAGTAAAAAAAACTTTTTTTTTTCTCTAAAGTTTCCATCATTGAATTATACCATTTGAATTGTTTTGTTTTTTCAGTTGAATGCGAATCCGACGTAGAGTGTCCATACGCAGAATCTTGTCACGAGGGTCGTTGCATAAATGCTTGCATTTTGAGTAACGATTGTGCTATAAATGCCGAATGTTATGGCAAGAATCACCGTTCCTCATGTCGATGTGGTCCTGGTTATTTCGGTAACCCTGAGGTTCTCTGCGAGAGAGCAGAATGCACGAGCGATCAAGAATGCTCGCATCATCTGTCGTGCGAAAATAATCGTTGCGTCGATCCTTGCTCCGAGCGTTCTCCGTGTGCACAAAACGCACAATGCTACGTTCGAAATCATGTTCCACTTTGTCGTTGTCCTGAGGAATTACCAGCCGGTGATCCATTTTCTTATTGCGAACGATTACCACCGAAGGACGAACCGGAGTGTCGAAAAGACGTCGATTGCCCGAGCAAACTCGCTTGCATTGACGAACAATGCGTTAATCCTTGTCAAGTCATTAGACCCTGCTTGGAAAATGCTCGATGCGGTGTACTCGATACAACACCTGTTAGAACAATGGTCTGCACTTGTCCCGAAGGATGGATCACTGATGCTGATGGCGTATGCCGACAAAGTGAGTATACAAAAAATTATTATTATTATTCTGTTCTATTAAACCCTGAGCTACGTATTAACGTTAAAGAAGACGTTTGAACATTTTGTTAATCTTTTATTTTTAATATTCCAGTATCTCTCGATATCGTGGGTACATGTACAAGCGACGACGAGTGCAGCGAGCGGGAAGCTTGTGTGAATCGTCGATGCCGAGATCCGTGCAACTGTGGACGTAACGCAAATTGCTTCGTGAAAAATCACAAGCCAGTTTGTTCGTGCGTAGAAGGTTACGAGGGTAATCCTGAAGTGGGATGTTTAACGGTTGAGTGTCGAAGCGATTCGGAATGTAATCGTGACAAGAGTTGCGTCAATCAAATATGCGTTAATCCATGTTTGTTGACGAATGAACGTTGCGGAACAAATGCGGAATGCGTTGTCGTCGATCATGCTCCGGAGTGCCGTTGTCGCGAGGGTTTCCTTGGTAATCCTCGTGACAGATGTCACGTTATAGGATGCTACAGCAACGGTGATTGTCCGGGTGATCGTGCTTGCGTCAATAAACAATGCACGGATCCTTGCATCCATGATAATAATCCCTGCGCAGCCAGAGCCGAATGTCGCGTACGTGGACATCTACCAAGCTGCCGTTGTCCACCTGGTTACGTTGGCAATCCTCAGGTCGATTGTCGCCTCGAAGAAGAACCCGAATGTCGCGTCGATTCTGATTGCTCCAATACTCTCGCCTGCTTCAACAATAAATGCCAAAATCCTTGTCTCGTTATCCAACCTTGTCAAACACCATCAGAATGCAAAGTTCTACCAACTCATCCCGTACGCACCATGGTTTGCGTCTGTCCCAGTGGATACATCAGCAGCGGTAGCGGAACTTGTGAACCCACCAAACCGTTCATCAAACTCGAATGTACCAGTGACAACGATTGCGAACCATCGAAGTCTTGTGTCAATGCTCTTTGCAAAGATCCTTGCAATTGCGGCTCAAATGCCGACTGCAATGTCGTCAATCATAAACCAATTTGCTCTTGTATCAGCGGTTACGATGGAAATCCTGATCTCCAATGTGCTCGAAGTAAGATCCATTTTTCTTACTAATTTTAAACACAAAATTTTGCCTGTTTCGTACGGAAACGCATTTTATTTGATAATTCACTATTTATTTCATAATCGAACTCTTGTTTTTCTCAGTACCTGGCTGTCGATCGGACCGAGAGTGCAGCGAGACTCACACCTGTGTCCAAAACACCTGCGTTCCAGCGTGCTCGCCCATTCTCGCTCTTTGCGCTAAAGAAGCCGAATGCTATGGAATCAATCATCAAGCCGTTTGCGAATGTCCTCCTGGTTACGCTGGCAATCCACGAGTCTCGTGTAAAACTTTGGGATGTCGTAGCAACACCGATTGCCCTACCAACAAAGCATGCATCAATCAACGATGTGAAAATCCATGCGAAGCCAATCCGTGCAGTGGACAACTTGAATGCTCGACTCACAATCACATCGTTGAGTGCTCTTGTCCACCTGGATACGTTGGTGATATCGATTCTGGTTGTACACCAGGTGAACAAACAATCAAATTAATACAAAATATAACTATTATGATTCGTTAAAAATCATAATCACTTGATTAAATGATTTTTTATAATTAATCGATTTATATTCTACCTGAATATTTATTATAATTTGCTTTTTAATGAATTTATTACAGTTTTGGAAAGATGCAAACAGGACTATCACTGCCCATCACAAACTGCATGTTTCGATGGTGATTGTATAAATCCATGTGAAAAGATCGAACCTTGCGGCATAAACGCTGTTTGCAAGGTTCTCGATTCGAAACCCATTAGAACTATGATTTGCGAGTGTCAACCAGGATATCGTGGCAATGCTGTTGTACGATGTGACAAAAGTGAGTATTTAATCTCGAGTTACTAAATTTCTATGATCCGGGAAGAAAAGAAATTTTCAACGAGCTCTTCAACAACGTTTTTTTTTCTTTTACCAGCAAATCGATGCGCACCAGAAAAGGGTCAAATCCGCGACGAGAATGGCAATTGCGTATGTCCACCAGGAACCGCTAAGGACGAAAGAGACGTTTGCGTACCTTGTCGTCCGGAAACCGGAATGATCGTCACTTCTGATGGACGTTGCATATGTGCTCTTGAACGAGGAATGATTATTGACGAATATGGAAAATGCGTTTGTCCCATTGAACATGGATATCGACTCGATCTCCAAGGTTACTGCAAACCAAGTAAGTCTTGAACCAGGAAATCAAAAACTCGAGTGTTCCACGTGATAAAAAAATTTAAATTTTGTGCAATTATGAAACTTTGAGAACCAAAAAACTACATTCGTAATTATATGTTTATCAAAATGCTTAAATGTCTCGTTGCTTGTTATGTTCGCGTTGAATTTTAAGTAAAGATTTTTTTTCTTTGTTCTAACAGGTATTGTTGGATGTCTTCATGATGATGAGTGCGCTGACGACAAATACTGCGAAGCAACAACAAGAACGTGCGAGGATCCTTGCCGCAAACAAATTTGTGCTACGAACGCAGTTTGCACGGCAAAGAGACATCGACCTTCATGCGCGTGCATCGGTCGTTTTAACGGAGATGGCTACACCTTCTGCAGTAAGATTATTATTGAATATGATCGATCAACCTTCAGTTATTACCATTGGGTCATTTTGACCCGAGTCAAGAATTGTTTTATTATTTTTAATTATTATATATCGACAGATATTTAATCTTCAAAGAGTTATAAAGATGCCCTGGGTCACAAAAACCCATGATAGAAAACCCGCATTGAAAATATGTATCTAAATTTTATTCTTGAGACAATTTAACAAACACGTGTTACATTTTTTTAAACTTTACAGCTGAAAAACCAAAGGACGCACGTACCGACTTCCCGATACCGGATATGGGAGCAAGTTGTTTGTCGGACGGTGTCCAGGTGCAAATACAAGTACAGGACCAAGGCTTCGACGGTGTTCTCTACGTGAAAGGACACAGCAAAGACGAAATGTGTCGTAGAGTTTTATCGATACCAGCTGAAACAACACATCGAACCGAAATATTCAAAGTTGCCTTTGGCAATTGTGGTCTCATTCACGTGAACGTAAGGATTTTTTTTATTCTACTGACCATAGAAACGTTTCTTTTTTAACTATCCAATTATTTCATGAGAGAATCTTCGTCGATTTTTTCCATTCCTAGTGAAGACAGTTGAAATAATGAATTGTGTTAGTTTATGAAAAATTTAAGAACATTAATAATAATTAATGTTTCCTTTTTACAGGGTCAAGCGAGCTTCGTTCTCGTCATCCAAAAACATCCTCAGCTCGTCACGTACAAAGCTCAAGCTTATCACGTCAAATGTATTTATCAAACTGGCGAACAAAACGTTACCCTCGGCTTCAACGTATCAATGTTAACAACTGCCGGAACAATCGCAAATACTGGACCACCACCAGTTTGTCTCATGAGGATAATAACACAAACTGGTAGCGAAATAAACACTGCCGAAATCGGTGAAAATCTTATGCTTCAAGTCGAAGTTCGACCTTCTTGTAAGTTTATTGTTTTTTTTTCTCGTTTTCACACACCATTTTTTCAATTTCCCAAACAGTATTTATTAATAAAATAACGACGTGTTAAAGTAACTGAAATTCATATTTCTCTTTTTGTTTCTTCTTCTAGCTATTTATGGTGGTTTCGCTCGTAACTGCGTTGCAAAAACAATGGAGGACAGCAAAGAAAACGAGTACATAGTGACCGACGAAAACGGTTGCGCAACCGATCCTACGATATTTGGCGAATGGGAACAGAATCCCGATTCGGAATCCCTCGTAGCGAGTTTCAATGCATTTAAATTCCCGAGCAGCGACAACATTAGATTCCAGTGTAATATCCGAGTTTGCTTCGGACGTTGTCAGCCTGTAAGTAAAACCGATAGAAAATAACAGATTTGAAAATTCTTTATTTCGATTATTTATCCGAAAAAAGTATAATCGTGATAATGGTCGGAACGTTGCGAATAATAACGAATTTCATGGATATTTTTTTATTTTTATTTTTATTTTATTTCACTAGGTCAATTGTCGTGGATACAACGCTTTCGGTAGGAGACGTCGTGACGTTGACGCTGAGCTCAACGACACAGCTCTTAGCGTTTCCGAAGGTTTCGATGGACAATTACGAGAAGAAATTACCATCACGTCAAATCTTATAAGAACCTTGGAAAGGAGAGAGGAAAGATACACATCAGATCCAGCCGAAGGTAATAATAAATAATTGATGCTTAGCTAAAATTATAAAAATTGAAAATACAGCAGCACTACTGGTGCGTTTACTACTATTGTTGAAAAATCGCATTTGTTGACCTCTCTAGATATACATGAGCCTTCTTGTACCAAAGCAAATTATTTCTTGTACCAAAGTGCCAAAGAAAAACAGAATTAATGAAATCTCCAAATCAAAGAAAAATAAAAGCTTATTTAATATTTATTTACTAAATTTTCAGCACCAGCTGCTCAACGAGTGGAAGACATTTGTGTGTCGATGGTCGGCTTCATAATAGCACTGGTTATAACGGCATTATTAGCACTCGTGGCCGTAGCCATTGCCGTTTCCTGTTGGTTAATGGCGTACAGACGCCAGCCAAAGACTGCCGGACCACTGCCACATCCACCCGAATTTCCTAATCCATTGTTCACTACAGAATCCGTGGCTGAACCATCACCGGACTATCATCTTTCGTAAATAAGCCCCTCCCCAGAAAAAAAAAAACAATAATTATATGGAGAAAAAAAAGAGAAGAAGTATCGGAAACTCCCCAAAATCATCTCCTCAGCTGCCGGATACTGTAATGTTAATTTTTTTTTAAGGATACTCGTAGATAGATATATATATTGCATTGAACTTCCAATAATCGAGGAATGCATTCCCGACCACTCGTCCTACTGGTCGGTAGTGTATTTTCGAGAGCATCTCCTCCAGTGACTATTTTTTATTATTTGTTATTATACCTTATGGAGATATATTTTAAATGCACATTTTTTTTCGTCTCTCCTCCTTGCTCAAAAACGATTTTTATCGCTGCTAAGATGGCGAAAACAAAATTTTCATGGGTAAAGTTATCTTCTTTGCGTGGGAGTCCATGTCGCGAATATTTTTTTACCACGCCCTTGGGATATTGTAATCAAAATTTTATGGTGATGGTCTATCTCTCTCTCCCAATGTTCGCACTTGGGAACAACAAAGGATACTATTTTATCGCGATATGAAAAACGAAATATGGCTTTTGTCATTGCCTGACTTTAGTCACTGGAGGACTTGTCTATTATTTAATTTTTTAAAATTAAACACGCGAAACGAAACGAAACGAAATATAAAAAAAAAACAATCACGGGAATTTAATTCCTTTGTAAAGTCAAACGAATTAGTCTAATGTAGCTTTCTTATACCGTGTAATAGACAATTGTACATTTTATCTAATAAAAAAGCTAAATAAATAATAATAATAATAATAATAATCAAGCCATAATTATTTTTTTCCTTAACTTATCTATTTTATTTATATATGTTTGAACTACGGTTATTAATTGATCAAATGTCTAATGTGGCACCACGACTTATAAATCAAATTGGAGGAACATTGGAGAAGGGTTTACAAAATGCATAATTATAAAAGTATTTTTGTTTTACAAAATTACTCAATTCAGCCTTTAATGACCGCAATGGGTCTGAGTTTGATACACTTTTTCGATATACCAGCTGCGTGACAAGTATCAACAACGTCTGTTACGTTCTTATATGACTCCGGTGCTTCCTCCATTACTAATTTTGGTGATGCAACTCTGATCGATATTCCAAGCTGATCAAGCTTGTTCAAAACCTGCTGATAGTCCAAATTTCGACGAGATTTCGCTCTCGACAAAGCACGACCCTGGGGAAAAAATAAAATAAAAATTATTATAATAATTGTAGATTTAAACACATTTCGTTGAAGTCGTAGAAAAAGATAGGAAGGAAATTTGAGAGAAAAAAAGTATTGAGATTTGAAATAATCGTACAGCCCCGTGACAAGTCGAGCCAAAGGTTTCTTGCATTCCTTGAGCAGTTCCGGTAAGAACGTAACTGCACGTTCCCATTGTACCACCGATAAGAACTGGCTGCCCAGTCAACTGATAATCCACTGGTATGAGAGGATGATGTGGAGGAAAAGCTCGTGTTGACCCCTGAAGACAATTTTTTTTCATTCAAATAAAGCAATCAAAGTAAATTTGAATTAATTTCATTTGTTTCGAAGTGTTTGCATTGTTTCGTCAGAAATTTGATATTGTTGAACCACTCTTTTTTATACCTTTCTATGAACCAAGAGAGTCTTCGGTTTTCCGTCTACCATGTGTTCCTCGACTTTGGCGATGTTGTGAGAAACATCGTAAATCACATGCATGTCCAAATCATCCGGTGACATGTGAAATTGCTTAGCGAAGGCCTGTTTGGAATTTTCGAGAAGTTTATTTGGGTTTGTTTGGGAGCAAATGTAAAAATTCGTTCAAGTGATTAAATTGATTCAGAAATTTTTTAAACCCCAGTTTTCATTCATGCAATTTACCTGACGACTGAGGAATGTCATGGAACTTCTATTAACCCAAGCAAAATTCGCAGCAGCTGCCATTGACTTCAAGTAATCTTGGCCCTCCTGTGAATGTATGTGAGCACAAGCCAGCTGTCTATCGTTCGTCTCGATATTGTCACGTTTCATTGCTTTCTCCATTTGCACAAGAGCGTCTGGAATATTCATAATATTTTAAAAGATTCATCTGAGAGATGCAAAGAAATTTTTGACAACTATTTGAAACGAAATTCACCAGTTGCCACTTGATGACCGAATCCTCGACTGCCCGAATGTATCATCACGCAAACTTGACCTTTCTCTTCGATTCCCATCTTTGAGGCAGCAAATCTATCGTATATTTCATCCACGACTTGAATCTCAGCGTAATGGTTACCAGCACCCAAAGTTCCCAACTGTAATTCAACACATTGCTTATTTATCAACAAGCCAACGAGCCAACGAGAATGAAGATTTAATTTTCAAATTTCTTTGAAGCTTATTCAATCATTTACTCTTGAGATACCTGAGGAAGACCACGTTTTTTAGCTCTCATAGAAACTTTTGATGGATCTGCATTCAACATTCTTCCGTACTCTTCACAGTGTTCTTTGTCCTCTGCCCAAATATAACCCTCTCTCAAAGACCAATCCATTCCCATTTCAAGAGCCTCCTCCAGATCTCTTGCATTCATCGGGATTATCCCTTTAGATCCTACTCCTACAGGTATGTGATCGAATAAGCTTTGAGCTATTTGTTCCTGGAACAAATAAGACAAGTTTTGAAAAATATTTATAAAACAAGTCCAAATCATGTTATGTTTCACAGTTTTCGAGATAATTCCTCAGAAAATGAATCCTGTTCAGTGTACCTTTACAGGAGCAACATCTTTTTCAAACAAATTCGTTCGAAGAAGACGAACGCCACAATTAATGTCAAATCCTACACCACCCGGAGAAACTATTGACTGGGGATCGTTCATGTCAAAAGCAGCCATATTCCCTATAAAAATGACCTTGAATCATTCCATTGGTCATCAGACATAAACCTAAATGATTCGTGTTTAGGATTACGATGGTTCAGAATATAGCTATCAAATAAAAGTGCAATTACCAATTGCAAATCCATAGCCCGAGTGGATATCTGGCAGTCCTACGGATCTGCCAACAATTCCAGGGAGAGCGGCCACATTGGCAATCTGTTTGACACCTGGTAAAAATCCTCCGACTTGACCTGGCCTACAGGAATTTCTCAGCTCTTCCAACATCAAACGTTCCAGAGTTTTATTCACATAGAATACACCTTCAACCTGTGATTTATAATTGGATAAAACAAGAATTTTTATTTCAACGTGTAAAAATGTATGAAATAGGAAAACTGAAGAAAAATCAAACCTTCATATTCGGCTGAAAACCCTTTTTTATGCGCCAACTGTGATCATTTATTTTCTCTAGATATTTGAGTTCCTCGTCGTACTGTCGCACAACCATATTTCTGTAAATTACGACAAAAAAATGTCAAAAGTACTGCAGTAAATTTCGTAACATAATTAACATTAATTTTTTCAATTAACAACTTTAAAGTGTTAATCACATAAATGCTACATTATTTATGACGTTACAATCGCAGAATATTACAACTTTTGACCATGGGAAGATTTGAGGTTATGTCCGTTCGAAACTGTCATTAAAAACCATTACAAACTGATTATAAATCTTGAATAATCATTTTAATCAACAAGAGTAAAGGCTTGTAGACAAAAAAAAATACAAGCTGCGGATTTTCTACTGCACTTACACTGATTAAACGTAATTAAAATTGAACCGGCAAATAATCCACTGACAATCGTCTATCAGACAGATGGTGTAGGATCCTGGCAAGTTCCGCTGTTCCCCGCAACCCGCAATTCACCATACTTTGTCGCAGTTCGAAAACAAACAGGAATCTGTAAAGAAAAAAGATTAGGTTTTCGGAAAAAAAATGTTGTTCTGAGTTTGAATTTATTTTAATATTAAATATTCTGTAGGACTTTTCATTGGTTATAATCAATTTAGGTGATAAAAAGAAATTTCCAGTGTATCTGGAATGGTCAACCATTTGGTCGAGTATAGAGATCGGAGCGCTGATGCGGCAAAACATTGCATTAGCGGACTAACTTTCCAATAATTTTTCCCCTCTAACCTCTAATGTTCTGTCATTTTATTCTAATTTTCTATACGTGAGTGGACTAGGTGACTAGGTCGACCTTGATCAGCTGTTTTTTTTAAATGAAATGTGTGACGCATGTAACAATATATTGTCGAGTAGAAAGTCCAGAATTCTAATGAAGAATTCATGCCGTTATGAGGAGATACTACGGAAACGCAGTATGCGTTACGCAATAAGCTGGCACTGGAATTTGTATCAATATATAATATGATAGTAAAAACCGTCGAGTGCAGAAGAAGGAGATGCCATTTTTTGTTATTGGTGGCATTTAGTGGAGCATGAGAAGACACAATTTTACTGCAGTTGCACTTTCACTCGTGCGAAGATAGTACGTAAAACTTTTCGTTTAAATTGAACACATCTTTTTCATTAATCCTGTCATTTCATCGTTTGTCTTAACATCAAATAATTTTTTTTATTTGTTGCCAAATGAATCAACATTACAGGCAATTTTTTAAGTCATGTAAATACATTAATGTCGCTTTGGTATGTAAGTTAATACGAAAATTAATCTAAAAATCTATAGTACTGTTTAGTAAAAGTGAATTAATAATCCTACTAACAAAAATTGAACTAATATTCATTGCACAATCATCGAACCTTTCTTCTATTAGAATAAAACACATCCATTTGATACTTATCGTAATCTGGATTTCTCATAACTACATATTTCCAATGGAGCATTTCAGTCGCTAGAGCAACAAAACTCAAAAAATAACCAATACCCAAAGCAACCAAAGCTCCATGAAGTTTATGCAAATTAACAAGAGTCTGTTCCGGCGGCGTCTTGAATCTGAGCTCAACAATTTTTGACCATTCGGTTACGTCACTCAGCCATTTTGCTACAAAACCAGCTTCAACTACTTGCCGTATCTGTTGGAAGAGATGAAATTGAAACATTTTTGAGAATATTATCATTTGTCATATGTTTTTTCAATTCAGTCAAATAATTGAAAACATTTGTAGTGCATGTTTCACTGGTTCACAACTTTTTTGAAATTTCCTTAGACATTTTCCTTTTTCATACCAATATTTTTAATAAGTAAATACCGTTCGATCGACTTGGGGCTTTAAAGGAGAATTCTTATCCATTCCGATGGAAACTGGCATGTCGATTAGACATTCTGTCATAATGTGTAAATCTCTATCAGCTTCAGCCTTTTTTTCTTCTGCCGATACATTTTTTGTTTTTGTATATTCCAGCTTTTGTCTTGCCGCTCGAGCTTGTTTCAAAACATAAATATTTTCGTAATAGGAAAAACTTCCATTCGCCACACGAGCTATTGCTTCTTCTTCGTTTTTGGTCAATTCAAACTTTTCTCCTATTTTTTGGACGTCTTTGTCGGACGAGGATAAAAAAAGAGCTCTTTGCTCGTCGTTCCAACCACCTGCTCCTATCTGGCTCTTGGCCAAATCAGCGATTGTGTCTATCGTCACTCTGATCAACAAATTATAACAACTCATTGTATTTTTTATTATTTCATTAACTCAAAACTGGTTTTTGTTTCTAAATGCTCCAAAATTACATATTTTTGGGTACATTAAATTTTTTTTTTCTAACTTTTCAAAAATTTATTAATTCTGAATTATATCGAGCTTGTAGCTTCAACAAAATGTTTACCTTCCTATTGGATTAGCCAAAGTAGCTGTCATGCTCGCTCTGTAAGCAACGGTTACAAGAATACCGTAAAGCCACCACCATCCAATAAAAACCCTGAGAGCCCAAGCAGCTGGTATTCTTGGCAATGAAACTTGGAGTAACATGCTGTATGTGTACAAAATACTGTTTCCTGGTTCAGTGAAGAGATCCAAGCTCTCAAACGATTTGTCTTTTTTCGAAGACGATTTTTTCGCAGTACTACGAAACTTTTGTAACACATTGCACGTTATTTCATCTTGATTTTTTTGCGTATGTGGACTTATAAACTTTTCATAAGTTCTAGCAAAGAGATGAAAGATACAAGCACCGAGAAACAGTGTGAGAATCACTGCGATCCAAGTGTACAATCTGTTTGAAGAATTATTATCAGACGATATTTATTTTTGTAGTATAAACAGTTTACCATCACAAATGGTAATTCTTGTAAACTCAAGTTAAGGACCAAATTCTGAATTAAAAAGCCGAGTAAAGTTTTTCGACCAGAAAAACTCTTTTATCGTGAATACTGCGGAAACGGTGGCAGATAGAGCAAAAATGAAGAGGACCAATATTGTAGAGGCTAACATTTTCTACAAAAAAGTCCCTGGCAGCACTTTTCTATCATCGGTGGTTTAGGCCGCAAACCAGAAAGAAAGCCCCGTAGCAAGTTTTTCTTTCTTCCATCCGCTCTCAGGACTGAACTAGTGAAGATAGGATGATTCCGTCAGGAGCTTTTTTGTAGAAAATTATATGCTCTATAAGATTGTTCTATGCACTTTTGCGCTATAACCAGCCATTTTGCCTGTATGAGCGATAAAAGAACTTCAGTAATTTTCATGATAAAAATCTCATCAGTCCTTGTAAAAAAACATTGAAGACTTTTTCACTCGAAATTCACCTCTGGTCTTGAGTTTCAGTTGTGACCATTTATGGTGGACTGATAGTCGAGCAATTAATGACTTTTTTCTTGAATTTTCAACCTGAAAGGTACAATGAGAAGTTTCCAAGAGTTATCGGTCAACGCTTCAGGAGTGAGAAATGTCAAACATTCGGTATTATAAGGCAACGAAAGATCCAACAGTCGATTGTGTCTAAGAGTATAGTGAAGATCACCGATGAGAAAAGCAGCATTTCCAGCAACAGCTTCGCCCAATAAACCATCAAAAGTATCATTTTCACCAGGACTTCCCCATCGTGAGACTTCAACCCCATGAGGCTCATAAAACTTGGCCAAAAAATTCATCTTGCTGGCTATTATTTTAACAAGTTCGAACTCTATGCCATGTGCTTTTCCAAATTCATTGTCATCCTCCTCGTTATTGTTTTTTCGTTTTGTTGAAAAATGTCTAAAAGTAGCTCCTGCTGCTTTCGTAACAGCTGGCACGTGCTCGAAAACTGCTATTCTCATAACAGTTTTTCTTAGATTTTGTGTCTTTGAGATATAATGATCTTTGCCATAACGATATTTGCCATGATGCCAAGTATCGAGGTAACGAGTTATCACAAAATTTTTAACTCGCACCGGATAATAAACCGTCTCAAGATTAAACCATTCTCGTGATAATCTCTCTCCGGAACGACGCTTTGCGACGTTGAAACGTCGAATGAAAACAACGTTTATTATTCTGTTCCAAAGGTTCTTCATACTCGAACCAAAGAGCCTCCAATCGTGAATCAGCAAAAATAATCCCTGGGTATTGATCTTTCTTTCGCTGAATATAACAATTGAAATTAAAATTCGAAATAACTTATTGCTTAAGAGCTTACATACACCTAGAGGTTAAAAAAATTCAGTCAATTTCAAGTAAAATTTTATTCTAAAAAAATTTATCCAGTGAAACTAATTTTTGATTATTTGAAAAGACATATTGCTTGCAATGGTGGTGGAAATTTTTATTTAATAAAAGTTCATTTAGTTAGCTGTTAAAGTTTTTGTAAAATAGTTTTTTGCAATTTGGTATTTGTAACAACTACGACTTCGAATATACGCTAGAATTCGACCAAAAAAAACCAGTCTCCGTCACGGTCGAATTTTGTTTTCATACATTTTTTACAAAACAGCAGGACATTGAATCGTAAAGTCGGAATTTTTAAAGAAATTTGTTTTTTTTTGACTTGTAAAAAGAAAACTTTTAGCTTTTGAGATAAAATCGTTATCGTTAAGAAACACGAAATATTTTTCTTTTATGGTTGCAATATGTTATTGATTTCAGGAAAACGTTTGAAAATAAGAAATATAAAGAGTGACAGTACGAAAAAAAAATTTATTTGACGATAAGAATTTTTAGATTTCTCCAAATGTAGTAAGCTCTTAAAAGACCGAATATTAGTTTCGATTCTCACTTTTCTGCATATTGTAAAAATTGTGTTACTTGAAGGCCATTTGCAACTAAAATAACATACGCATCGCAAGCTGCTGCTTTGCTGTGACTCAGGGTCATTTCAACTCGATTTTTCGGTGGATTAAATATTTCATTCTCTCGAATTTCGATCTACGTTGACAAAAAAGCAAAGAAAACAAAATCACGTTATATTTTCATAAAAATCTAGTACGCAAAAATAGCCACCAAGTTTGTTTTCGTTTTAATCTCACCAGATAAATCGGTACGAGTTTCGATTTTTTAATCCAATTGTAATTGATCAATGTTCGATAATAAGAATCGATGACGAATACCATACACTTGCTGCGATTCGATATTTCATCAATTATATCATCGATCACTTCCTGGATGGGTTGTAATTTGGTTTTTTCGCATAATTTTTCATTTATTAAACTGCAAGTTAAAAAAATCATTGAAATTCAAAATTTTTTTAACATAACGACTGTTTTGAATGTCTACCTTCCCTCGCTTGTACATGCCATTTTTAAAAACAGAACGAAAACTACTATCAATGATAACATTGTTATTTTTTTAAATATTTTCTTCGAAGTTTGTAAAAACCTGAAATTAATAATAGAAATTACACATGTGTTTAAAATTTTCGATGTTCCGCGAAAGGCTGATAATGTCCAACTGGTTTTTCTATCGAATGGGTTGTAATTGAAATGCATTATTCATAACGAGAGTAACGAGTCCGGAAGAGCCTCAATGGAATATTCAAAAATCGATTATCTCCGGAGTTTCTAATCGTTAATGCAAATTAACTGTCAGAGCTTGGAGATAAATATCCATATATAAATATTTATCTAAATATCTTCTGTAAATCCAAATACGTATGTATGGATATTTAGAATCAAAGTTACGAGAGGGATAAAATGAAAAAAAAAATAACTTTTTTGGAATTTAATTTGGTATTAAAAAAAAAAACAATATTTCTTCATTTTATCGATCTCAGGACCTTAACAGAATATAAATGAGCAAAATTGGTGATACGAAAGATAAGGATACAAAAATTATTGTTGCTTTTACAGTTCATTATATTGATCGCAGTGAATCGAGTAATATAGTTGAAACGAGTAACTTTATATTTTCATTAAGGTCACTGTCCGTTTTATTTTATTCCAAAGTGCATAAATTTAAATATTTATTTATTTATTTAAAGAATAACGTGCCAAAGCCCAATTACATACACGGCTAAAAAGTCACCGACCGATTACAATGGAGCTGACAAGATGAAAAATATAATACAGATAATAATATAAATATAAATGAACGATAAATTATCGCAAAATTCATCATCCGGTTCTTCTTGTTGTCAGTTGTGTTTGAACGTTGAGAAACAAAAGAATCTCTCAATCTTATCAGTACGCAATATTACTCGTTAAATTGTGAAAGAGGTTTCAATAGTTTTAGTAATTTGTTAGAAAATCTTTATTCATTTGCTTATTCGTTATTGTTGATTCGTTTTCAGTAAAACAACAGCAACAATGAAAACGATGGAAGAACTGATAAAGAATCAGCCCCAGGGGCCCCTAGAAGCCTACAGGAAACGAGCAAGTTTCGATTGGAAATCGATGAAACTAAATATGTATGGGGAAGAATATATCGAGCATCAAGTACGTAGAATTTTTGGATAAATGTGTAAAAGTTTTAACGAGCCGAAAAATATGGGAAATAGAAAGATTTAAAAAAAATGCCCAATTTGTATGTTTTTCAATTTCTTCAATAGATTACGTAATATAATTTTTTACACATCGTTCCATAATTTCTTTCTTGCAGAATCGCCTGTTCGAGCTTATGAAAAAAAATTCAACACTGTTTCAAAAGTTTACAAAACCTTTGAAGTTGGATGAACATCGACGGAGATGCATGGCCCAAGCGCGAATTATTGTGGACAACGATTTTGCGGTATGAAATAGAAAAACTAAAAAATATTGGAAGAAAATTTCATAAAATTTTTACTATTTCCCATTAGATCGCTTCCAACAAGGGTTCCACAAACGTACTTTTTGCTTACGATGGTTCTTTGCCCATAATTGTAGGACTCAATTATGGAATGGCACCCGCCGCCGTAATGTCAATGGGCACAGAGCAACATATTCCATTTATCGAAAAATTCTTATCCGGCGAAGTAAGTTCAACATTAAAACAATAATTCTTCTCCTGAACAATCTTTTTTTCTAATAAATGTCGCTGAGTATGACAAAAAAGTTTTATAAAAAGAAACCACAAAGAATATATTAAGGAAATTTCATTTGTTTCGAGGCGTTTTTCGTATCACATCATTTTAAAGTAATAGTCTCGTCGAAGCGTTTTTCCCAGAGAAATTTTAAAAATGCTGAAGACAAAAGGAATCATTTTCCTCGATTCGAGATACAAGGAGCAATAGAAAAATTCATTTGAACATTTTCTAGACATTTCCTGAAATCAAATGTGTCAATGTTTCTATAAAATATCAAAATAAACATTATAACAATATTCTGCAAGTTAGATCCAATTTTTCTCAAAATAAACCGAAGAGTCAACTGTTTATGGTGATTTTAGCGAGACTGCGATAGTAAAAAGTATAAAGATTGAAGAAATATAATAAATTCGATAATGTATGGTACAAAGACAGTAAAATGGAATATTTCGAACGAAGAAAAAAAATAGAAATTAAATTGAGAAATTATAAATACTCACAACATTATTGGGAACCAGTATAGAGGATGTTTTGCACTGACTGAAGTCAGCCATGGGTCGAATGTAAAAGGAATGAGAACAACGGCGATTTATGAGAAGAAAAGTAGGTGTTTCATTCTCAACACACCGGACTTTAAAGCTGCAAAGTGTTGGGTCGGTTGTCTGGGTAATTATTGTTAATTATATTCTGAAGGTGGAAAGATAACTCGAGAATTCAAATATAAAAAATGATTTCATTGATAATATAGGAAAAAGCGCAACTCACGTAGTCATACTTGCAAAATTAATAACACCGGATGGGACGGACCACGGTATGAATACATTTGTTGTTCAAGTTCGAGACCCAAAGACACTGTTACCGATGAAAGGAGTTACTGTTGGTGACATGGGTGAAAAAATTGGTCTCAATGGCATAGATAACGGTTTCGTTATGTTTCATAATTATTCTGTGCCCCGTAAAAATCTACTGAACAAAATATGTGATGTGACGGAAGATGGAACATTTGTTTCTGCTGTCAAAGATCCCAGCAAAAGATTTGGTAAAGAATTAATTGAGAGAAAGTTTGATAAAAAAATACTATTTATTCT
Source organism: Campoletis raptor (assembly GCA_948107755.1). Classification (NCBI taxonomy): domain Eukaryota; kingdom Metazoa; phylum Arthropoda; class Insecta; order Hymenoptera; family Ichneumonidae; genus Campoletis; species Campoletis raptor. The sequence goes on from OX403625.1 coordinate 8,720,655, forward strand.
TTGAATTTAGAATGCAGCGGTGAACTAAAGTTTACATTTTGTATTTTTTGTCGGACACCCTCTATCTCTTGATATCATTATAATTTTAGGTGCTTCTCTCGGTCCACTATCAATGGGACGCGTCACCATTACAAACGTAAGTTCACATTATTTAGCTGGGGCTGTTACAATTGCTCTTCGCTATTGCAGCGTCAGAAGACAATTTGGACCAATGGATAGCGAAGAACTTCCAGTTATTGAGTATCAAGCTTTGGTGCGTCAAACTCCTCAATAAATAAAATTAAGCATGTTTGTAATTCGATGATCTCCAAATGCAAATATAATTTTCATATATTTAACTAAACCTTTGATTATAATGGTTTTTCACTTGTTTACAGAACACAAGACTAGTGCCATTGGTTGCACTGACTTATGCAATTCAAATTATGTCGATAAAATTTTTGCAAGAAACACGAGAGCTTCAGGCAAACATGTTTGGCAACGGAGACAGAAACAAACTTTCGAAAAAAGGTTTGGAGATTCATGCACTTTCATCTGCTTTGAAGCCACTTTGTTCTTGGCTGGTGAGAGACGCGATTGCAGATTGTAGAGAATCTTGTGGTGGTCACGGCTACCTCAATGGTATCTAAGAAAAAAATCGTGGTTTTTTCTTACAAGTAAATCTATTCAAAAAGCTGAATAATAATGAATATTTACAGTCTCACGTCTGGGTGAATTGAGAAACAATCACGATGCCAATTGTACGTATGAAGGAGAGAATAACGTATTGTTGCAACAATCAAGCAACTGGCTGACGAGTCAATGGTCTAACATTACAGAAAATCCCTCTGATTTTTCACCCCTTGGCTCAGCAGATTTCTTACCAAACATAAGAAATATAATTAATCGAACATTCACTGCTAAAACAATGAACGAAGCTATCGAGCCTGCTAAACTTCACGAGGCTTTCGAGTGGCTCGTTTGTTACTATTTCAATAAAACTCAGGAACGTTTGAAACACCTAAGGAATCAAGGCCACGACGATTTTTCCAGCAGGAATGAATCTCAAATGTTTTTCGCTCGTACTTTGTCTTTGGTTTATGGAGAAGTGAGTTTTTATTTATTCACGAAGATGCTCGAGCTTTTTTGTAAACATAATTTGAAATTTAATGGAATATGGATTTTCAGCGAGCTCTGTTCAAAAGTTTCTTGGACGAGTTGAAAGATAGTAAATGGAGGAGAGAAGAAAAAGCTGTATTGACGAAGTTATGCTCGCTTTTTGGAGCTTGGATACTTGAGAAAAGACTGGGCGATTTTTACGAGGGTGGTTATGCCTCGAAAGACTCACGCATGGGTGAATTTTTACGACAAGCAATAATCGAACTATGCCGAGACCTTGTAGACGAGACGATGGCTCTCGTTGACGTATTTGCTCCAGCAGACGTGATAATACAATCTCCTCTGGGATTCGCCGATGGCGAGGTAACTATTGATGTATTTTTCTCACTAAAGTACAGGGAAAATATATTCCATAATAAATTATTGTATTACCATAAAAACACAACGAGAAAAACTAAAGTGTTGCCATATTGTGTTTCCATGTAGTCAACCTAGATTAATAACATTTTAAAAAATGCAAAATTTCAGGTATACAAACATCTGGAAGCTGCGATACTTGAGAACAAAGAAAATTTAGAACGGCCCTCATGGTGGAGAGAATTAGCTCAATCGAAGCTTTGAGCTTCCGTTACACATGCAACAAATTTCATTTGTACAAAATTTTTATATTTCATATTTTTATACGTGGGATTTAAGGCAATAAATCGTTTTAGCGAATCAAAGTCTGTTTTATAGATTTCTATATGAAAAAATAAATAAATTTATTAAAAGTCCTGAGCAGAAAAAAAAGATTTTTTCGAGTGCTGGATTCACGTACCCATTGAAATACAGGATAATTACGGATACGTTGAAATGTTCGGTGAAAAATATAGCGTAAAAAATATACAAACGTATTCATTCATATTGAATAGTTTTTATTCGTTAATTCATAAATATATCGTAAAGAAGAATAAATTACTATAAGTCTGCTATGATACAACCATTTACATATGCGATTTTGCAAAAATATACACATCACGTGGGATAGTTTAACTGAATGGACCAAGAACCCGCAAGATCATTTTCATTCCCTGACCAACATTAGTCCGGGTAATGTTCGAAAAAAACAATTCTACGATTACAAAAAAAATTACATTATTTATAAAAATCTTGATTAAAGCTCCTATGTTGAGTAATACCATTGGAACGTGCCATGGTTTTTGACGCGCTCAATTATTGTAGAGTCAGCTTTGTAGGGAGAAAAAAAAGAACAGACGAGTAACCAACGGTTCACGAGCTGTTTCGATTTTTTAGCACTGTACGGTATTGAGAGCAACAAAAAACCTACGTATGCCCATCAGCCTTCCCATAAGTCACATTTTGTCGAAATTTTGTGCATCAGTGTTAACTCACGAGTGAGAAACTCGATCAATACCAGCAATTGAAGTGTGCTTGAGAGTTCTTAGTTTTTTTTTGTGACTTTTTAATGGTTTATGATCGTCGAGAAGAAATGTTTTCATTCTACTTGAACTTGAAGACACTTTTCTTACGTGCGTCACCGGGAAGATGTCTGGCACCCAATAAAAGACGAGCTTTGTCCTCCTCCTGAGGTGTCGCTTCTTCTTGAGGTCCACGTGGCTTTATTTGCAATTTTTGTTTTATAGCTTGACTGAGAATCACTCGTCTCGAGTCGCTTTTCATTGCGAGAAGAAGATCGAGCCACGTCCACGTGACGTTGTGATACTCAAGAGTCGGTATAACGAGGGCAAAGTCTCTCACATCCTCCAAATTTTTTTCCTTGTTACCCTGAAAATGAAACAAAATATTATGAATGAAAACAAGGTTTTGTTTAATATGTGAAAGGATGAAAAAACGTTTTGATCGTAAAATACCTTGTACGAAACTCGAACTGGGACTTCCGGTATTTTGATGTAAATAAATAGTTTGTTTTTGTCAGCTCGTTCCTTCATCTTTTCTACGTCGTCTCGCCTCTCCATCGGTACGTAAAACGACGAATCTCGCTGAGGTGCTGGAGGCTCCTCAATACCGTCGGGATCTCTCTCAGGGAAACAGAATTTCAGCATCGTATTGAAGAATTTTTTAGTCAAGCCTAAAAGAAAGGAATTGCGTTGAAGTTAAAATTTCGAAAAAATTCATTATTCCGTTTGAGTTTGGAGTAAACTTTAGGAGACAAATAAAAATGATAAAAAGTTCGTATTTACCTATCGTCAAAGGTACAACGTTGATTTCAAAGTGTTCTTTAACGGAGATGCCAGCGACTGGTGCTTTTTCTCGACAAAAAACGCGAAGAGCACGTTGTCGATCGACAGGCATGTTGCTCTGTAGTTCCGTGGGGGTGAGTACTTCGGTATAAATTTGATTGGGTAATAAATTCGTCATTCTGACGTAACCGAGTTCGAGCAAGTGTTCGACAGAGTCATCAGTTTTGCTGGTTTTCGTGTACAAAAAGTTGGTAAGAATGAGATCAGCGATACCGAGTTGTCCATCGGCATCGGTCAATCTCCATTGGGCATGTTTGAAACAAATTTCGGCGGCTCTTGCGACCGCAGCTGGTTTGTCTTTGAGAGTCGCAGCGGCGACAGTGGGTGCACTTGTCTCTTTGTAACAACTGAGCATAACATCAAGTTCTTCAGCACGTGCTCCCAATTGTTCTTTGCACTCGAAGACAGAAGCCTCGAGTCTCTCCATTTCCGTGAGCAATTCAGGGCTCGATTCTTCGGCAAGTGCTTTTTGTACGAGATAAGTTTCTCTCTCGAGTCTTCGAAGTTTCGAGACTAAGCCTCTAACGGTATTTTGCAATTGTTGAATCGGTATTTTTTGATCCTCGACCGAATGCAATTGCAATTGAAATCTCATTCGCTGAAGACGTTCCAGAGCTTCTTTCCTTCGTGGCTCAACGTACAACAACAAATTGTTCACGACATCGAGAATCATCGCGTACTGCAACGAATTCGTACAAACATCGAGATCGTGATGCATCAAAGTGAATGCATCAGCAGCCGAAAGATCCTTTCTCTCCCACGGCGTGACTTCTTCCCGAGGAAGCGGTGGCACCTCGTCCAGACAATCCGAATCCAATGACTGACCATAACCAACGTAGAAAAATTCACATTTGCAACGTGACACGATCCGCTGAAGTTGATGTTGAAGGCCACCACCACCACCGACTGTTTGACTCACAACGCCTCCGACACTTTGACCGGATCCGACTAGAGCCGGAACGTCAGGAAGTCCGGCTATAACCGTTGAATCCTTCTCCTGCAAAGTTAATGAGTCCATTGATTTATGAAAATACTCATTCAACATTTATTTTTCGTTTAAAAATTGAGTTGATAACTTTTACGAATTATTATTACTGGAAATAATTGTTTATAATGTTTAAGGTCATCTATCAAGCAAGTGAGTGATAGCGCGTGAGTTCTCAAGAGATAACTGAAAGCAGATTCACGGTTTTTTTTCGTTATCATTGACATTTCAAGAAGAATGAAAACGGGTAACTTTTTTTTCTCGAAATTTACATTTTTTCCGACTTTGATTTTGACAGATCGCCTTACATCGTTGACGTTTTTTCAGATTTTTATCCAATGATAAAGTTTTGAAATTATGATGAAATGATATGCTCGCAAGTATAAATATAAGTTTACCTGAATGTTATCCAAAGTTAGCCACATGATGTTGTCATCGATATTATCATCGATATTAGCACTGACGGTAGCATAATACTGCATACATTCAAGGGAACCGACCCAAGTGGTTTTTGAAACGAGGGTTCTTTCCCGCCAGACAGGCCTGTGAACCCGTTGCAATATTTCAGCCTTCGCAGCTGACAGGATAACGTATCCTCGTGTTTCAATTCCCTTAAGAAGAACTTGGCTGTTTACAAGAATGACTGAAAGGAGAGAAGGCAAAAAAAAACATAATTAGTAAGAAAATTTGCTTAGACGGAAAAAGTAAAAAACTTGTAGAGCTTACTGAGCCAATTTTTATGAAGAACGTCATCCTGATGACAAGCTGCAAGTCCTCTCAGCTGTTGTCCTCTCGTCTGAACGGACAAATCGTCGCTAAACGCAACAGGTTTGTTGGCAGCTTCGGCGATAAGTCGTTGGAGCATACCAGCAGCTTCTCCCTGATGAGCAGAAGTTTTGGGTGCGAGAGAGGGTGTGACTTGTGTAGTGGTTGTTGCGCTGCTCGGTGTAGTTTCAACCGGCCTGGCCCGACTTTTTTGGGGTGTAACGATGCTCTCGCGATGAAAAGCTTTGAGAGCAGCGGTGGACAAATTTTTTTTCAATTGTTGAGTCTTGATGAATGAATCGAAGAGCGCAAAAGCTACATCTCTGTTTGTTTTGGTCCAGGCGCCTTTTAAATCGTGAACAACGAGACGATGGGTCGGTGTGTCGCCACCAACACCAGCCACGAGAGCTTCGCGTCCATAACTAACGCGTGTCACGCTGAGACAATAACATTTTTCAACGGGCTGTCTCAACGAAGCGCTTTCCTCTTCCTCCTGAAGTGCACTTTTGAGCCATATTTCAGCATCGCTCAGGTCACAATTCATATAAATAACTGACCATTCGGCACGTGGACGATGAATGAGGCCATCGTCGATGGGATGGAGTGAGAGATTGTGTTCGGAGCTGCAAACAACACGTCCTCCGGTAACTTCAAAACCACGTTGCATAGCAAAAGACATCCAGTAGCTTACGTGAAAACGATGAAAGGCCAGAGTGAGACGAACTTTTCGATAATGTCTACTGAGCTGTTTCTTGCGTGGTCTTACGTTTTTAAACAATGGACCTTTTCTCGTCGGTCTCGTTGCTCCTGAGAGAATGAACTTGAGATTTTCAAACCATCTTAAGGTGCTGCCGTATAAAACAGCGGTTGGTGCGCTCGTAGTTATGTTCGGAGATCCGGTCTCAATGGGTTTTGTATCTAAGGACAAACTTACATTGAGATTCTGCGATCTGAACGCCCGGAACGAGTCGTGCTCTTGATTGCTTGAATATTCGGGCAAACGATCCGGAGCGCAGGGTATCGCCGAATGATGATCACGAGGATCACCCAAACACACCCAAGCCAGTTTAATCGATAGTTTAACATTCGGCAGATGTAACAAACGACAATCGTCGTATTTACTTGCTGTTCTTACGTAAACGTCCAAATCTCCTTTTATTATTATTTTACCGAGTGTCCAATCGAGCTCGAGACTCGACCAGGTCACTTCCATTTCTTCGGTCGTGTTGTAAGGGTCGAGAGAAGCATGAAACAAAACTGTTAATTGTTTGACACAAAGTGTCAATCGACCGTGAAGAGCTAATCGCATTTTATCCCAAAACGGCAAAGGTGGACTTGGGTCACGTGACGGATGAAGAATTTTTTCGAAACTGAGATTGCACTGGGCTATTACGGGCTCCCAACATGGACCGAAAGCGTAACGAAATTTATCGATGTCCCAGTTCAAATCGTGGTAATATTTCAACGACGTCATACCCCGCTCGACCACAATATCGTCCCAGGGATCTCCAACTTCGATTCTCACCGTTCTACGAGCTCGGGAATGTGCCAGTGCTTCGGCACCTGCCAAACGACCCCAAATACTTAAACCCTCAACGAGCAAAAGCGGTTGTGGAAAATCACGCAATTGCAATTTCCATTCAGCACATTTAACGGATATTCCTCGTACCCAGAGGGTATTGAACTCCAAACCATCCTCCGGCCACGGTGTTTCACTGTCCATTTCTACCAGAGCCTTCACCGCTCTCTCCGTACCGTGAATCGTCGGATCAGCCAATGCTATTATTTCCAAATCTTGCATCGTCCAAGCAAATAATCGCGTTCGAACGGGACCTGCTCGTTGCATTTGCCTCCAACGCTGAACATATATCTCAGCATTTTTTTTACTCAAACTCGCATAAAGCTCCTCTACTTTGTCCTGCGCCAGAATCAAATGCGCTCGACGTAATTCTTGTACCTTGCCGTCCAACATCGCCTGACGCTTCAATGACTCCTTGTACTCGTCCTCCAAAAGCTCGTAATTGTCACGCAAACGAACCTCGAACGGATCATCACTTACTTCGAAAACCCATTCTTTTATCTGGAAAAAAAATAAGATTATTTTCAGACAAATAAATCTATACGAATTATGCTAAATTCTTAATTTGATGGCATTAAAACTTTTCTAGAATGAGTTTAAATAAAATGAACTTCGTTAAGTAGCTTTTTGTTCTCAAAATTATTTACGATAATGGAAAATCTTCGATATTGAAAAAAGAAAAACGGTTATAATAGTCAAATAGATTTGTTTATAGTGCACATGTTTTCGTGAAATGCCTCGTCCAAACCACTTAAATAAAAGAGTAATTGCCTTGATAACGAGATCGCTGGGCACAGGTTTGTCTTCGGTTGATCCAAAAGAATGAATTTCCTTCAACCATTTCCGAATACTAAAAAGTTCGTTCTGAATCGCATCGGTAAATTGATGTGCGTAAGGAAAACAAGCTTTGGCAGATTCAATGATGCACATCCACGTTTCGTTCCAATCGAGTTGGAAACCCTCGTTATTTTGTCTTTCGATTCGGACTTCTTCGCTATCGAGCAATCGTAATAGTTCGAATCCTTCGATTGTTATGATTTCAGTCATGTCCAGTGCTATTCGCAAAAAGTTGAGTGTCCATTCGCCGTTCGAGCAACGTAGTTGATCGGAGGAAAATTCGAGGAAATGTTGTGGAGAAATATCGATCGTCAGTGCTATTCCACCCGTTGCCAAAAGATCGAGAGTTCGTTTTGGTTTCTGTACTTTCTTGCCACTGGTCTCATCACTTGAGAAACTTGAACGAAAGTCCGCAGATTCTCGCCAGAGATGCAACAATCGAAGATGCAAATTTGGACTCCACGTTATATTCGTTCCGTTAAGACTCACGTTTATCACTTCAGACGTTATCGCTCCTTTGCATCTTCTCACTGCGAGGAATGGCTGTTTCAAAGATTTTGCGTGCTCACACATTATCGGCTCGTTTTTATTCAACGTTATTGCACAAACTCCTTCCAAAACAGCCACAAAGCGTTTCGAACTGTGCTCCAAAGTCGCTGAATCCAGTCTCAACATCACAGAAACTAAATAAACCACAATTTCCAAAATCATAATTAAAAACAAAATACCTGAAACCATGACAAATATGAAAAAGAAAAACTCACGTTCGTTCTCAGCTATGAAAAATAAATTACAGTTAGAAACTTTAAGATTCAATTGTACAGCATCCACGTTTCTCTTCTCTTTTGAAATTTCTCCGCACGGTACTCGTTTGTGTTCGTTGTAATACCTGCCAACATTATATTTTATCAGTATCCTGTTTTACCCTCAATTGAAGCGAAAGTTGACGGTTTCGAGTGAACTTAAATGTCAAATTTTTCCAATTCAGACCATTTTTGCCCCGAGAAAAATCTTCCGAGCTAAAACGACCCAGAATGATAATCAAGCGTTGAGCTACAATAATTTACCTGAACCCTTGGTGAAGAAATCTTGCGAATTCGAGACTCCACTCGGTTCTCAAAGTATCGAGAACGATGCCAACTGCGTTAGGGCCAGTAGTAGCAACGAGAACACCGATGGAAAGTGGATTTCCCCAATTATGAGCAGCCTCAGGAATTCCAGGTTCTGTACCACTTAGAGCACATCGTAGAGAACCGATCATCAATTTAGTGTTCCATCGATGATTCACCACCGAATTATCTGCAGATTAACAGAGAATTGGATCATCGGAGAGTGAAATTGTGAATGAAATTTCTTCGAATCGTTATTTCAGATTGAGTCAAATTTATGGTTGTAAGCTTTTTAATACTCGAAGGTTTACCTGCGAGTCGATCTAACGAGAGGCTAACGTGAGCGACGCTGCAACAAGCGTCAGGAACATCCGGAACGTCAGGAAGTCTGACGATTAGTGATCCATCGTGCAATTCTGTAGTCGCTTGGATTTCGAGCCAAGGAAATTTAGCTGTCGAGGCAATGTGAACGTCAGGAGTTGGAATATCTTGTGTCGCGTTCGAAATGATCGATTCCCAGTCACGAGGATCGTACGTCATGTAAAGACTGTTCAGTTGGCTCTCGATCCGGAGAACGTCGTCTTTCATCTGTAAAATTGAACATCGTTATTTCACTATAACTGCAAGCTTTGAATTTGAACTCCAGGTTACAACCATTGGGTTATTTTCAACCAAACCAAGGAAAAAAACGTCTATAAACCCCAATTTCTTCAAAAAGCATAAGCACCCGAAATAGCCGGTTGACTAAAGCTTGAAGAAACATATTTTTCAAAAAACCTTTGGAATTTAGTTTCAACCTACTCCACATTCAACGGACAAAGATCGTAGACACAAAACCGGATGTTTTCCACGAATAGTGAGTCCTTCTAAATTAACAACCAAATTAACGTTCGGTCCTTCAGGCTGAAAAGTAGCATCGATTTCGAGACTCTTCATCATGCCTTCAAGCCCGACGATTGTGCCTTCCTCTCGTCCAGCTATCACAGACGAGCTGCCCATCTTCAAAGTAAGATTCTAAAAAGAAAAATTGAAAAAAAAGATACAAAATCAGTTGTAGGTCGAAAATCTGTACTTGTTTTCGATCGTTTGTTTTTTTAAAGATGATTGCAAAACCAAATAAAGCATGAAGTCGTAAAAATGATGTTTTCTGGGTCGGGGGATATCCTTACCTTAGGCAAAATCGGTGCTAACCTAGCCAATAGATCGCTGGCGGGTTCATCGGACGTTGGAGAATCGCAGCTCTCTGCTCTTCCGGGTCTTATCGATTTTCTGTCCCTGAGGAACTGAAGGAGACCAGCTCCTCCAGAACCTTCTGTTTGTGTGACTCCGATAAACAATTTCTACAAATCAGAGCTCACCTTTTCATTTTCCCATTCAACAACATATTTTCATTACTTTTTTCTTTCATTAGGGAGCGGATTTTACTTTTTCGAGTTAATAAAAGTTCTCATATTTTTAAGGGACAGAAGATCTGCCCTTTGTATTCCATCGAGTGTAACATTAATGCCAGAAAAAGTTTCTCGTGGTTCGTTGGAATATGATAAACGTAATAAAGAACAGATGGATGAAATAATTCAAACAATATAACACAAAGATGATAAATTCTACAAAATACACATAAAGTAATATTTTGATAAAAAAATGAAAACACAATTCGCATACCTCTACCGTCAGCTCCCCTTGAGCCTTTAGAGTCGCTTCGATTGTTCCAGCAAAACTTAATTGAGAGAGACAAGCGTCCGATGCATGTCGTAATAATTTCATTGCCCCTCCGGTCACCACCGCTGATGCCAGGAGCGTGCGAGCACCGTGAACTACACTACCATCCAGACTGAGACTCTCCGCACTTCCATTTGCTAACCAACCGTTCCCTAGAGCCAGGAGACTCAAATTCTCCACGTGTACAGCCATGAACTGCCAAAAAAGTGTGAATATTTCCAATCATTTTCTCTTATTGTTTTCAGCATTAATGATAAAATAATTATTTAAAATTACTCCAAATAAACCCAAGGTCACTAAAATTTTTGAGCCTCTATTGTTCCTGTTCTGCGTCCTTTGCAGCCAGGCACCTTTGCATGCATGCTCATAAGTCTTGAAGAAATACTTATTTTTTCTTACAACAGAAATTCTGACTAAGTTAAAATTGGAATCTGAATGACGTGATTGTAACAATCTAGAGTTAATTCAAACTGGAATTAGTTGAAACAAAATTGGATGTAAAAAATTGTATTGTTAATACAAAAATAATGATTTTATGTGCAATAAATTTGTACGAAAATAATTTTTTGAATTTTTGAAGAAACTATTCGTTTTTCTTTTCACCTGAACAAATGTTATAATTATGGTAGGAATTTTTCTGTTCCTGAAGTCATAGGGTTTGCTTAATTCTTTTGGTTCGCAATGCGGCCCGACCGGCACGTCCTTGTTGATCCTTACATCGTGCATCACAACTTCCAAAAGCTTTGCCACTTCGCTACTGAATAAACTACTGCGGAGGGTGATTTTTTCCACTTGCTGACGGTAAAAAGAATAATTAACCAACCATTTGTTTTTTTTTCTCTTTTGCGAATATTAGTTGTACTCACAATTGTAAATCCATTTTTAGAAACTATGACATCACGTAATATGAAATACGGTAGAGATATATGACCAACACGTAGATGAATTCTGTAGCGCCTCTTCACTAGCCATGCTAGACCTCTTGGCAATATCCTTTGAGTGCAACAAAGACGATTTAATTAATAAAAATGATCGAAAAAATTAACCTCCACTGAGATTAATTCAAAATTTCGACAAAAATCATTCAAATGATCGTAATAATGTTGAATTATTGAGAAATTTTCAAACGAAATTCAACTTGCCATGTGAAACTGCAATACACGATAAAACAAATGATGCATATTGCCAGTAATCCTGTCATTTTGAAGGACCTTCGATCTAAACGTCTGCAACCCAAAATATCAAAATATCTGTCTCCTATTCTTCATTGCCAAATTTTCGGAATTGAATTTTAAGATAACCTAAAAATGTATTTGTAAGTGTTGCAAATATACATGATACAGATATCTGATTGTTTTTTTTTTTGCTAGTAATAGTCTGTGACGAATTAGGAAAAGAACAATTTTCGAAAATGTGGAAAATTCGATAAAACTCCGGGACTGAATCGTTCGTAATTAAACCAATCATTCAGATCACGCTCAATGAACCACAATTTAATTGACGTGTTTTTTTCTACATTTTAATGTTGTCCCTTTTTGGAGAATACCTACTTTCAATAAAAGTGGAATTCGGAACATCTGGGGGTCACAGAAAAAAACAACACAAGGAAATACACATTGTTATACTGGCATGGATTTTCGAAAGTCGGATCGCCGCGTTGCAATCCGAAGATATAGACCACGGTGTGTCATATCAAGCTTCTCATTGTGACAAACAGCTGATTTCGTCGGTCTTCATCGCACTGAATATAATTATTGAAAAAAAAAAAAAAAAACATTCTGGCTGATAAAAGAAAACTTCAGTCGTAACATCTGTGCTCAAACGTCAAAGGCTGCAAATTTTCGTTGCATATGAATTCCATGGATGGCGTTGGTTTTCAATTCTTATATTTATAGAGAGATTAGTTGGATCCTTGAATAAACAATAAACAAAACAGGCTCTTTACATATGCACGTCAAACCAAATAATTTTCTATGTACGACGGATAAACGTCGCATGATTTATTACCGCGGTTTATTTTGAATTTATCGGATTTACGCACAGTGAGCATTGGAAACAATGAATGTACTTTATTTACTCCAGTCGAGCGTCGTGAAATTGTTTTTCACACAACAATTCATATTTATTGATATTTCTGCAAAACAAAAACAGTTTTTTTATTTAAGCTCGTTAAATCAACTTCCATTAAGTGGTGGAAGGGGATGCCGGAAATGCTACAAAAACCGCGGACCGGAAGTCTCAAAATGTAGTGTCAGTGCGGTCAGTGGTTTGACACTGACAGCGATGAAAATTAGAATGTCTCTCTGAATAAAATAATGAAATGAATGAACCGAATAAAATAAATTGTTTTATTAAATAAATAATGAAAAAATGCCTTTTCTAAAATGTATAAAAAAGAGTATTACGAAGTCGAGACTAGAAGCGTGCATCAGAAATGGTCCACGTGGGACTCTTGTCTTTCCATATCGTTCTACAAGGATAATTTACAAAGGTGACTGGCTCAACGACCAAAAACATGGAAAAGGCATAGAATTGAACGAGTAATTATTAAACAAACACTATTTAAACTGTTTGAAAAAAAAAATCGATTTTTCGTCGATTTTGAATATTTTCACATGTCAGAGCGACAGGATTGGAGTACGAGGGCGAATGGTTGTACGATAAAAAACACGGTTACGGTGAGCTCAGAAAAATATATCCAGATAAAAGTCGCAAAAAAATATATACCGGAAATTGGGTGAATGGAAAGAAAGAAGGGTTTGGTCGCTTGTGGTACAAAAATGGTGGATTTTACGAAGGGGATTTTAAAGCAAACGAAAGACACGGTTTTGGTCGTATGTGGAAAAATGATAGTACTTTTTATCAAGGATCGTGGAAAAATGATGTTCATCATGGAGATGGAATGTTAATATTCGGTGAGAATTAAAAATTCTCACATTTGTTCAATTTTGTATTAAATTTAAACCTGAAAAATGTTTGTCCAAAATCTCTAATAATTTCCAAAGTGTTTTCATCTACAAAAATGTGTTGACTCGTTAAAATTGATTCACATTTGTAGAAAATGGTGATCGTTACGAGGGTTTTTTTTCAAATGGGAAGAAAGAAGGTCGAGGTATTTTTTATCACATAAAAACAGGTCAATTGCAAGAAGGTTTTTGGTTGGATGATAAATGTGAAGTGAGCACAATGGAAGACATTACTTGGCGTCAATCCGCGCGAGTGCCAACTCCTTATCCAATTCCAAAGGTCAGATTTCAGTCTCATTATAAAATGCAAAATTTCAATAAAAATAAAAAATTGTTATTGCAGAATAAATTGGCAGATTTCGAAGGAATTTTCCGAGCGAGGATGGAAGAAGTTGCAATGTTCTGTAGTTCAGAACCTTTCCTGTATTCTCTTCGTCACGAGGATTACGTGGATAAAAACAAAAAAGATTGTCACTGAGGAACAATGACAGTAAAATATGAAAACAAGTTAATTGTAAAATTCGTTTTTTTATTTATTATTATTCTTTAATAAAAGAATTCGATTAGCCCACCTCGCAATTATTGCATCGTATAGAAACGTAGAAACAAGTGTGGTCAACCGATATCTCATACTTCATAATATCTCAATTAAATAATTTATATATATTTTTCTTTCCTGTGTAAATTCACATATTTAAGTAATTCGAAGTTCTTTTTTTTATTTATTTTTTTCGTCGTATGGAAAATCATTCAATATAATATTTTCTTGAGAGTTGAACTCTTTGAAAATACAAAAAAAAATAAAAATAAAAATACATCCAGCGTTAAAGTTTTTTTCTCGTTTGTTCAGACTTTTTGATTGCTTCGTGTTTAGATTAACAGTAAGTCCCCGATTTATAATTATCGAGAATCTATAATTCTCGTATTGTTGGCATCACTCTGGTCACTGGCTTCTCTACAATTTATAATCACCCAAACACAGGTAATCGTATCTATAACTAAAACGAACAAACAAAAAAGAGAAAAGTCTTTGAAGATGAAGCTCACAGCTTCTCGACTCGCTGGGGTCGAATATTAAGTCACAATGCGTGAGAGGGAATGTTGTTTTCTTGTGTTTCATTCTTCCATGTATTAGCAATAGCTTTTTCTCCAGTTTTCTTTGATTCATCCTCTTAGTATAAATAATATATAACGATAATAGAAAAAAAAAACGAAAAAAAAGGAAAAAAATCGAAGTAGTCCCTCGACGCGGAGGAAGTGGAGCGGCGGGCTCACGTCCGGGACGTTTTGGAAGACGTTCTCAGTCCTTTCACGAATGAGCAAACGTCACAATGTGCTTTCTCTCTTGTCTCTTATCTTTTCCCCCCTCCGGGGCACATATCGTCCAGCGATAAGTTTTCGAAATTTGCAAGAATACAGCAGCAGAACAAACAAAAATCATTGTTTTTTTTTTCGTCTCACAACGTTTGATTTCAGACAATGTGAGTTGTTCCTTGCAAAAGATTTCCATTTCTACCCTCAACGTCCGTCGACTCAATTTGTTCTTTGAGCAATTCGAGCTCCCGGATCCCCGAGACTGTAACTTCGTACTTGTGAGCTACTAAACTTCGATAAAAGTGTATCGCGAAAGCGAGGAATATTATGAGCACTGGTATAAGTACGATACAAGCTGACCATGCAGCAACTTTGGAAAAATCGTAAAATTTAACCCAACATAATATCGCTATTTCCAGTAGAAACAAAATAAGTCCAAGCAACGTTGAAAACGCCCACGCCACTTCGATATACCAGTGCAAACGTTCGTGCGGTGATTCGTGAACGAGACTTATACTGTGGAGATTACAAACGGCCTCGATGTTTGGCAATATACACGTTGATATCATTAACGCCAGCATGTGAACGGCCACGAGGAGGGTCGTGCAAACCGCAAAAGCAATCAACATCTCTGGAGGTACTTTCGTATCCGAATTCAGTTGAACTTCAACCATTGCTACCTGTAAATAAACCAAAAATTATATTAAAACGTTCGAAAGATATAATTGTCAAGAGAGACGTTCTTAATGCAAAATTTCAAATTCTATACTCTCGTAAACATGCTGTTTAATTTTGTCTCAAATTTTGAATTATTTCAGTCGCTTTTTTTCAATAAATCGTTTTTTCAACAGTGGATAAAATTTAACGAACTATTCTGAAGCTTTTCTTCTCAAATTTTATGGACGATTTTGTTTTATTCAAAATTTCGAAACGTCTTGAACGGCAAACTGTTAAAAAACCCATCCAATTTGACATTGAATTGTAAAATGACCATAATTTTGTTAATTTTCATCAAAAATAAAAGATCTTTCATCCGACGCTACAGCTTTTCATACTGATTGATAATCTCTCAAGATTTTTTCGTTTCAAACAATTTTTAGAAAAGAAGGAATGTTATAGAAAAAATAAAAGTAAAGCATTTAAAAAATTCTTCATGTACTTTATGAATTATTTGAATAAACAAAAAGAAGTTTTTTTATTGACTGAAAAAATTATTATTAAAATCAAGCATTTTGATGCTCGTAAAAATGAACAAAAAAGAATCCCTTGAATTTTACGCACCATAGCGAACCCAGAGAGCAAAGCGGACGTTTTGCTCGATGCTTTGAGTTTTGCACGGCTCAGTTGAAGCTTCCGCCAAGATAAATAGCCGGGTGTGTGAAGACCATCTCCGGACTGCGACATCTTAGACTGTTTAGCGTCGTTCGTTTTAAAAATAAAAATAAAAAAAAAACAAAACAGAACAAAATAATGGATTAATTGTGAAATCATATCGATTAATATATTCATCAACAAAAACATTTGCGATGGTTGAGTCATACACGTGCGAATATAAAAAGAAAAAGAAAGAGAGAAAGAGAGAGAGAGAAAAATTGATATGTAGAAAAAGAGGAAGGAGTGAGGGAAATAGCAAAAAATCTTCTGGAGTTATTTACAGTGCAGGAGACATTGAAACGATTGAGTGCCTGGTACGCGTCACTGAAACAATAACATGCATGTAAACACCCAAGTGAAGCGAGAGTCTCATCGTTCTCTTGGCATTGAAGTTTGATACAAATCGAAGACAATCGTGCAATAATAAGGTAAAAAAATTTTAAACAAAAAAGAAAAGAATAAAAGAAAAAAGACAAACAAGATATATTTGAGAATCTTGGATAAAGCATTTAAAAAAATAAATAAAAATAAAACAAAAATTTTACGTTTTTTTTTCTTTCACGATGCTGATGAAAATAATTAATGAAATTTTTAGTTGAATAAATATCATACAATGAACATTAGCAACGATGAATTAGAAGTAAAAAAACCAACCGACTAAAAAAGCACCGATTCAAACGAAAATTGAGAAGGACGAATTTTGAATTTTTGTAGAGAATTATTTTATTCCAATCACGAGGCAAGTGTGGGGGCGAGAGGAAATTTCTTCAAGAGAAAAATGAAAACATACCGAACGACGATGCCAACGGAAGAGCTCGGTGCGATTGCCTCGCGCGGTGGTAACAAAAACCAACAGCCAAGGTGCTGAACCAAACAGAATACAACATGTGATAAAATCCAAAAAAAAGTGAGAGAGAGAGAGAGAGAGAAAGAGAAAGAGAAAAAAAGAGAAAAAATGGAATGTGGAGATGAAATTTTTGAAATAAAAGTAAAATGAAATATCATATCAATAGAAAAATGAAGAATTTCTAAACGAAAACAATTCTACGAGGCCTAAATAACGATAATTAAATCATTTGACTTACGGGCATGGGAAGAGACGAAATGTGGAAAGGATAATAAGCGTTCCAAAGAGTTATAAAAACGAAAATAATGATTAATTAGCAATTGGCAGACTAAAACTACTGAGAAAAATGGTTAGAAATTAAATAAAAATTTCTATCAAATCAGAACAAAATCCAACCTCATGATTTCATTTTATTCGAATAAATACGTTGCACGTTGTTTAATTCATTCAAATGCTAACCATTTTTCTCGTGTGCTGTTTTTGTTACGATTAAAAACTCGAATAAAAATATTTGTTTAAGTATTTCATTGTTTTTCAACTGAAAATTCTATTGGTAATTGCTCAATTATGACGTTCGAAGCTACCAAAAAGCTACGGTGCTCTGAACCATGAAAGCAACGATTTTCGAAGGTTTTTTTTCCCTTCAGATTTAAGCGCTGTGTCAGCAGAACTGGATGTCAGTTGCGTAATCGAGGAACAAAATCAGGAATTAAAAAAATCTTAATCTATCGTTGAAACTGACCTGGCAGTTATGAAAACGTTTGTGAAAACAATGCCCGTTATCGTTGTGAAGATGCGCGTGAGAATGAGCCAATAAAGCAGCCGGAAGGTGCGACGAGGGTGGTTCTCCGCCCTCCGCACCAAATACTGAATTTCGTCCAGTGCTTGTTGACCATACAGACATTAGGTCCACCTGTTATTTGGCTTCGAACGACGCTATAACAAAAATAAAAGTTTTTTTTTAAATAAATCAAGTCTGTAAAGCCAAAAATGTGTAAATAAACATTTTGTTTTTTATTTTAATCGATTTAGTTTTATTATTTTATCATTTCTGTATTCAGTGAAAAAAAAATTAGTCAACAATGTCTGTTTTTGTATCCGTGAAATTAATTTAATTAATTTTTATATCTATTTTTTTAATTAATTATTTCATTGGTAGAGATTAAAATTAAATTTGTGTTTTTAAACTATTCAAAAAATTGCACACACGAGTTTAAATTCAGCTTTTGGGATTATTGCCATAATCGATCGTGAGAAAACGAGTTAGCCTCGTTGCAACGAGATAGAGAAAAGAGAGAGAGAGTGCTGGGACAGTTAAAACCTTCGTTTCTGGGTCAGGGTGAGGAAACCATGGTGTGCATGATAAATCGTACGAGTTGGTAATAATTACGATGCGCTATAGTGTAGTCATGATTTATTATGCACGAATTTATCCAAATAAATTCTTTGTCTTGGCCAAAAAAAGTATTAATGCAAAAAACAAAATTTCATTCAATTCTACTGACAGTCCCAATTTTTTCACTTTTATTATCACTCAACTCGAAGTTATCTCAAGGTTTTATGTTCGTGGATTACAAAACTCGTGATACAAGCAATACATAATGCTGTGTGTTGGATGAGAAAAAAATTATAGCCACGCAAACTATTATGCAAAGTTCTTTTTTACAAAAAAAAAAAAGATCGTTTTGTCATACGAAAAATCATACAATAATAAAATAATAAAATAAAATTTCTACTAAATATATAGTAAATTCTTATATTATCGTAAAATGTAATTATGGGATAAAGAATTTTGGTGCTTTAGTAAAAAAAGAAAGAAATGAAATTTTGTAATTTGTAATTTTCCAATAATGCAAATGTCAGGACTATTTTTCATTGTTTTAGATATTTTTGCTTCAATGTCAATTTTTCAATCAATTTCCAATCAAGGTCAGAGCTTTTTTTCTCAGTTTCATGTTTATTTTTTCAACTGGTCAAGGCAGAAATCTCACAACAGCAATTAAATACGATTATCTTCGTCCGGGAAGCTCGCGCATCCTTCGATCATAAATATTCGTAATTAACTTGAGAATGATAAGACATTAAAACGCGGGTCATAACCATCGAGTTGTTCGAGACAGCTGTTATAGCGAATCGTCGCTGTCACGAGTCTCACGAACGGTTAATAAAAACAAGCGAGTCAAAACAAAATATAATTTTTGTATCGTTTTCTTCCTATATTACATTTTACTTATTTTACATTTTGTTTAATATTCCGTAACAAATAACTGGGTTACCACACCTTCGCGAGATTATATCAAACACAACGAAGAAAATCAGTGAGTCATATTTTTCAAAAGTAGTCCTCAGTCACTTATTATTTCGTTTTATAATCGTAACAATGATTCAAAAAAATGTTGCTTCGGTTTTCAACTGGAAATCACTATTGCTCATTTTTTTTCACGAAAACAGGAAATTTCTAATTATCAATATTAGAGAATTTTGTAGTAAATAAACTTCGTTAAATTTCAAGTTTTTATCAAACAGTTTCGTGAATTATTCTACACGGAATTTTCGTGATTACTGTTCCATTCCGCACGAGTTGAAATTAACAAATAAAAAGAATAATTTGTCTTCCGCATGAAGAGAATTCAATTAATTTACGAATGTTTGAGTTTCGATTTTTTGTTTCGTGACTGTGTAAATAAAAATGGAATTTTAATAACATTCAAAACATTTGTTGTGTAAAATTGAATGAAAAACGAATCTTTCATTGGTTATCGTTCGGTTGAATTTATTTTAAGAAATTTCGACACTATCAATATCGTTTCAGGTGTGTAAAGAATTTCAAAAAAAGTCCTCAGTTTAAAAACTGAAGATGAATGGGCAATGAGAATTTTTCAATTGAAAACTCGAGCTGTTATTCAAGTTGAACTGAAATAGTCGATAGGTCGAGTGCCAAATTTTGACAACAATAAAAATCCTCTCGAAAAAATCTGACAATAAAAAAAAGTGAAAAAAAAATGTTGAGAATCAACAAAATATCGTTTGTATGCCAAATAATTGTCGTGCGAAAACGAAACGAAGACTTGACTGCACCGTCGATTAATTATAACGATATTGCGCAATAAGGCCAAGTCCCGAAGCTTGATCGTGAAAACTACAGAAAAGAGAAGAAGACGGAAAAGAGCACGTGCTGAGATAGAATTGTCGTCACTCGTTTCGTAGTGCATCTAAACACGAGAATAGAACGAGAACCGGATCGAATCGTGATCCAATTCGATTTTGGTTCGTTCAAATATTTAATGTTCATTTTAATTAACAAGTGTCAAATTATCCGGATCACAGGAACACAAAGTCAACGAGTTATCAACCACCTGTTGAATAAAGTTTGTCTCATTTTTGTTTTGTTCCTGACTAATATCTATTTTTGGTAATATTTGGTAGAAAACAAAAGTGAGAGATAAAAAGGAGACTACGAGTGACAGGGCCAGAAGTATCGAGATGTATAGTACACGGACGTGAATAACGTTTATTTGGGCCGAGGACAACGAGTCTTTGCGAAGTCGCTCGCGTTAGAAAGTTGAAACATCCAAGAAGACGACGCGTTATTTTTTGAGCCAAAATTCTCGATGCATAAATGCCATTTCCTTTAAATTTTTCTTCTTCGTTCTTGTACCACTGAAAACTCGACAGTTAATCCAACGATTCAAATTCTTCGAACTCTTCCGTGTGTTTCGTGAATTATTAATTTTTCAAGTTTCTTAATTATTCAAGTTTTTCATATTTAATCAACGGCTTCTCATGTCGTTAAATGAACTATAAAAATTTGTAGTCAGACTATTGTCAGATTCATCATAAAAATCACGACAAAGGCAATCGATTTGTTTTTAATCATTAGATTTCAACTGATAATCAATTAGCGAGAAGTTCTAGGAATATAATTGTATGTACGAATGGAATATCGTGTCGAGGCAGTGGAATTGTTGCAAAAACAAAGAATAAACTTGTTTTCTTTTGCTCTACCATTTTATAGTTCAGTGGAGCGAGAAAAATTGGCACATTCTCGAATCCCCTTGCACTCTATCCGTGTCATTAAATCACTGTTCTCACGTTTTTCGTTTGTCCTGTCGTCAAACAGTTTAAAAATCACATTAAACACATTTCCGGGAAAAAAATAAATAAATAACGAACGTATCACGAACGCGTGGTGTGGAAATAATTTTACGGATTAAGCGCGAACATCGTCGTGCTGCGTCGGCGACAGCGTGCGAAATGCTCCTCCGTGTTTGCTGGCTCGTCGTGAAACACAGAGGAGAGCACAAACACAGCAGCCAGCAGCAACAGCGTGTAGACGAATAACAAATGTCACGTTGGCTACGACCCGAGTTAATCCGAGATCGACCGATCGTCGACGAAGAAGACTTCTTTGCAAAAGTGCTTCTTCGACGAGTTTTTTAAAATTATTATTATTTCATTTTACTCGCGTCTTCTCAGCGTCGCTCAAATTGTTATTTTTTTTTTTTTCATGTCCAGGAAAAGAGAATCGTTTCGTGATTCCATTACAGTGGGAACGGAAGTCGTAATGATTTTCCTTTGCATTGTTTCCACACTTCCTTCGTGCTTGATCCTGGCTTTGATTTTTTACTGGTTTGAAAATAGGCGAAACGATTTTTCTATAACCCCACAATATTTCTTGTTCATTTTTTCATTTTCAATAATTACGAGCTTAGAGTGAAAAATCGAGAATCGAATAGTGATTCAAAATACATGTGAAAACCAGTGAATTTAGTCGAAGATAAAACGCGACCGCGAACATCAAGTTCAAGGCGATATATTTACACATAGCACTTCGTGTCTCGGAAACGAAACGTGCGCGCTGTTCAATCGCCGCGACTATAGCTTCGCTCTGTTCTCTGCTGCCTCTGTGTCCATAACTCTTCGCTTGACTCGCCGCAACGGCCACCCAGTTATACAATCTTGTGACCCGTGTTTCCACAACATTTCTACACTGCCTCGTACCGATATAAACTTTACTTTTTCACAAAACGGTCTTTAAATCAAGTTCAAAGTGAAACCAAACGAGCCTCCGATGTTTTTCATCTCCTGGAAAAGTAATAAAAGCTCTTTCGCTCCCAACCATTTTTCTTCTTTTTTAAACGATCTCTTATTCTTTCGACAATTGTTTCTTCTCTTTTTTTTCATTGTCAAGTTTCTTCGAGAGGATTTTTTCTTTTTTTTAACCAAAATTTGGCACCTTCCTCTGTCGACGTGAAATTTTATTTAAACCAATATATAAAGTCGAACTTTCGATTTTCGAATTTTGATATTTTTCAACAATCGTTCGATCTCTCAGATCCAACACTTTTTGTTGTTTACAAACATGAAACGGCAACGACTAATGGAACGCCTCACTCGATTTTATACGATAAATATTTTGAATATGTTTACGAAAAACTGTATTACACATTTTATGAAATTCTTAAAAATTCACATTTGTTTTCGTGGTCTGATAATGATCGGAAATTCATTTTCTCAGTATTTCCCATTCGGGCAATTGTTTTTTTCAGATTTTCATTGCATCTGTCAAGTCCTTGCAATAAACTAACTTTCTCTACGATTTATAACAAAATTTTACGACGAAGAGTGAGAGAAAAAAGACTTGGAAGCAAAAATCATGACTTTGCTGACCGAAAATTTGTGGCAAAACTAGAACATCTGTGTCTTTAGACTCTCAGCTTGAAAACGGGCAAATTTCCAGAATTTTGAAAGCACAGACAGCGAAAGGTATAGCTGTGCGATCAACGCCGGCAGTCATGGTCACACCCAGAAAAAAGATTTATTAAAAAGTAATAAAATAGTATATTTAGAATAAATTTCTTTGAATTAAATACATTGTTATTGAATCCCAAGAAATATTTATTTTCTTCAAATAACGAGGTTTATTAATTATAAACATACAATTTTATTTGATTCGTTTTCTAGTTATATACCTCCGAATAAATGAAACTTTATTTGCCGTAAAGAAAACAGTTTATTTTCGTCGGTTTTAAATAAATGGTTCATTAGAAAGTAATAAAAAAGTATATTTATACGATATATCTTTGAATAAAAAGAGCTGTATTTGAATCAAATAAATAATGCTATTTGAGTGCGTTTATTCAAGAAACCATGTTAAAGCCTCTCGCTCCGACCGCTACGTGGCGCAGGACATCGAGATGTTTCTCGCATACGAATTGTGGCCTTGGTTTGCATAAATTGCAGTGAACAAATTTGTTATTACGACAGATAACTGACTTCATCTCAGAATGAGCAGTAGATCGTGATTTTTTATACCCGACAAACGGTTGGCAGACTTATTCAAATATTATTGAATAATAACATTAAGAATTTTGTTATCCATTTAACTTCATAAATAATAATGAATAATGTTTATGATAAAATAATAAAAAAATCAAGTCAAAGAAATTCATTTCTTAAAGTTAAAAAAATAATTTTATTCATTTGTTTCAATTGAATAAATTATTTACTTGCAGTAAATAAATTATTTACTTGGCCTAAATAAAGATTTTCTTAAAAGTCAATAAAATATTTATTACGTTCAAATAAGATTACATTTATTTTGTTAAATAAATAAATTTATTCGAAACAAATAAATGTCTATTAGGTTGGTATGTAAATAAACAAATTTCCTTCAGTTAAATAAATTTTATTGATTTTTAATAAATCTTTTTTCTGGGTGCAGGACATCCCTGGCTTCGACTTTTTCCACTAAATTCTCGCGACGAAAATTCTCGAGACACTCTAAAACCACTAAGATCTATTCGTGGGGTCAGCTCGTTCGAAAATTTTCCACTATCGATTAACCAACAGCTTCTAGTTATTTTTAGTATTCTCGCTATTGCCATGATTTCATTTGTTTATTTATAAATTTGTCGTGAAACAACAATAAAAAAACAACAATAAAAAATTATAATTCTTGATTCGACCTTAATTTTCATTGACAAGTCTCCAGAGCCTGCATAACTTCATCGACTCGCACTCCCAAATAATACTTTTAATCAAACCTTAAAATACGATGAAAATAATTAAATATATCGATGAAATTGGAGGCTAACAGTTCTGTGAATGGAATATTGCGGAAAAAAAATATTGAGTCATAAAAATGCTGAAACTGTTACAACAATGTTCGATAGTAGATAAAAATCCGTCAGTTCGTCGTAAAAAAAATAAAGAAAAAACTGATTGTCCACATGCATTATAACAAATGGCATCGAAGTTCGAACAATTGGAATGCAACGAAAAAATCGAATAATCAATGGTATTGTAAAAACATTGGCAACCATAAATATTTTGACATTCAATGAGAATGAAAAAACATCTAAAATTGTATTAGTTTCAAAGTTTAAATAAAACGACATTAAAAATAAAATTCGTTGCATTCGTGACTACAAACCTCGACTCTTATTTTGTTACATCCTAAACCAATACTCGATACTTCAAAATTGCAACGATTTTTAAATTTTAATTACGATTTCATTTTTTTTTTCATTGCTGCAAATAAACAAATCGTTAAAAATCAACTGATCGTTAAAAATAAAATGGTAAGTCGAATAAAAAACTTTTAAATAATTAATTGCCAAAACTATAAATGCATATTAATGTTATTTGAAAAATTTATTATGAAAATGAAGCATAACTCACGATAGACGACTTCCTGCCAGAATGCTGGTTGACAATGTACTGATCCAGTGAATGGAGGTTTGGAATAAATATATTTTTATTCTCTCTGATCCTTTTGGAGTTTTGTGTTGAGTAACAAAAGAATTTATGGTGTAAGTGAAGCGAAGCTTTATAGAGCAGTAAAAAGGGGAGACAGCTCACCCGTCGATAATTAATTTAATAGAATCGCTCATTGCTCTTCATTGAAGTGCAGCCAACAGACTATTTCCTTTTGGAATTTTGTCGCTCTTAGGCACTTTTTTTTCCTCGAAATAACACGTCGATCATTCGAAGATTTATAATATATCACTGAATTTTCAAGGCCCAAAAGGGAAAAGTGTGAATTAACACTAATTTTTTTATTCAATATTTGTCTCGATTATAACGGTTGGAAAAATTTTATTGCTTGTTTTAGTCTTATTTTTTTGAGCTATATCTCTTGTTTTCCGAGCACCACTGGTCGAAAATTCAATGACAGGGACACCCTTAACTCGACCGTGTTGTTGCAAAGACTGAACGATTGCAGCTATCGTCGTTACACTCGCCTCCACCAGTTTATTCCCTCGCTCTTTCTCACTCTCTCTTATTCTATCAGCTTTGTCGCTCCACCGTAACGAACAAGCGACACACGAATGTACGAAAGAAAATTCGATAGCCCCCTCTCTCGAGACTTCACCGAACAAAGCGTATTTTCAAGCGTAACTTTTTCCAGGCCACAACACACGTGAAATTTATTTAGCTCTTTCCTTTTTTTCTAGACAAGAATTATTCTAGTCAGTCACGGCTCGGTACCTCCCGATGGTGTTCTCGTTCCGTTCCCCACTAAGTATCGATTCATACTGACTCCTTCGAAAAACATTAGCTTTCTACGTGGGAGATATAACGTTAGACGAGAGAGCTGTAAAAATAAAAATAAAAATGGAAACCAATCAGTTCATATAAAAAATATAGAAATTTTTCAATTTTTTAGTATAATTCAAAAAATTTTGATTATCAAGCTGTGTACCTTCCATGCCAAACTTTATTATGCACCTAAGCTCGTCGTCGCTGATCGTGGCGACTTTTCTACCGACGGAAAATACGGGAACAAACTGATTCACGTCGCCCACTGGTGGTCGTGCTCTCTACCGCTAGTCAATTCTCCGAATCCTGACTAAAAGCCCCGTCGATATACCAACTTCTCTGAGTTTCTTTTTTCTTTCTTTCTCTTTTCCTCCCTTCGCCCCTTCTTCTACTCTATTTTTTACCCCACGATTCGTCCCCACCGTTCAGTGACATTCGGACACGTGTCTCGGTCACAACAAACTGTTCTCGCAACTACACACTACGAAGGGCTAAGTAAGTCTAAAAAAATACATTTTCAAATTAAACTTTATTGAGAAATGTTCTAATTTGATACTTGGTTGAATTTTATTTTTTCCTATTTCTATGATAGAGAATTTTTGTTCGCAACTTTATGTACGAAGATCTGCGTTTTTTTGACTCACAAACACGGAATATTTCCATAAATGAAACTCGTTATGTAAATTGATAGTTTGAAGCTTCTATTAAAAATTCTCCCATCCAAAATATTTTGCTTGGTGCTAATTCAAAGAAAATTAATTTGGAACACACTCGAAAAAAGTGATTAACAGAAAACTCTACCACGTGATAAGAAAAATTCATTAATGTCATCAAACTTTATGACAAGTTTGACATTTCGCTAACGAGAATCAGCTTAAATCGCGAGAATAAACGCTGGATCTGCAGAATCAAAATTTTTCAAGTATAATAATAGAAAAAAATGTTTTTTGAAAGTAAGAAAAATGTACCTATTGGAACTGGTGTTCTGACATTTTGATAATGTCTAGTTTTTCATCCGAATTTTCAATAAATCCGCGAATAAGAAAAAAAGTCTCGATAAAATTGCATGTAAACAGAAAATATCTCTTTTTGTCGGTAAAAAATAGCGAAAAAAGCTACTTTTTCTATTGTCTGAGTACTCAACACTAATGACGAATATTAAGCAGTGAAAATGATTACTCACTTATTAGCACGGGATTTTGAGAGCGTGTGGTGTGTGCTCCTCGGAGTGACGCGCGTTGTATATTTATTTTGTTTTCTTTCGTTTATGCCAGCGCTATTCCAACATCGAAGATCTCTCGGGTGTAAAATGTGGTGGGAGCAGGTTTGAAGTCTCTATTGCGTGTTTCGCGTACATAAGTTTGTGGAGAGGTCTGCTGTGCGTTGAGGTTTAGTCGGTGGTGAGCGTTTGCGCGTGCTAAACGAGCGTTCGTAGACAGAGCTGACAGAGCTCACAGAGGGGCAGCGCGCAATCTCTTTCCTCGTTCTACTGTTCGTCCAGTTAGTGTAAATTATAATAGTATCGGTGACACGTGTCTTTTATTTTCTGTAATAATTTGAGTTGAAGAATTTCCATATAATCACAAAGTAACAAATAATCAGAATGGCACCGTTGAAACTAGCGGACGATCAGCGTTTTGCACTGGGCAAAGTAAGTCTTGAAATAATATATTGGTTCGTGTGTAGAAAAATTTCTATTTTGTATCCTCTGATTTTTAGGAACCTCTTCGTTGCATCAGAAATCGATAGAATTCTTTGTTATTATCTTTAAAACATCGAAATTATATTTAAAAAATCGTTTTTAACATAAATCGAAATATGTTTTGCTATCGAGTAAGAATCTCTTGATTTTCAATCACGATCTCAAGCGA
Organism: Campoletis raptor; assembly: GCA_948107755.1. Taxonomy (NCBI): domain Eukaryota; kingdom Metazoa; phylum Arthropoda; class Insecta; order Hymenoptera; family Ichneumonidae; genus Campoletis; species Campoletis raptor. The sequence goes on from OX403625.1 coordinate 8,747,924, forward strand.
TGTATTAACGTGGTCGTATATCGCGAAAGATTATCCGAAAGAAAGTGGGTTATTGAACTTTGAGAACGTGTAGAGCTGTTCGATCGAGGTCAAGCGGTGACAGAGAATCATGTTCCATGCATTTCAATGGTTCACCATAAAAAACAACAAAAACAAAACGGTCTGCGATAATCCTTCTACCTTATTTCTCTTTATCGACTGTCCAAACCTGTTGAATTCCACAACTTAGTCGTAAACTCTTCCGTGGTCTTCGGTCGAATGAATAAACATTGTCGAGTCCAAGAATTCATAGTTATCGCGTTTTTTATGAACGATTGAGAAATATTGTGAAACTTGATTGTAGATGATTGACGAGATTAAATGAAAGAAAAAGAAAAAAATGTGTTTTTTTCCTCTTTTTGCTCGATTGCATGACAATTACGACTCGAGCCCCGAGACAAGGCGATCTAGTCGATGACCTTGCAATTTGCAACACATATTCTCCTCTTCGAGTGAAAGGATAGAAAACATGTATGTACCACAATTATCATTGTCATAGTTCTTATAAGTGGCTGGCGAAAGAGAACCTCGCAGACTCCGGACTCTGGTCTTTCTCCCATTCTCGATCCAAACTTTTACAGTTTTTTTTCTCCTATTCAAGATCGATGGTTATTGCATACAAAATATTCTTATAATATTTGTGTTTCGAAATATTTCTTCCAATCTAGATGACCTGCATAAATCAGACAAGATTCTCGATACTTTGCGAACTGACTTGACCCAATCGTGCCCCTTTCGTAATTAATTATTTAAAACGTCGACGAGTTTATTTAATTACGCAGCATTCTTCGTCCGCTGTTCTTCGTCACGTATTTTTTGAATGCCTCTCAACCTTTATTCTCATTCGTCTGTTATACTCGAAACTATTACAAAAAATCGTACGTGTCAAATAGTCATTTTCATCTTCTGCTGCTTCATTGTTTGAACTTCAAAGTATTCGACGTATTGCGAAAAAGACTCGTTACTTTTATTTATTATTCTTTCAACACGCAACCACGGACATTTGATTATGTTGTTCGTGTGCCAAGTTCTTGACGTGACATCTTCCAATTCTGATGTGCAGAGATTTTGTAATACTTTTCGTTCGTTTTCTCTCGTTGAAGAAATCGTAATGGTCGATTTGATTTTTATGAGAATAATAATATTGCAAAAACCTTTTTTCTCTCATTTCAACGAATTACTGAACCATTTTTTTTTGTCGTAGAAATTCATTGAACTTACGATCTTTTCGTATGATTTTTTCATCACAATATTTTATATTAATCTTGTAAACTTTACGTGCCATGCGAAAAAAACTTTTGACAATTATATTTTTCAAAAGAAATTCATAAACAGGAATAAATCAAGTGAACTCGTAAAATATTCACCAAAATACGGAAACGTCAACAAATACTTTTTACTTAGCGGAAAAATTTATCTTTTCGCACAAACGTTCTTTTCAAATAACTTTTCAACCAGCACTTTTTTTAAAACCGCGTTTCATTTTTTTAAACGAGGTTTTTATTCTCATTCGTTTTTTTTTCTTTTAACAAACTTTTCTAAGAAAAAAATATTCTCACCTCGAGTTGTATATATATTTTTTTTAATATTTACTCCTCGCATAAATTTTCAACAGGTTCAACAATTCAGATGCATTTATTTTTTCTCTGAAAGACACTCCTTCCGAGGCAGTCTCATGTTAATTTCTACAGAATTTGGCGATGTTTTTAATATTTTTGTTAAGGAATCATCAAAAAAAAAAAAAAAAAATCTTCGAGAAAATGATGAACTTGAATAAAAATCTGACTGTATCGAAAAAGTATGTCAGAAAATAAAACAAAATTTAAAAACTAAAAAGTAGTAAATAAATATATCAAAATTCAATACGGAACTGTCTTGACTCTTAATATTTTTATTTATTACGTTTCAGTGTTTTCTTTTCTTTTTTTTCTGACTCGTTTTAAATTCCTCAGTTATGGAGGATTGTCGAAAAATCAAAAATTGTAAGAAATCCAGTAAAACTGTGGAATCTACAATTATCTAAATTGATGCATTTTTAAACCCTTTGTTCCCCCATTCAGTTATTTATACCCGGACTCATTCTTTGGCATTCTTTGGCCCCGCGAAATATTTTCGAGGACTGCCGACGTTTTTTTTCGACAGAAACAACATTTTTTTTATCTCGAACACAAGCAAAGTTCACTAGCTCCAACAAAAGTGTGTTCTTTTTTTCAAAATTTCTTTAAATTAATATTTTTTCGCCACAAATATCATTTTTCATGAGTGCATTCCCGAATATTGAGATAAAAAATATAAATAATTGAAAGTGAAAATTTGTTCAAGTAAAATGTTGACTTTTCGAAAAGTACGAATTTTCAATAATTTTATAAAACGATTGAATTCGATATTTTTCGATTTTTTAATTATGACGGTATTCGTCATAAATCGTTTTATGACGATTTTTTATGAGGGTTAAGATTTAAAAAAAATCTTAACCCACTAAAAAAACTGTCCCTGTCTAAAAAAACTGTCTCGAATTTTTTCAACTACAGTTTCCTCACGTATAAAAATACAAATTTCTCGACTAACTTTCCTTCAGCCCTGATGTGTATTCCAGGGCCTCATAAATAATAATTGTAAAAAAAAAAAAAAAATGAGATCGTATCCAGATTTGCGTTTCTCTTCATAAATTGGAGTCGTTCCACCCTCGTTAATTCGAACTCGATTCGACAAGCACATTTGCATAATCGTAGCAACGTACTGTAAACGTCTTTGAGCAGGAAACGACGAAGGGTGAAAATCTTTACTGTTAGAAAACATGAAGAACAGTATAGTCTTGGAAGTGAGCTTAAAAGGACGAAATTTAATGTTCGATGGGAAATCTACAGTTTTTGTTAAAAAGGGTGACGTATTTCGATGGTTAACGAAGCATTGTTTTTTTTTCTCTTTTAAAGTAACACGTAACTTATAACGTTTCGTTGATTACGATGAATTTGTGAAAGTGCTTTCTCGTTACTTCACTCGATAGACGTTTTATAATGTTCACACGTAAATATACGTCGATACACAGGATCGAGTCGGTTTTTCTCACAGAACGTTTTTTTTTTTTTTTTTATCCCTGAGTCTAACGTTAGCATTTCCTTCTCGTTACTGGGATATCGAGCGAACGCAAAAAAAGCTTCAATCTCTCTGCTCCTGTTGCATCGGTCATAGAAAGTGTTCGAAATCTATACAACTTACGTAAATTGTGCGTATCGAGAGATTAAAAGTATGAGGAGAAAGCGAATGGAGCGAGAGGAGGAAAACTTTTTGGCGAAATTATCATTTAGAAAAAAAAAATGTTCTCTACCTTTGTGGGTTTTTTGTTGTTTTTTTTTTTTTTAATTTTGTATTTATTCTTGGATGACGTTCCCAGAGTCATCAACTTCGTGGGTTCAGTCAAAAATCCACATTTTATGGCAAATCGACTTTCTTTCTGTTTAAATAATTAGTTTCAAGTCTCTCTTCTCTCTCTCTCTCTCTCTCTTTGTATTTTGGTTGTTTGAGTATTGTTTACAATTCATTTGCAGCAAATGCGAAGAGAATGTTCGTAATTACTCGATGGAAAGCACGTTTCGTTCGAGAGTAAATCTCTCTCTCTCTCTCTTTCTCTCTTTTTCTATCCTTTCACAATTTCGTCTCGGTTTCTTATTCTTCAGAAATTCAATTCGTATTTTTTTTCTTTTTACCTTTTTTTTTCTTTATTACTATTAATTCTCGAATTTTGTCATGTTGTGATGCTTTTTTTTTCTTCTCTTCCAGTTCAGACGCAGCGTACAGGACGTTTTGCAACCTCATCACGATGATCATTTTCTCGTTCGTTGGCTTCGAGGTAACGAATCCAAACTAAAGACAAAAAATATTTTTCAGTTTTTCATTCTTTTCGATTGTTTGAACTTTTAATACAATTTTTTTTATTTTTTTTTAAATACTTTCAGCCAGGAAGTGGGACGCGGCTGCTGCTGAAAAAATGCTTCGTGAGGTAATTTATCAGTGAAGATCGTTACGATATATTATCTTTTTTCACAAATTAATCATTCGTGATAAATAACTTCACGGAGAGTTGCGCTTCAAACGTTATTCCACGAAGGCCTCAACTTTCCTGCTTTCCCCACGGAATTAATTACTAAGAAAATTAGAGCCTCCGTACAGACGATTCGAAATATTTTTTTTACTCTACATTTATTTAATTATCCTTACACGATTTTCCAAAATTAATTCACATAAGCACAGATATTCGAAAAAACGTTGAATATTAAAAAAAGAAAAATGTATCAAATCTCAATTTCAGGATTCGATTTGTCATCAGTTTTCCAGAATATTGAAACCATAAAAATTTCTCAAACGATAAAAAATATTGGAAAATATCTCAAACATCAATTTGTTGTTTTTCTCACAAAAAATTTCGAATTAGCGTCAAAATCTGTTAGAAAAAATATCAAAAACGAACTATTTCACGAGTTTTTAGTTCCTTTATAAATAGGGCCCCAGTTTTTTTTTCTATTTAGAGATAAGACCACTCTGGGTCTCCTGATTTAGTTTGTTTTTGAAATCCCTTCAAAAATGCGTTTTTTTAAATTAATTTATTTGAATTTTGCGATTTTTACGAACCGTTAGAATTTGACAATCGATTTTCCCGATTTTGTTTTTCGTAATCACCTTTTTTAAAAGCTCTGATAAACAATGTATTAAAATATTATGAAGTCTCAATCCTTTTCCTCCAGATTATACACATTTTGTCAATCAAATTAATGTACAACTAATTTTCTCAAATAACAGTCTTTGGAATGGAGAAAACAATGGGGAGTTGACGATCTGGAGGAGTGGGAAACTCCGCAGATATTGACGGATCACTTGCCTCATGGACTCTGTGGTTTCGACAAGGAAGGAGCTCCCGTTGCAGTTGTGCCATTCGCTGGCCTCGACCTTTACGGTATTCTTCATGTGGCTCCTCGAAAAGACATGATTAGAATAACGATAAAGCATCTTGAGCGATACATGAAGCTTTGCAACGAGCAAGCCAAGAAACACGGTCCAGCGGCTGGACAAGTGGTCGTTATTTTCGACATGGAAGACTTCAATCTTCGACAGTATATGTGGAGACCTGGTAATTTTACTTTCTTCTTCCTCTCTTTCTCTCTCTCACACGATAAATGCCTTGGACTTCCTTTCACCTCATTTTAACGTGATGATATTTCTTGTGCAGCTGGAGAAGTCATAATCACACTTATACAGATGTACGAAGCGAATTATCCTGAAATATTGAAAACTTGCTTCATTATAAACGGTAAGAGCTCCTTAATATCGTTTTCTACATTTTTTATTTCACATTTTTATCATTACTAATACATTTTTTAATTAATTTTACTCTGGGTTACTACCAATGGGTCATTTAGACCCAAAACAGAACCATTTATTTTGAATTTATTGAAATATACTTTTTTTTTTTACTAATTCTGAAGTTGAATGGAATTAATATAATGTGATAAAAGATAATTTGTGTTTTTACCCAGTTACCTGGGTCACAAAGACCCGTAGTAACGACCATGGTTCAAAAAGAATCTCTTATCAATTTCTTATATTTTTTCTACTCTAATAACTGCTCTCATTTCTTTTTCACTCTTGAAATTTCGATGATTGTTCATACAAAGATAAGTCTTATCGGTTATCAGCTCGAAAAGTATTTGTCTATTTGTTGTATCTTTATTTTTGTGTATTTAATGAAATTTTTTATTGGTTACGAATAATGATAAATTTTAACACAATTATTTTATTTATTCATTATTTTTTGACATACTCAATTCAATCCCTTTAGCTATTGCAAGCTTCACATTGTCTCATCTATTTTTTCGCAGTCTTTTGGTTATTAAAGTACGATTTCAACAAGAATTACCAGGTTTTTTGACACTATATGGTCCGCAGGATATTTGAAAATGTACAAAAAAATTGACCGTCGTTATTTATTAATTGCACAAATACCAGATATAAATGAATAGACAAATTTCGTACTTTTTCACGAAAAAAATCATTCACTACTAAACTACTATGAACATCGGAATGACAATTTTTTCTCAAACTCGATACACTCCAAAGAATTTGAAAGAATTTTTTTATAATTTTTCGTACCGTACTTCTTGTTTGAAAAAATAAAGAAACATATTTTTTGAGTTTTCCTTTTCGTGTTCAAATTCCTAATCAACAATCTCAAGAAGCCTCAAGTACAGAATTCCAAATTAACTGCAAAGCAATAAAAATGTATCCCTCGAAGGACCAGAAAAGTGTCTCCGATAATATTTTTAACCTGACGCTTATGAATGAGCTTATTATTCCAACAGCTCCAAAAGTCTTTGCTCTCGCTTTTTCGATTGCCAAAAAGTTTATGAACGAATACACCCTCTCGAAAATACAAATACACAAGGCTGATCCAGAAAGATGGAAGTCGGAGATTTTGAAGATGGTACCGAAGGATCAACTGCCTGAACATTTTGGTGGTGTACTGAGGGATCCTGATGGAAATCCTCGTCTTGCCACAAAAGTAAGAGATTCATTTTAAAAAATCACGTAAAGAAGGTAATGGAGTTCAAATTGCAAAAAAAGTGATGCTAAATCGATCGTTTTCACAGATTTGTCAAGGTGGCAAAATACCAAAGGAAAAATACACGAAAAACATCGAAAAGGATAAAGGAAACGAAGATTTCGAGACGGTAACTGTGAGGAAAGGTGACAAATTTAAAATCGATTTTACACCTGAGAAAATCGGCTCCATACTCAGCTGGGAATTCCGATGCGAAGGGCATGATATCAAGTTTGGTATCGTGAGGAAAAATGAAAATGGTGGACAGGAAGAAATTGTCCCCATCCATCGAGTCGCTGCTCACCAATTGGACGAAGTTGGAGTACTTACTTGCGATCTCCCCACAACCTGTAAGTTACCAAAAAAAATTGAATGCGAACATGATTTAAAAATAGAATATTACAGTAAATACAATGAAAATAAAATTATGTTGATTTAATGCAAGATAATGCTGGTTTTGAAGAAAATTTTAAATATCTATCAATTATAATGGAATAATAATGAATTTTCAGATTCTGTGGTATTTGACAACACGTACAGTATGCTTAGGAACAAGAAGGTTCATTATTCCGTGCGAGTCACAGCGCCAACTGAAGATCTCAATAAACTAGCACTAACAGAAGCATGATTACAAATATCGCCAACCAAAACGATGTCTTTTCTGCAACCCGATTGAAAACTGTGCAACAAAAAGAATTTGTGTTGAAAAATAATGTTTTCTTGGTTTTAAGAGTATTGTATATTTTTATAACTGGTGTTGTTTGTATTTTTATGATTTTTCGTTGTAAATATATATTTTTTCATGATGAAAAAAATGATCTTTGGACATTGTCATGGTAAAGTTAAAATTCAAGAGCATTTGGAAAGGGAAACAAACATTGAATGTATCATTGTGTTCAGTTTAATTGCTACAATGTTTTTTGTATCGAAACTCCAATTATCAATGTTTCATTATTTATTTGTCCACTAATTACACTTAAGTCGATATATATATTCTTTCTGTATATTATATATTTTGTATAAAAGATGAGTAAAATATAATTGGCATATGTGCCAATGGGTATTATTGATATAAGAATTAATGGAATTAAACATTTTCCGTTGCGTTATATTGCTCTTCAATCATCCTCGTCGTTGATAAGCATTTCTATGAGCTCGGAATTCAGACACTGATCACCTTCCAATCGCTTTTGTGTCCCCCATAAAGCTAGCGTTGGCAAAACATTCAGTTTTGTTTTTGAATTTGTGCGAAACGGACATTTGGGATCTTTCCAGCTGTGGAAAAATGAAGGATGCTTTGGTAGAAATTAAAATTTCTCGGTATAAATCTCCAAATATGTTTTTATTCAAACTCACGATGGACGGTCTCCAACCTCCACATGGATAAAGTGTGATTCCTCCGGTGCAGTGGCTATTCCCTTCTCAATAAAAGGCTCCGCTGTAAAAAAATGCTGATATTAATAAGACCAAAGTACACACCAAAAATTTAGAGGAATTTAGAGATATATGGGAGTTCTAATAATAATAAAAAAATTAATTGAAGGGGATCCAATCTCCAACTCACAAGGACGAAGTAGTTGAATATATGACGCTAATGTTTGTGTGGTTGGAATACAATGAAATTAATTTTGTTTATTCAGCAGAGCTCAAAGTTTAGGGGCAATGTTTGCCCATGACAATCGGACGATCGTTCGTTGCAAACCTAGAACCTAAATCTACGAAAAAAGTTGAGACTAGTTTTAGAGTTGAAACAAAGGTCTATCCTTCGTTGCGTTACAAAAATGCAAACGTCAATGCTATCGGTCATATGGAAGTTCTTTAAAATTGACGCTCAGGAATTCAGAATGGAGTTTCTTACCTTCGACGCAATCCGAACACCAACTTTGACCCGTGGGAAGATTCGTGCCGCTGTACAATACGAAAACTAATCCTTTTTCTTTGAAATCGTCCATAAACTTCAAAAAATTTTCATAACCTTCAACGTGATGTCTTTTCACCATTTTCGTAGAGGTTATAAACAAACGAATAAACAGTAGTTATTAAGTGAATAGAATAACAATGCGTTATTCTACCATAAATATCGCAAATTCGTACTCGAAAAATTCGAGAATTTTGTGATAAACGTCTTATCAAAATACTTGTTGATTATTCGATAGAAATTGATAAAACACCGGTATCCAGTGTCGCGGCACGTATATATATAAAAAATGCGAGCCTCACCACCTTCACCGTCGATCGGTACATTATCTTATATGGATAAATGTTTATATAAATTTTCTGTCGTTTTTCATAATAACGGAACAAACAAATGAAAATACAGAAAGGTTCCCGCCGAGAAGAACGTAAGATTCCTGAAATTTCTTTTTTTTTTCAATGTGATATTCAATTCCTTGGTCATGACGCCAATGAATTTTCCTAGAAATATAGATTAAAAAAAAACAGACTTTGACATGTTCTCACAGAAATCGTTGAAGATAAAAGTTGAAGATCGTATTTCGTAATCTTTTCGTTCTCGTCACGTTTGTTCCTCTTTCCCTCTCTAAACTTACGCGCACTGTCACCCTTTCACCGAACCACGAACACGTGAGAGAAGCCAAAAATATTTAGACCTATTAACATTAGGTTATTATTATGACATGGATGTTATGCGAAAATAACAGGCACATAACATTCAGGCTCGCTTTTTACGTTTCCAACGCGAGAAAAACATTGTACTCATGATTACCATCTCAAGTGAGTTGAATCAACGTTTATTTTTCAAAAGTACCGCCTTTTGAAAGAGCAGCCGGAGCATATCATATATTCGTATGTCAACCAAATAATCATTTCTCAATCTATTTTACATTCCTGGCATTCCTGACATGCTTGTCAAATGTTGTGATTTCTCTTCAACGAAAAAAAAATAAAAAATGAATAACTCTCTGACAACGATACACTTAGCAGATTTTTATGCATTATTATTAACAAAGTACTATTTCGGAATATCATACAACTGTCATTGAATTGTCGAAACAATGCTCAAGTTATGGCAACAATAAAATATAAGAATTATTAAATTTATCCGCCAAGTATCCATAACCGTGGACAAAATAATACAAAATGTAATGAAATTTTTGCGTAATAGAAAAGCTACATGAACCAATGACAGAGCTTTATTTTCCAAGTTCCCAAAGAATTATCCAATCAACGAGGCATTTTTCCAGTCTACGATAATCCACGGATAGTGTAGAATGGGCAGTGGGGGGCGTGTACGTATAAGTACTGCGCATGGAGAAAAGGCAGCACTAGCCAAATAAATGCAATCGAGATTCTGGAGTTTTATTACCAGAGTTGGAAAGCAACAATATTGTGCACATCAGTGTTTGGTTTAACCGTGTGATTCGTTCTCGCCATTCTCGTTCGTCGATTCCCGTGAAATACATAAGTATTTGATTGAAACGCTTAACTAAATAAAAACGAAAAGAGTGCAACATTCGAAATAAAATTCTTCATCGTCATATGTGACGAGAGAACCGGTGAGCTCAGAAATGGCAGCGCTCTTCGACATCGAGCTGCACGACGTGGACAGCGTTAACAGGGAAGACTCTGACGACGATGTCATCGAGATTGGCGAGGTAGTATTTTCATTTAAAATGCCTTCTTTCTTCACCATTTTCTTTTTCCCTCCCCTCTGCGATGGAAAAACTCAACGATACATTACGACGATGGAGAATGCCACGAATTTTCTCGTTTTTTGTTGTAGATCGAATACGATACGAATCCAAACGTCAACGAAATAATCGAGTAAGTAATCATATGATAATGAATACAAATACGAAAGTTTCCGATTGGATATTGTTTTTATTATTGAATCGAGCACGAGCAAAGGAATATAATAACAAATGGCTCCTTTGTATCGTAATTCTTCTTCTTCAAAATATCAACTGAAAAATACGATCGATATCGATCGAAACACAAAAGAAGTGATAGAAAGTGATATAATGTCAATCTTGTTGTGGTCATTTACAAAGAACCGACGGCGTCGAGGCTGTTCCCATTTCGGAGCAAAATGTTAATAGTGGTAGAGAACGCGCCGGTCCTGAGGACTTTGAATTATGCAAAGTCATTGGCAAAGGCGGCTACGGAAAAGTCTTCCAGGTGCGAAAAGTTACGGGCAACGACTCCGGCACCATTTTTGCCATGAAGGTAACTAAAAATCTTACCGTGCTCATAAACAATTGTTATGATTGGCTTTTTGTCAATCAGCATAGAACCAGACGAATAATTAGTTGAACGAATTCAAATAAATATGAAAGAACATTAAACGAGAACCATTATTTCATCTTCTATTTAAATAGGTACTGCGAAAAGCGTCGATAATAAGAAATCAAAAAGATACAGCACATACCAAAGCAGAGAGAAATATTTTGGAGGCCGTAAAGGTAAGAAGATGAAACAAACAAATAAATTAATAAGACAAACAAAAAATAATTTCTTAATTCTCAATCGATTTTTTTGTTCTTTTCCAGCATCCTTTCATCGTTGATCTCATGTACGCTTTCCAAACGGGCGGTAAATTATACCTCATCTTGGAGTACATGTGTGGCGGTGAATTATTCCGTCACCTCAACGACGAAGGAATCTTCCTCGAGGAAACAGCCTGGTAATGAAAATTTCTATAATATGAAATATTCTATTCCCACAGTCGTCATGAAAACATTTTGATGTTGATTTTTTTACCCATTAAAGTTTCTATCTCTCGGAGATTATACTCGCCCTTCAACATCTCCATCTTCAAGGAATAATATACAGAGATTTGAAACCAGAGAACATCCTTTTGGATGCTGATGGTCATATAAAGCTCACGGACTTTGGATTGTGCAAGGAACACATACAGGAAGGGTCTGTGACTCATACGTTTTGCGGCACGATTGAGTACATGTAAGAAGAATTTTTTTGTTCTTTTTTCTACAAACGTGTCATTATTACTTTAGTTTTGTTTATTTCTCAGTATATTTCACAAGTTTTCACACAGTTTTCCCCTATTTTGACATTCTCTTTATGAGCCAAGTATCAATCATGTTTTCAATTTTTACGTTTTTTTTTCTATTATTCTTTTATCCTTCATTCGTGCTCTCTGTTTACACGTTTCCTCCACCGGATGAGGTGTCAGTCCTGAAATAATTGTGTCTTTCATCAATTTGACATTTTGCTTTTTATTTCCCGGTATTTCGTTGTGTATTTCAGGTTTAGTTACATTTTTTAGATTGCAAAAACGAAACTAATATTAAAGAAATCAAATATACGAAAGTAATGATAATGAAAAAACTTTAATGTGCCAAAAATTTCTTTACAGGGCTCCGGAAATTTTGACCAGAAGCGGACATGGCAAAGCTGTCGATTGGTGGTCTCTTGGAACATTGATGTACGACATGCTCACCGGCTCGGTAATAACGATTGCTGTTCAAATTTTGAAAAAATACTATCGTTGGAACGACTAAAACTATTGAAAAAATTATTGTATTTTTTTTTTGTTACAGCCACCGTTTACTTCGAACAATCGGAAAAGAACGATCGAAAAAATTCTTATGTGCAAACTTAATCTTCCACCTTATTTGACCTCGGACGCTCGGGACTTGATTCGCAAGTTGCTCAAGGTAAATTTTTATTCCTGATAAAGGATATTATTCCGAATTTCTTCAACGAATCAAAAATATCTGAATTAAAATAAAAATGACAAACAATAACTCCATAAATGAACAAAATGTTTCTTTTACAGAGACAAGTCCCTCAGAGATTGGGTTCTGGTCCATCGGATGCTGAACAGATAAAAAATCATTCGTTCTTCAAACACATCAATTGGCAAGACGTCATATCGCGAAAATTGGAGCCACCGTTTAAGCCAACATTGACGAGCGAAGACGATGTTTCTCAGTTCGATAAAAAATTCACTGCCTCTTCACCCGTCGATTCGCCGCCCGAGTATACTCTCAGTGAATCGGCGAATCTCATTTTTCAGGTAAACAAAAATTAAACATCTATAAATCATCAAAACTTCAATTAATAAAAAATTGCTAACTGATCAATTCTTTTCAAGCTTTTGTAATAAGAACGTAACAGGTTTCCATTGATCATTTAACTCCGAAATCCTGCAATGACTTATCGTGAAAAAACTTATGACAAAAAAAATCTCGATCAATTACATCCATTAACATTGCAAGTGTTTTAACAGGGATTTACATACGTTGCTCCGAGTATTCTGGAAAGTATGGGCCGACCACATCACGTGCCAATGGCTCGGAGTCCACGTAGAACTAACATGAGAAGTTTTTCTCCTCGTGGTCACCACCGTTTTCATCATCACCATCATCACCATCACCATCCCAGGTAATTAGCCCTTGAAGTGTTCAAATTTTGCTTAACGCTCAATTCCTACCACTGTGGACAGATGTGAATAACGTATTTTTTCTCACATTTCCATTTCATGCTAAATAAGACTCTAAAAATGCATACAGAGATGTTGGTCCACGTGCTAAAACGCTCAGCTTCGATATTCCCAAGTTGATTGAGTGAGGGTTAAAAATTGTACGATATTTGTGTCTAACGTAAAGATTGTGTTTATTTTCATAGGCATAACGGCGTGGGACACAATGGGATCGAGGATGCAGAGATGATAGAAATAATCTAAATAGAAAGGAACACAAAGAAAAAATAACAACAAGAAAAAACTGCTCTCTTGGCCTCTCAGCGGGCATTTAGAGTTGCATTTCCGTTCGCGACTGTAGTCAGGCGTGCGTTCAAGTGTTTCTCGATAGTCGAGAACTCGTAGGCACAAAACTTGTAACGATTCGCCCGGCCAGTTGCGTTTAGCTAATTTTTTTTCTATATATTCTTTCATTTTATTTCATTTTTGACCTTTTATCAAAATTTTCTAAAATTCATCCACAGAGCGAGTCGTATTCATCCGGTGTGACAGCGTTTTCACAGCGAACCTTAAATGGGGAGCAATTGAAACAAAAACAGAGAGTGAGATCGAAGTCTAATTCGAGAACTTGTCGATTTACGAGCGCAAAACACACCGGATGTACATGACTCCCGACATTGGCTCCGTTGGAAAGAATTATATTTTGCCATTAATCTATTTTTCTTTCGGTTTTTTTTTTTTTTTTTAATGAAACTAGATAATTTATGATACACCACTACTTTACGTATTGCTTTTTACTACAGCGACTAATTGACGTCTATAATTATATGAAGATGGCAACGCGAATATATTGGGCCAAGTTTTGGTTGATTTTACGAAATTCATCAAATCCAATTGTCTCGCCTGGAGCAAATTTTATTTCAGAGCTCCGTTAGGATTTAAATCGACGTTCATAGATTTTGTATGATATGTACATACTGACAGCGTGTTCTTAAACGCATTCTTGAATGAAAAGAAAAAACGAAAAACTAAAAAAAAAAATCGCAATAATCAGCATTTATTGAAATACAAGTGCAAGACTAAACAACTAATTTTTAGTTTTTCTTTGAAATCTATTTTCGTCGGGATTACTTAGCCAAATAAAAATACCCGCGACGTTATACTAGAGTGGTATTAAACGTAAAATACACACTCGACCGAATCCAAAACTGCCCAAGTGTTCAAACCATTTTTGTCGCGTAGATTTACGGCCATCTACAGGCCTCCAAAAATATCTAAATAATCTTTTACATACGAAAAAGCAAAAAAGATCATGAAAAAGAGCAAATAACGTAACGAAAAAACAACAAATCTTATTCCTCCGTGATCGAGACGTGTGCTTAAACGATATACAATATTATATATAAATATATACATACAATAATTATATTTGAACTAATTCTTAAGATATCCACTTATCGAAATGAAGAAAACAGAAACGAACGCAATGATAAAAAAAAACGACAAATTTTAGGTGCGAAATAACCATTCACGATATTGTCTGGAACGTAAGGCTCTTAAGGTCGTCTCCTCGAAATTCGATATCAAACTAATGCAGCATACGATCGTCAGAGACGAGAATTTAAAAAGAAATCGCCCAATATATTATTAAAACGTTTATTTCAGTTTGAAAACTCTTCAAATAAATATTTGAAGCTAAGAAAAAAACATTCTTTTTCGTACATTTTACTGCTTTCGATATGAAGTAAATATTTCAATTGGAAATATACGTATTCGTCATGATTTCAATCGTACGTCGGATTAGTTTATTTCGAATTTTTAAACAAGTGATGTCAAGCCGAATATAGTGCCTAACGCAATGTTGATTTGGACGAGTAATAATGGAAAGAAAAAAAGGAAACATGTTCGTCGTGACTTCGTACTTGACTCAAAGATATATTATAAGTCTTTTCGAGCTTGCCATAAATAATCGTCATTGATATATCGATTCGCCAAGCTTTGACACCCTCGTTATACTTAAATAACATTAATTCGAGACTATGAATTCCAATTATAAAGGAAATACGATCACGCAAAAAAAAACCGAGTACAGAAAATACAATATATGAATTAAAATTGATAAAAAAATCTAAAATCACGTCGAGAATACGTTGAGCTATACGAAACGTAGTGTCATCATGTAATTAAAGGCGGTATAGGTAAAAAACGATAAAAACACTAAAACTGAAAGAAAAAATACGATAGTTAGATACACGAATGATTAAGACAAGATAAACGTAGATTCGATTTGTAGTTTCGTCGATTTTCCGTGTGAAACTTAGCAAGAGAGCGCGTGGAATAGAAGGGCCAAAAACCCAACAAGTTAGACTATTTTTACTTGATTTTCTTTCTAATCTATCGGGACATCCTGATTTTTCAAGGAATTTGATATTTTCTCGAAATGTTTGAGACATCGATATGGAATATTTAAACAAATGAATAAAATCAGCAACAATTCTTTTATTACGACAGGAACGAGATAAATTTTGGGCAAACTGAAAAAAAAAAAACAAGATAATTTGTAAAACACTCACCGCATTTTATGACGAACGTTAGAATCATTTAATCATGATACGTTTCAAGGTCGCGAATAAAACGATTCAGCAATAAGGCCACGAAATCTTGTGAATGGCGCGCCTGTTCGTGCTTATTTTGTGTGTACGTGTGGGTGTGAGTGTGCGTAAGTGAAAATGTAAGTGTGTACGTGTACAAAGACGAGAAAAAATAGCTCGTTAGAAAAAATAATAACATTCGATATCCCGAACGTTCTAACTACTGAAATAATAATAATAAAGAATTAAAAGTAACAATAACTTAAAACAAAAATCAAGATTCACTGCCAAGAAAAGGATAATCAGGAAAATTAGTCAAATGTGCTCTACGACGAAAACCTTTTTACTTTCCACAATATATACATATACAAATATATATACAAATATATATGTATATCGAAGACACTGATTAGAGAAGAAAAACATAAACAAAAAATAGGGGTCTCAATAATTTTTTTTTTTCTACTTATTCTTTTTTTTTTTTCTCAGTTAAAAAAAAAAACACACAGTGAATTTCAATTACATTGAAAATAAGATATATCGACGAATGACAAGACACAAAAGTGGCTTAAGCTTCCAGTTAAAAAATAGACATTTTTTCTACGCGACTCCGACTCGTCGATGCTCGTTATATTCCCAAGGCAAATATATATGTGTTACGTATACATGTAGCGAGCCTCTATAATTTATTCCAACCGAAAAAACCATGGGAGTGAATAAATATCACTGCGAGATATCAACTAATTTCTGTCATGGATCTTCAATTTTAAGGTTTTTTTTTGTTTTGTAAACGTATCAATCAAAAAAATTGAACTTCTCAACTCGTTTTCTTTTCATTTTGATATGAATTACTCGATCCATAGTTACCAATAATTGAATTTTCTCACTGATTAATTGTATTTATTTTTGTTGATATTTCTGATACAAAAAACAATAAATACATTATTTAACTCTTTTATTAGATGAATAAAAAAAATTACTAATCGTATTCATTTGGATGAAAAAAAAACGAAGGAAAACAAACAATATACTTTGCGATGTATTGTAGAATACAGAACTATTTTAAATAAATTATCCATATTGCGATGTAACGACGGTGAAATACTTCGAAATAAAAAACCTTACCCCAAACTAAGACATGCCTCATTAATTAACTTTTATTGCAATGTTTTGTCTTTTCAATCAAGCATGTTCTCTAATTTTTGCCGCCAAATCGTTCAAAGCTTGAACCGGAAACACTGCACAAGTCAAAACGCATTCTTTTTTTTTTGTCGGGTTTGTTTGGGCACCTTTTTTTTTTTTGAATAAACGATATTTATTCAATCGAATGACAAAAAAATTATGGATTCAAATCACGATCAATTTGCACTAAGAAAATCTTTTTTGGAAAGTGCACAAAGTGAAACGACAGGAAAAAACGAGCAACAATCGTTTTGTTCGGAGAAGGATTCGGCGCTGATTTGATTCAAATACTCGAACCGGAAGCGCATCGTTCGAGTCAAAACAGACTTAGAATGCAGTTTTTCAGGAGCGGTCGCAGCGATTAATTCCTCTTTGAGCATCTGAACTCCAATTAGAGACGATCGAGAAATATTAATAAAGCGTATGGACAAACGTTTTTATTTTTTTTAAATAAAAACATCAATCACTCGTAAGTAAAAAAAAAAACGGGCACAACCGAAGGGATTGTATGATTTTAATTTGGTCGATCCTCGTCCGTCGAGTGTATCAAAGTTTTTTGGTTGTACTTCGGTGGCATAATTGCATGCTATGCCCCATGGTTTACGGTGGTGTGGAAAAAAGAAAAGAGGAATATAATAATTATAGAGAAGGAAAAAGAAGTGTAAGCCCTGCAGTAGTCGCGAGGAACTGACCACGCGAAGCAGGTGTGTGAAAATCGTGTGTTCTCTGCAATCACGTCGATACAATACAGTATCCAGTGTGTGTTACGAAAAAGAGTAAAACAAAACAGCAGTGCCGAGATATTATAGGGAGAAAAATAAGATAGAAAAAAAAAGACAAAGCAAAAAAGGAGCATCGAGAACTCAAAGACACGATTAATCTGACCTGATTTTTTTTCTTATTATTGTGAAATATCAACAAGTTCGTCATTGAGGAATAATACATCGCTGGCGTTGTAGTAAAATCGCGTAAGCGCGTGTCTCGTCGCAAAGTTTTTTTGTTGATGTTTTTTTTATTTTTTTCATTCAAAGTGTTTTCTAGTGTTAAATGAAATTTTTCCGAATAGTAAATCGATATAATGGCTGGAATATTCGACATTGAATTGCACGATGGTGACAACGTTGACCAGGATGAATCGGACGACGACATTATCGAAGCTGCTGAGGTAAATTCATTCTCCATTATTTTAGTTTCTTACCACTTTTTTTAGTCATTTTCTCGTATTCTTGTTCGAATTTTTAGTTCACGACTTTTTTTTTTTTTTTTCGGAGCATGCGGTCCATTGTTGTGTCGTGTCAAGGTTATGAATCAAGATCACGCGTATTTTAAATGTCTTTCTCGTTTCAGGGCGAATACGACACTGCTCCCAATGTCAATACTTTGGTAGAGTAAGTATTTCTCCGTTCTTAAATATTTACGTCACTTTATTCATTAAAAATTCATTCCGGAAGTAAAAAAATTTCACAACGACGCAAAACGTATGACGTTACGCATTTTAATTAGCGACTGCGTGATATCAATGAATTACTCAATGGTTCTCTATTCAAATCATATTAATGAGCAAAATCAAATGAAGTTTTTCCTTCCAATAACTGTTCTTATTGTTTTGCCTATCAAAATTCAACGACATTGAATATTACTCGTTCAATACAAAATCTTACTCTCAAAGTAATTTTTCTGGAGCAACACGAAGGCTCTGAGGGTCCAAATAATCCAAGTATATTAAAATGATGAAGAATGAAACAAAGACGACAAAAATTGTTTCCCTTTTTTTTAATTTCAATTTCTACTACAGAGACGAGAATGTGGAGAGAGTTCAATTGTCCGAGCAGAATGTTAACCCTGGTCAGGAAAAAGTTGGACCCCAAGATTTTGAATTGTGCAAAATTTTGGGCGAGGGTGGCTATGGCAAGGTTTTTCAAGTTCGCAAAGTATCCGGCAAGGATAAAGGCAGCATTTTTGCCATGAAGGTTCGCTTTGTTCATTATCAACTTTTTACGATTTTTCTCGTGCTCAGAATTTTTTAAAAGTAGTTCATCTTATCATAGGTGCTTTGCAAGGCGTCGATAATAAGCAATCAAAAAGATACTGCTCATACCAAAGCTGAAAGGAACATTTTGGAGGCTGTTAAGCATCCTTTCATTGTTAATCTTATTTACGCCTTTCAAACTGGTGAAAAACTGTATTTGATACTGGAATATTTATGCGGAGGAGAACTCTTCACGTACCTGGACAGAGAAGGCATTTTTTTGGAAGATACCGCCTGGTAAATATTGATATTTTTTTCTTCCTTTCATTATAATTACGAAAATGTACGACTGATATTTTGTCTTTTCCAGTTTTTACCTATCTGAGATCATTCTTGCTCTGGAGCATTTGCACAAACAAGGAATAATATATCGAGACTTGAAGCCCGAAAATATACTTCTCGATCGTGAAGGTCACGTGAAGCTCACCGACTTTGGCCTCTGCAAAGAGCATATACAGGAAGGCACAGTAACGCACACATTTTGCGGTACCATCGAATACATGTAAGTTCGAAAGTTCCAAAAATATGTACTACTCGCCTAAATTTATCAGAAAAATATCATTTGGCATTTGGAATGATAAAATTTTGAATTTTTCATCACAGGGCACCAGAAATCCTGACGAGAAGCGGCCATGGAAAAGCTGTTGATTGGTGGAGTCTGGGCGCTTTGATGTACGATATGCTCACTGGTATGGTGAGTATCCAAAAACACGAGTTCAAGAACAACAAAAACCTTTTAGTTTGTTTTTTTTTTAACAAATCCCCACTGTTTCTGAAAATAAACTTGTAGCTGCCAAAATAATGAAAAACAAAACTCTGCTCTTTACAGCCGCCATTCACCGCCGATAATAGAAAGAAAACGATCGAAAAGATTTTGAAGGGAAGATTAACACTTCCTCAATATGTGACGGTGGACGCTAGAGATCTGATAAGAAAACTCCTCAAGGTAAACATTTCTCGTGTTCCATATGAAACGTTTTTTTTTTTTTTTTTTTTTTTTTCAAAAATTTCCTACAGAACGAGGATAACGGTGTTGTCTTTATTTTACAGAGACAAGTAGCACAAAGATTGGGTTCCGGTCCAGAGGACGCGCAGGAAATAATAAACCACAATTTCTTCAAGCACATCAATTGGCAGGATGTAATTTCACGGAAATTGGATCCTCCATTCAAACCTTCTCTCGTAAGTGTAATTTTTGTTCTGAAATCTGAAAGATTTGGTAAACGAAATGAGGGTTTAAAAAAAATGTAATTCAAAAATTCATTTGTCCCGATAGAAAAGCGCTGATGACACGTCCCAGTTCGATGAACAATTTACGACTACAGTGCCGGTTGATTCACCAGTGGAAAGTAATTTAAGCGAGTCCGCGAATATGATATTTCAGGTAAGTTAAAAACCTTTTTCACCGAATTCTTCATTGCTAAGAGAGTAAAAATTTAACTTTCATATTTTTCGTTGCAAAAAGGGTTTCACGTACGTCGCACCTAGCGTCCTAGAGAATCTGTACGGTCAACCAAAGATCGTGCATGCGAGAAGTCCTCGACGTGAGATTTTAAGCAGTAGTCATAGTTCGAGTGTTCATGGTTTTTCGCCAAGAAACGTTGACTTTGCGTCTCGTCACCAGCCGTCACACCTTTCCCTTCTTCAGCAACCGCACAGGTATATTTTCTCTCCTTCCAATGTTTTAGCTTCAAAATTAGTGAAAAATATGTATTTTAAAATATTTTTTATGCAGGTTCCAAGGATTAGGGCACAACAGCATGGAAGACTCGGAGATGATGGATGTCGGACACTTGACCGGTCATTTATAGTCGAACTGTAGAATGAATCGCGGGCTTTCGGAGAGTCGTCGGGTTTCGCATCGTCACACCCAGATATTCCTTCTCTCTCTCTCTCTCTCTCTCTCTTTCTCTTGTAGATTTAATTCACGCTCTTTTACGACGTAAGCGAATGATTGTTGCGATACGTTCGTATAGCACTTGCCAAATGGTTTCTCAGTGTTTTTTTCGCGAAAGAAATACGATTCACGACGTACCAGAAGAAATGGAGTAAATAATACTTTTAAAAAATTTCGAGAGACAGGGAGAGAGGACCCAAATGTGCAAATATATTTATAAATATATTTATATATATACTTGCAACTTATATATATATATATATAAATATAAATATAAAGCGAGCACACCACTGCCGCGCAACGATTTAGAAATAAGCTCCCGGCGACCACCATCGTAGCTAACCAATTCACCATAATTTAAACTTTCAAGAACGAGAGGGAAACTATAAAAAGAAGAAAAATAATAATAATGCAACAAAAAAAGGATAATAGTAAAGTGATTATTGAAGAGTACACGCGACGAGGCCTACGCGCACTCGCCTTAGCCCAAATCGTTTATTATCCTGTTACAATAGTCGATAAGAGCGAAAAAATGAATTATAGCAACAGCAAAACTACCCCCATTCCCCCGAGCTGAGCCAAATGAGGAGACGGACAAAAAAAGTGTATATTGCTTTTGTTTTTCTTCTTTTTCATTGTGTAAATAATAATTGTGCGAGCGATCCGATAAATCGCTCTCCGTATGTTCGAATATCGTGCAATTCTCGAAACCCTCTTTCTTCTCGTCACCTGTATTTGTTTCTTCGTTTTCTTTTTCGTGTTTTTAAGTTCAATTGTAATTTACGGTGGATTCGTAAGATACGAAACAACCTTACGAAGTCCGTGTAAACGATTTATGTCTTTAATTAATTAATGCCGATGATTTATTCCATTGGGAATAATCGATCGATGAATAAAAATTCAATATTTTCGAATCAAAATTTACTCTTGCAACGGCCATAGAGCCCATAAATAAAATCAGAATCCCATTTAAAAATTTAAACAAAAATGTTACACTTATTTTAAACTGCCCAAGTGTTCACCGTAACCCCGGCTGGTTAGTATTACCTTTTACATAGAAACACGCAAATCCTCATATATCTATGTACAAATGCACATGTGCATATACAGAGTTTCCTATTTTAATCAATACGACTGAATAATCTCGAGAAAAAAAAATGAGACCTGTTTCAAGGAGGACATAGTTTAGAAATATGTATAAAAAAAGTAAATTTCTGCGTTTAGAAATCATTTGAATAAAAACCAAGATGAAAATGATCGATTGTCAACGAAATGTTACAAGTTTCCCTTAATTTTCGACACAGTTAACTTTTCAACAGAACTTTGTACTGTTCGGTCTCGTTTAAATTTGTTATTCGTCGTATTTATAAAAATGGAAAACCCTGAATATTTATGTTGGCGTGTGCATATTTATATACACATAAAAATATATGAACATACACGAATACTGAAAAAACTATTATAAATTGTAGAGAAAAGAAAAAATTACGATCGTGACGTTACGGTTGAATATCGTGTTGTTGATCCAATGTATCCGAGAGTAGGAACAACGATCGGCCCATTTGTATAGAAATTTTTCAGATTAGCTCTCCTCTTCCTCCGCTAGCCCTTCTCTTCTATCAAAAATCAATTTATGTTTTGAGGCACTTAGTAAATTATCTCGTTGCTTCAGAATTTCGGAACGTATTTGTAAACTTAAATTTTCTTATCTTCGCTACGTACAAAGCAGCTTTATATTCGCACGTAACCATCCGAATATTTTGTTAATCGTCTGTCCTACTGCTAAACTACTACTGTCTGTGTCCCGAGTATAAAAAGAGAAAGAAAATTCTGTCTACACTTATCGGCTTTAGATCGAATTTTTTTTTTCTTTTATTATCATTATTGTTCATGTAAATACATATACATATTATATTTGCTCATCGATGAAATAACAAACATAAAAACAGAAGAGTAAAGAACGCGAGAAAAAAAAACAAGTTCAAACGTTCTTTCGACTAATTGAAAAAATCGTGCGATTGCTAATTTTCATGTAGCGATTTATTTACATATTAGTTAGATAATAACGAGAGTGTATTGTATAAATAATAAAACATGAGTTTAAAAAAACAAACTATCTATTTATATTGATTCATATTTAACGACGAAATCTACGAGTCTCTTTGTCTTTTGCTGTGACGATTCCGACGTCTTTCGTTGTCCGAATCATCCGATCTCCTTTTTCGCGAATCTCGCCTGTTTTCAGTCTTCTCACGATAATTTTCTTTCTCGTCTCTGTGTTTTTCATGTTTATCATGATCTCTCCGTTTGTCACGATTATCATCTCGTCTGCTCCTCGATTTTTCGTCTCTTCTTTTTCGTTCCAATTGTTCCTCCACTTTTTCCGAATCTCCCACCGATTCTCGACGATTTTTCTGCTTCTTCTTAGACTTTTTGCGACGTTTATCTTCTTCCGAACTTGAACCACCCGAATCACTGTCGCTACTGCTACTTTCGCTGGTGCTCAAACTTTCTCTCTTTTTTGATCTCTTTTTCCTCCCTTTTCTTCCCTTCTTTTCCAATTTCTCTAGCTTCCTGTTATTAAAATCAACGAACGTATTATTTTTCATTCTTTTCTCGTTTTTTTTTGAGCGAGATTGTTCATTCTCTAGAAAAAAATACTCACTTCAACAGTTTCTTTTTTTCTTTTTTGGAGAGCGACTTGAAAAACGTCACTTCCGGCTGTTCCTCGTCCTCGTCACCCGAAACCATCAGGTCTTCGTGTTCTGGGACTCGCAAGTGTTGCTGTGCGCTCAATGCAGATCTTTATAAAACATAAAATTATATTGATTTATTGAAAATCAAAGCAAATATAAAAACTAACAGATTATTGTATGAAATTTTTCAAAAACGTACTTTTTCAACGCTAACCCGTCGTCTCTCATCTGCTGTACAAGAGTCAAAGCATCCGGTGCTTCTACGGTTTCTGTATTACCACTCGCCATTACAACGCTCATTGCCTGACTGTAAAGCGGACATTCTTTGTCTGTAAAAAAACACAAGTATCTTATTTTAGTTTCTAGTTCATTATTGTCTGATCCCAAGGAATTTTTCAACACTTCATGACAATATTTCTTCTTGTTTTTGAACAAATACCTGTATTTATGTGACCCCACTTGTGACACTTGATGCAACGAACGTTTCTGACTTGAATACCGAAAGGTTGATCCCTTATCTCGCTATCGCCTTTGCAGTAGCTCTCTCGCGGAGCGTTGTATTTCCTCTGCCACTCAAATTTGTACTCTGGTTCGTCGTCTTCTTTTTCTCTCTCTTTTTTAGCACCGGGTGGAGGTTCGTACATAAAATTCACACTGAGCTTATCTTTGCTTTCTTTGCTCAGCAATGCTCTGCAAAAATACACGAAAGAATTTAGAGTTTCCTTGAATTCTGTATAAATTTGATAACTTCTTGTAAAAGATCAAATATAAAAGTTCAGTTTTTGAAGTAACTTCGGAATTTCTCGTTTAAATTTTTTCACACATGCTTACAATCCACGAATACTTTCAACTCGCCCTCTTATATCGACACACAAATTTTTCCAACACAAAATAACGACCGGCAAAGCAGAACGCTGTTGTGTCGATCGAAACGACGCGTGAAAAAAATAAAGACGTGACATAACCTCGAAACTTACTTGTTGTTGTGAAGATCCTGTTCCTTCTCGTATTGGACTCGCAGTTCCTCCTGTTTCTTCTTGTACGCCTCCGCTTGCTGCTCTGCCATCCATACCTGAAAAAAATGATTTTTCAAACTTAATTCCCTAATTGAGTTTCCTTATCAAAGGAAAAAGAAAATCGATTGAGCTCCGATCGTAATGTTCAAGGCTACAGTGACAGTTCGCTACGTACTCGTTTCAAATTGTCCCTCGATGCTGGATGAAAGAATTTTTTGCACATATAATTATTGAAACCCTTGCCCATCTTGGTGTCGTTCAACAAAACTTTCTACAACGTCGAAAAACGTAAGATTTTTTTCAACTTTTTCTCAACCTCCCGAAACTGATGCCAACGCCATTAATTTTTTCACACACTTGTACAGACTCGTACATAACATATATATGTATAATACTCTTTACAAGCACATTGGTCATTTCCGCTTTTGAGATTTTTCCCTTTTTCTTCCGGGTGCGTGGGATTTTTGAAATTTTTTTTTTTCGAAACTTCTCATATTGTTTAGTTTTCTCAAGAAAAATACGTTTACAGCGAAGTAATGAGGAACAGTGGACTACTTTTTCATTTCATATATAATATAAATGCGTGATCGATTTTTCTCCAAGTTTTGACAGATGGAAAGTTTTATAGATCGCGCTTATTTTCCCTCGTATTTTTCGACCTGTCAACCGACAAAAATTGGTCAAATTTTTTTACAACAAAACGTATAATTGTCCAAATTTTCTAGCATGAAATAAGAAGTATCAGGCATTGTAGAGATGGATATTTATTCAAGAGATAACCGTAGATATTTCAAGGTTATGTCATCGCGACCTCGCTCTTGATTGTATGCAAGAAACTTGCAACAATAAACGGTTGGAACGTTTCAAAGTGACTTTTTATTGCATTTTCCAGTAAAAAAATGTCTGCACCGTTAGACAAAGAGGCAATTAAGTCGAAGGTCAGTGACGTCGAGAGCGAATCGGAAGTTTGTGACGTCAGAAAAGAAGCGGACATGTGTGACGTCAAAAATCAACCGGAAGCAGATGACGTCGAGCATGAATCGACCATCAGAAACGTGAAAAATGACGCGGAAGGCAACGTCGACATTGGCCGAATAGTGACAGACTCGGTGCACGAAAGATTTCGTCAACCATATGTTTATTGTCCACAATGCAAGATAAACATTGCCGCCTCCAAAACTGATATAGAAAATCATTTTAATCAATCCCACTACTCCGATAATTGTTGTCTCTATTGCAATGCCAAGGTCTTTCAATATTTATCATTTGGAGTGGACATTGACGGTAATGAGTACACAAAACACGTGACTCATCATCGTTGTGACACACGCTAGTAATTATTTATCGTTCTATTTGTCAAAGACGAAGTAGAAAGAGCAACAAAGATAAAAAATGCCTGATAAAAAGTATTTTTTGTACCTAGAATTTAAGGTAATGAGAATATTACAAGAATAAGTCGACGTAAAAACGTACAAAATATTCGTTCGAATAATTTCTCGAAAGAATATCAATTTTTACACAATTTTTTATCGAATAAAAAATGGTCACTTTATTTTTTTCACCAATTGTTTTTTTTTTTTCGTTTTTTTTTGTTTTTTATCATACAGTGTATTTGGATAAATATAACTATTTAATTCTGAAAAATGTCTCCTGGCTCCTTATTCACAGACACACGTGGTAAAATATATTTGTATTACAAAACCATCAACGTTCGTCGTTTATATTTTTTGTACATTTATTAGTGATAGGGAGAAAGGTATTTTGAGTGTTCAACAAAAATTTCGAGCAACTGATAAATTTAAAGAAATGCAAGCTCTTTGGCATTTGGTGGACAAGCTTAAAATTAATCAGGATTAAATGGTAATCGGACTAGCATGTCTTTTTTTAATGGCGGGAAATCACGTCAGCGTTTTACTCATTTAGTTATACAGGACGTTCAGAGGGAATACTGATGAAAAGGCTCAACATCGATCTTGAATCACTATCGTTAAGAAAGCCTTATGCAAGCTTTTGCAATGAAACATTTTCAACATTGATAAAAACACATATTTGGCGTGAAGAAACGTTTGTTTGAAATTTTTGATAACGTAGGTGAAGGCGTGCAACGTGTATATCTTGACTAATAATTATTACCCTCTAAAGTGCAGCTGAGAAATGACGTTATGAAAAATAGGTTGACAACGTGACAGTACAGCTCAAATAACAAGGATAATCAACTATATAAACGCGTTAAGAATTTGTTTAGTTTGTATGTTTCGTTTTGGTTTTCTTATCACTTGTACGATCACACGGGAGAGATCTCCGTCATCAAAATTCCACAGGGCCAATTAGTTAATCAATTGTTTCAGTGATTAATTAATCGATTTGTTTCGTTTTTTGTTGTCAAACGGTTATTTTACCGTTTTGTTTTGTAGGTAAGTTTTGAGTTTGGTGGGATAATCGGTCATTACGCCCGTCGCTCCGAGCTCGAAGGCCCTCTCGAATTCATCGTCCCTGTTCAACACCCAGAAATAGACCTTCAGAGCAAAAAAAAAACTCTCGATTAACGTGAGAAACTAAAACTAAGGAAACATGACAAAAAATGTGTGACAAGCACGCAATTGAATATTTTTTATTTGCTTACCTGAATACCCCGAGCTCTTAAGTGGTTGAACAAACAGGGCCTCATTAGCAAAACGTTCATCGTTCGGCAAACGAGTTTTTCTAGTGGTAAAAACGTCGGTGTCGGACTACCTTTCCTTCTATTTATATAACACAGCGATATTTACACTATTATCGTTTTTTTTCTTCCTGAGTTTGCATACTGACTCGCATTAAATTCTTAGACTTAGCTCACCTCAAGTAAATTGAAGGCAAAAATACCTCGAGATGAGATTCTTTAAGAGGAACAAAGGGCAAAAGTCCCGTGTACATCAATAATATCAATAGAGCTACGCGTTGCATCGAAAAAAATAGATTAACGTTTGGATTCTGCAATTCAAAAAATACCAGGGGTTAGTAAATGTTTAAAAAATTTCTTGGAAACAAAAAGTTTGTAGAATTCTCTGAATATTTTTCAAAAGTTAATA
The DNA here is from genome assembly GCA_948107755.1 of Campoletis raptor. Classification (NCBI taxonomy): domain Eukaryota; kingdom Metazoa; phylum Arthropoda; class Insecta; order Hymenoptera; family Ichneumonidae; genus Campoletis; species Campoletis raptor. The sequence goes on from OX403625.1 coordinate 8,775,437, forward strand.
AAAAAAGAAAATCATAAAGGTCTTGGCCCGAAGACTCACAGTTTTGTAACACTTTTTTGTGATCTCGTCACTGAAATTTCCCCAAACTGTATATTCTTCTCTGTCAAATTCCTTAATCAGCTCAGATACTTTTTTAATCAGTCGATCATCATTGACTTTGATGTCAATATTGATGGGAAGTTTTGGAAAAGCTTCAAAAACTTCTCTGAGGAGGGCAAACTTTCTATCTTCCTCTCGTTCCGATCCAACAAATTCAACCTCTGAAATTAACAGTTGCAAATATTAATTGCTAAATAATTAGATAGTTTGAAAATGTTGGTATAAAAATGTGAGTTGGTCACCAGGATCGAAATCTATCGAAAGCTTCGGTTTGAGCAGAGGCAAATCCTTGTAGTCCAGCTCCTGGATGTTTTTGTTGGTTCCCGTACTCCTGAAAAGATTTTGATCATGGGACACAACGACCTCGCCGTCCCTTGTCAAGTGACAATCTAGTTCTAGCATTTCAGTGCCAATTTCTACTGCTCTGAAAACACGAATTTGTTCAAATTAATCCTCATTACTGTTTGCAATTAGTATGTAATAAACAATCCTTACTTCCTGAAGGCATGCATGGTGTTTTCGTAACTTTCTCCCGCTCCTGAAAATAAAACAAAACTACTAAACAAAATCTCACAACAAAAACTGCCCTTTTAACAAATTCAATCATTAATTCAACAAATTATTATTTTAAACCCTTTGTTAAAGTACTACAAAGGTCATGTTGGGTAAAAATGACCCGGAAGATAGTTAAACGACTGTAGTATCATTAGCCTCAGTTTAATTCAGTTGAAATAATTCAGGACCATTTTTTTTATGTTAACCGAAAGAAACAATCGTTTTTTGTAACAAAATCACGTGATAACATGTTAATGAAGAAATTTAATATCCAATATTGGAAATAGTTACTTTCCACATAAAAAATCATAACTGTTAAACCTGAGCACTTTTGAACTGATGCCAAGGTTGAAGTAGTGACCATGGCGCATAAAAAATGTTTTTATCACATTCACGTTTTTTAAATGGGACATATAACAGTTTGTTGTGTCAACATTTTTTTTATCAAACTGTTAGGAAAAATGTTGAACTTTTATTTAATCAGGTTTTTAGATTCAAACTTTGCTTGAGGTATTCCAGACCCCAAGTTTTCTTTGAGGGCTTGAAAACGATCTTTTCGAGAGGAATTTACCGTTGATTAGCTAAAGTTGACGCCCGAGTCATTTAAACCCTTGGTAACCACAAAGAGTACTAAAAAATGTGTAGCAGAAGTGAGAAAAACCAACCCACCACCTCTGTGACTTATATGATGACACGTGAATTTAACTTTTTTTTTCCTGTGTATAAGCATGGGATATTTAAAAAGAATGACAGAAGTGAGTACATAGCCACCGAAAAGAGTATAAAAAAACATTTGCGTTGGCGCGTATTTGTCTCGTGAATATGCACACGCGAGTCTACGGTACGAACGAACGATTGACAATGAAAATCGTGGAATAACGAAGTAAAACGAAAATAATAATGAAAAAAGAAACAAGAGGCAGTAAATAACGAGTGGAAACGATTAGTTAAAAGTGGGAAGAAGCCACAGTAGTTTTTAGATACGCCGGTTTAAAGTGACAAACTGACAGGACAAAAGTATCGCGGCTTTTCTAGCAGACGAGGTCAACACAAAAAATGGTGAGGGAAATTTGTGTCAGTGTTGGTAGTAACGGATAAGAATAGTTGCCCCTCCCCAACCCTCTTTCTCGCTCTTACGCCCTCGTCACCGAGCTCAGCTGTCATTCCAACCCGCCGGAACGTCCTTGTCTGCCCTTTTTTCTCATGCATTCCCGCCTTATATTTCATTGGCGAAGTAACCCATCAATCCGATCATAAATATGTCTTGCATTTCTCGACTGTTGTACCACGTTATAGCGAAATGTGAAATACAGCTGAATTTTTTAGTAAAGTCATCATTACGTGCAAGTCTAAAAAAGTTTCCGACTTCATGTGTTAGCGTTTTTCCAAAATTATTCTATGAAATATTCGTCTGAGGTTATGTTGGCCTTGTGCGCCGCTTTGCAAATATATTTATCGTTTTTTGTTTTTGTTTTTTGTTTTACCGCGCTTGCGCAAATATTATTTTCCAAGTCACCCCATCCCTAAAAGGAACCCCATTTATAGAGCTGTTCGTCAAAAAGCGAAATTTGGAATCTAATTCATGGAGTGTTACTGTACAGGGATCCCTGCAATTTTTGAAATAACTTCATTTCCTAAATATGTTAATTAATTGAAAAAAAAAAAGAAATTCCGGGTTTTGGGTTCCAGAAGTTAGGGGAAAAAAACAAATTCATGAACGTCCAACTCGGTCTGTGATCATTTATTCTCCATACATGCATACATCTATTTAAATAAACTATTGGACCAGCTGTTGGTAACTTTAAAACAAACATAGCGCACCACCCTCTTGGATCCGCGACTTTACCGTTTTTTTGAATTATTTTTTTCATCATACTCGATTTCAGAAATGTTTAAATTGTTAAGTTTATAAATTGTCGGATAATTTCTTGATGATATGAATTCATGAATATTCTCAAATATTCGATAATTTGTTAAGAACACCAATATGTTGGATTTCAGAGTGTACGTCATCAGAACAATTGTCCACTACATCACTCATTGAATCATCGCCTTGATGTTTGACAAAGTAAAAATCTGCCTTTTATGTGTTCCAGCTTTTTTTTTTTACAAACTCACTGCACAGTAGCGTGTATCGTTTGTCATTACAAAAATTGAAATTGGCATATGTACATATATATATCTTGAGATTTCTAACCTCTGTACACGGCGGCAACCCTGACTATCATTATCATTCTAGTGAAATTTATTTTCAAAATGGCAGCTACGAGAAGGTTGCAGAAGGTAAATCGAAGTTTTTGTCAATATTCAAGCCTATAAACTTGTTACTTGTGCCAAATAAGTGAATATAATATCATATGAGAATCACGAGAATCTAATTCATATGAAATATCGGTAGTTTATTGTTGCTTCGTGTTGCATCGAGCACGTTACATATAACCACGAATTTGTCGATTTTTTGTCAAGCATTTTGATCCTCAATTTTCTATTTATATTTAATATCATGACTATATAGCGTTCATTTCATTGTTCGATACTTTTCCAATTGCGTTCCAATAACTTTCGTGATTACATTTGCGGTGGAATAAATTTTTCTATTTTTCTCCAGGAATTGGGTGACCTTCGGGTTTCAGCCATGAAAAATTTCACAAATATCCAGGTAGACGATTCCAACATTCTCAATTGGCAAGGTCTCATATTACCGGTAAGCAAGAATGGCTGTTTTCATCCAAAAATCAACTAAATAATAAAAAAAATTAATCAATTTCTAATCTTCGACGAACTTGTGTTTTTTTAAACATGTTTCTGCTTTTTTTTTGTTCCCGGCTTCCAGGACAGTCCACCATACAACAAAGGAGCTTTCCGTATTGAGATCAACTTCCCTGCTGAATATCCTTTCAAACCTCCACGAATAACATTCAAGACAAAGATATATCATCCCAACGTTGATGAGAAAGGACAGGTTTGCTTGCCGATCATTAGCGCCGAGAATTGGAAACCTGCTACCAAAACTGATCAAGGTGTGTAACTCATTGTTTTTTTCTTAATAAGGACCTTCCGCTTAGACTTTGAACAGCTTAACTTTAAACGAAGACAGTTTTTCATGAAGTCGTAAACATTTTTTCACTGTTCCACATGCAAAATTGTCGTTTACCAATGCCCATAGGCATCTTTTTATATCAGAAATGTTTTTTCAACTGATTTATACTGCGTCGATTGCAACCGGATGATAACATTTTATCATTACATGGCAACCCCTTGATCCCCCAAGGCTCGAACGAATGAATTGAATTAATGAGAATGAGTACCATTAAAATCGATTATTTTGATTGTTTTCCAGTGATCCAAGCTCTGATAGCTCTAGTGAACGATCCAGAACCGGAACATCCCTTAAGAGCTGATCTTGCCGAGGAGTTTCTGAAAGACAGAAAAAAGTATCTGAAGAACGCGGAGGAATTTACGAAAAAACACGCGGAAAAGAGGCGAGAGACATCGTCAACCGAATAACGTTGATTAGCCGTTACTCACCGAGATGCCTAACAACCGCCCGTCAACTTGATTTATAAAACGCAAGAAAAAAAAAACAAGAAACTTATCCCGTACTGATTTGATCTGGAATCAGGCAGATAGAAAGATAAAGAAAGAAAGTGAGAAAGAAAGAGAGAGAGAGAGAGAGAGAAAGAGAGCGCGAGAGGGAACGTGAGAAAAAGGTAGAAAAAGATAGAGCAAAAGATCCCCGTGTACAGTATTGGTTAATCGACGATGAGAACATGCAAATTATAATATTTATATAAGGTGACAAAAAAAAAGTAATGAGGAGGAGAAAAGAAAAAAAATCGTAAGGGAGAAAATAATAATAAACATTTAAGATTATCATAAATTAAAATAAATAATTGTACAATATAACTGGGGTGTGCACGACGTGGTCTCGTTCCATATACACACGATCTATCAAAAATATACGTACCGCTCGCGTACGTGTATTATTATATCTTCGTTAGATTTACAATCCAACGATTGGTCGAATATTCATCATTTATAGAAGTAGAATTTCGTGAAAAACGTGTTACGTTATTTCGAATAGACTCCACGTATAATCGTGTAATTTATCAATGTCGCGCTTGAATTTTTTTACAATTGAACACAAAAAAACACATTGTCCAGGGGACAAAAAATGGGGCTTTGAAGTTAACATTGTTGGAATGTCTATTATTAATCGTTTCTTTTTCTACAGCTTGGAGTTAAAAATTTGATTTTTTTTTGTTTAGAGACATTACGTCCTTAAAACCACATATTTAAAGACACATGGGAAACATTTTTCGTCCTCTTCCAACGGTGTAAGCTTTAGTGATGAAAAAGCTAATTCGCTAATGACAATAGCGTAAAAAACAAAAATCCAACATTTTATGACGCAAGCATTAAACTTTTTTTCATCTCGCGGGTTCTCGTTGTCGGTTAAGTTGTCGTAGCTCTCGTTTCTGATCAATGCTGTTCGTATATTCGTCGAGAATAAAGAGGAAGAAAAAAGTAAGAAACAACGCGTGTGCCAAATAATCTGATAAATATATCGATTTTCTAAATTTCGTCGTTAACTTTACAGCTATGACACTTATCAATTTTTCTTTGGCGTTAAATGATCTCAGTATGTAGTTATAAAACCGCCAACGTGATCCGTGTTTATACGTGTAGAGCTACCACTCCTTTTTCTCATTTAACTCGAGTGCCAAATGTAGAAATTCTTATTGGCAATCGAATCTCCAAAAGAAACTCAATTTTTCATCGACTATTATTCAAGTCAGTAGATTATATGTATATATAATCAAAAAACTTAAGAAAAATCGTCAAAAAGATGTAGCTTTGCTTTCACTGCGTTCCAGGATCATGGATTGAACAACAATAATAATAAAGTTGCATTTTGTGCAATTGCATTCATCAATTTATTTAATTACACTAAGAAAATCGTACATTTATAAAAATATCAAAAATTATATGTTCATATCAAATGGGAGGAGTCTTCAAGCTCTCACACAATTTTCTTTTTTTTTAGACTCGTATAAACGCAATTTGTAAATAATACTTATTAGCAAAAAAAAAACAGTACAAATGCAGAATTTCGTGCGTTTTTGGAAAAGGATTTGTACCGACGATAATTTCGGAATACTGATACGAATCTTGAGCAAAAAAAAGCTTCGGCGAGCCCCTGGCACTTATTTTATCGATTCCATGAGACTTTCCCATGAGAATTGATCGCGTCCAGGCACCAGATCTATAATGTCGTTTTCTATTACTTCAAAAAGTTGCCGAAACGGTGTATATTGTTTCAACGACAATTTGTCCCCAATTATGATGAGTTTGTGCTTCGCTCGAGTTATCGCTACATTCAAGCGTCGATTGTCCTCGAGGATTGAGAATACCTGCATAAAAAGTGCAACCGATTTTTAATTAATGCAATTTTTAACGAACTCATTTTTTCAGAATAGTTTTGTTTTACATCATTTTTATTCCGTACGCTTGATTCGTTGCAATTTGCGGATACACTTCTCGTGCACGAGTAAAAAATCACTTCTTTGTCTCGTCCTTGGTACTGATCCACGGTGTTTACTTCGATTTCCTCGGTCAAGTTTCGCAATAGTTGGACTTGAACTCTGAAAGGGCAAATTATTCCGATCGCAGATGCCTCGACACCTGCCTGAATTGAAAAAAAAAACGAAATTTCTCAATATTTTCGTTCTGTTTTTAGATTGAAATAGTCCACGCAATATTTCCTCGTTTTTGATTGAGTACCGACCTTTCGTAGCACTGCTAGCAGACGCAATAGAATTGCTGCTTCGAATACATTGGAAACCATTTTTTCATCCTTTTCGCATTCGACAGTGGCGTTCTCGATTTTGAGTGCGTGTGTCTCGCCAGTATTCAACATTACAGCAGAATCTTCAAGGTACAAGGACAATGCTTTCGAAACCCATGTCTCACAAGACTCCAGAACCTGAGAATCACATTTGTATTTGGAAAATGGAACTTATTAAAACTTCAAGATGTAAATAAAATGTTGACAACTTCCATTTCATTTTCTTGTCAAAATTCACGTGCAAAAGTCCACTTTGAGTCTTTCATTGACGAGCATTCTCATATTTTTTAAGTAGTTGCGAATAGAATAGAAAAATTCGTCAATTCAGAAAGTTAAAACTCGTGAATTTCAATATTTCAAATCAAAAGTTTCGTAGTATGAAATTTACCATCGGATCCTTGACCTTGAGAGTAGCATTGGCAATTTGAGAATTTGCTGCTTTCATGCAACCGTTATATGTCAAGATATTGGCGATGGACATAATCCTTTGATTCATTCGATATTGTAATTCTAAGGTGACAGTATTATTCTCACTGTCCAGTCGAGCGAACAGTGACTCGTCCATTCCCATTTTTCTGCAATAAAAAGAGAAGTTTTGTATTTTCTCCTAGATAAGAAATTCGGATGAAGGCTTTACCTCGCTTCGTCACTTCGTATCATCGGTGGTAATTGCTCGGGGTCACCAACCAGTACGAACTTGGAAGCGCTGAATATTGCTCTCAACGTGGTCGGTTGCAGTACTTGGGTGCTTTCATCGATTAAGCACACGTCGAATATTCGTTTAGCCACGTGACTGTGGGTTGATCCTAAGCACGTGACAGCAACGACTTTCTGAAAAAAAAGAAAGAAAAACCGAGCCGATCTATCATTTAATTCGAAAAAAGTACAGTAGAAAAGAAAATTTGAATCAAAACTATTGAAAACCTGAAAAAAATGATGGTGAAAAAGTTTCGGCTCAGTTTGCGAATTTATTTACACCCCATATTAAATTACCTTGCTCGTATAAAGAGCTTCTAAACTCTCAGGCGTAGTGCATTCTGCAGTGAGAATATTTTCTGATTTGTGCATCAACGATGAGTTAATTCGTGATCCAGAACCAAGCCGCAAAAAATCAACTCCATTTTTGTCAAGCTTAAGTAAAATGTTGTCAACGGCACTGTGAGTGTGAGATGTTATCAAAACGGATTGTCCCATTTTGACGAGTAGTTCGATCAGAGCTACAAGTGTTTGTGTTTTTCCAGTACCCGGCATTCCTTTTATAAGAACGTAATCGTTGGCCGAAAAAACTGACAAGATTGCTTTTCTCTGGTACTTGTTTAAATTGTACAATAATGGTGCCCCCATTTGGGCTAAAGATTTTGGCAGTTTTTCGGCAAACGTTGCAGGCTTTTTGTCAATTATGATGCCCCGCAACTTATTCGTTATTTCATTGTTGTTCAGGAGGCAAGCAACGTTTGATAAATTTCTCGTTGAGGTTCCTGTGCTTGGATATTTATCCAGATGAAAAGTTGCCGTTGGATTTTGCCGCACAACGTCTCTAAAAAAATCAGACTCAAAATTATTGACAGTTTGTTCAATACTTTGTTTTGTGTTTCTACGATTCTGCGGTTATTGACCATGAGAAAAATACCTGTCCAGAAGCACTTCGATAGCATATTTACTTTTTTCTTGTATATAACCAGCAGATACATTTAGCCTCGTATCTGTACTGACAAGAACGTAGTCCCCTTCCATGAAAGGGGCTTCGTTCAAATCCCTCACTGCGACCTCTTCGTCGTGATTTTTTCGCACGAAAGTGTGCAAATATCCTCTATCCTGTTCCATAGCGTCTCCGCAAACTTCCAAGTTGCATATACACGTGCCTTTTTTCTCTCTGTACAAAAATCAACAGGTCATTCAATTATATCCGAATTGTTCTGTTAAAGATTGAACTCCAAGTGAAAGAATCCTGTAATATATATAAATATTTTTTTTTACAGGCTTCCTGATAATGAGTTATTAATAATTGTAGTTTTCTGACCTTTGTGGGGGCTCGAGGACCCAAATATTTTTCAATGCTCCAAGGTCGCAATGCGAAGGTTCATCAAGTAGCAACATCGTTATCCATTTCATAACGTAATCGATATGTTGAGGTTCTAAATAGTTCATTATATCTTTTGCCATAGTTTTGAGATAATGAGTTTCCGGAAGTTCGAGATTTTGGTCCTTTTCGGCATACACAGAACAGATCGTATTATAAGGACATCTAACGCAGGCATTACGAAAATTAATTGGCTCAGGTAAATACATCGGTTTCAACGTTTTCTCTATTTTCTCGTTTTCTTTTTCGGTCATTTCGTATTCAGGGCGTTTCGAGAGATATTGCACCAATGTATTTCTCAAGTTAATCAGATCTCTCGCTTCCGGATGATTGCTTTGTATCTCCTGCATTATATTTTCTCTACAGTGTAAAATTTCAAAGAGAATTAACGAACGTTCAAGCGATCGATTTTTTTCGAGTTTTCGTGATTATACCTGATGTACAGCAAAAGACCTGCATCCACATTTTGTCCCAACAATTTCAACATCATACAGTAAAGAATAAGTTGCCCTCGATGTTCGTTGGAAAATGACGGTCTTCCGGTTTTTATCTCGAGCGGCATAATTTTACGATTATTATTGACCTTCACCTCCACGGTCGCATCGATTTTACCCTTTATACCCAATTCCGGCAGCCAAACATTTTCTTCGATTTCTCGTACGTGCTCAATCTTTCCGTTGAAATCATCCTTGTGTGTTTCCTCCGCAATACCTTCGAAAAAACAAACGCCTCAATTCTTCTGACTCATTTATATTTATTCGCGATTCTAAAATTCTTACCGGCTATATAACGATTTACAAAACCAGCGATTTTCGGGATGAAAACTTCCATCTGATCTTTACATTTCTTCATTGACAATCCTGCCTCGTAAAGCATTCGAGTTGTTCGTCGTGTATTTAAAATATCGTCTACAACTTTCTGAATTTCGCTAGTTGAGGTCATTTTTTTTAAAAGAACCTAAAATCGTTTTTTTTTGTTATTAGAATTTTTTTCGATATTGCAAACTCTCGATATGTCGAGGGTCGATCAAGTCAACTCCAGTACACTATCATTTTTTCAAACCCTCGGTAGTTTTGCATGCTCACAACTATTGAAACTGCTCGAGTAAAAAATTTTTTTTCAGTACAGTGAACATATTTAAAAAAAAGGACTGGGTCAAAATGACCCGATGGTTTTAACGCAAGGTCAATTGAATCGTAATAGTTCGTACAGTTTGCAACACTTCGTGAGTCAAAGTTCCCACGGTCATTCCACAGTCCTCAGTTTCGAGATTAGGTAGAGAATCGCAACCACGAAAATATTCAGCAAGTATCGATCGGCGAGCACAAAAATTTGCGCCCACTATAGTGGTTCCGGAAACCAGAAAATACGGTTTAACCACGAGAATACCACTTGCGTTATCGATTATCCAATCGTGCGATTCCTTTTTTGCCTTTATTGAAACGACGTCGCCTTCTTCGACAGTTGTGTCTTTCCTGATAGAAAAATGAATATATTATCACATCTCAATAATGGTTTATTAGATTAAATTAAAAAAAAATGTGTACATGATGTTTTGTGAGATATTGGTCTTACCAAAACCCATAACACAACACAGTTCCGATGGTCTGTTCCACAGAGTCCTTGATGACTAATTTTGTGTACTTTTTTTCTTTCTCAATCTTAATAACTTGACATCTTCGAAATTCCTCTAAATTAACAGCTTTTGTTTCATCGTGGAAATCCTCATCAAAAAAATCATCCAATTCACATTCAAGCGCCACCGCTGAATCCTGACTCACAACTCCCTTCGCCTCGTTTCCAAACATTTTTTTATCTGTACGTGAATCTTGGAAGGGCGATTCACACAATTTTTCTTGCGCACGTTCTTTAGATTCAACATTTTCTTTACTCGTGGACTTGATATTGCCGCTTACTGGAATATCGTCACAGAAATCTGCCAATAAATCGTTCAATAGAGCGCTATCATTGTCAAGGTCAAAATTATCGTCATTTTTGTCTTCTTTTTTTAAATCTGTGTCGCTGTTTTCTCGTGGCAGATTTTTACACTCACATGATTTACTATTTTCGTTTTTTTCAACATTGTTACTGAGTTTTAACGTTTTTTTTCTCACGCTTCGCAGTGTTTGTACGGTTTGATCTTCGGGACTGTCTTCTCGATCTCTTTTGACTGACTGATAGTGCTTTTTTTTTTCAACATTATCCACTGTACCGGACTGAGGAAAAAAAATTCGTTCTTGCATTTTAGGAAAATCATCAATGAAAAATCAGTTGAAATACATCGTTATTTTTCATTAACGAAAAAAAAAAAATTTCTCATCGGTGAAGTTTTTTTTTCTTAATTAACTAAGACGTTGAGTTTCGTTTATATTAAAATGAGTCTTTTTAGGATAATTTCGATTGTTCATTGTTGTCATTTTTTTTTTATAATCGTGAAGATTGAATTGTTGTATTGGAAATCGTGAATGAAAAAATAAAAAATCCACTGTATCCTTTTGTTCGGAGGTTGATAAATACCTGTTCCTGTCTCTTCTCATTCATTACGGTTGTTTATGATAACCGGTAAATAATTTTCTCACACTACGTCGCAATTCGAAAATCAAACTGACACTCTGACAGTTCAATTCGTGCCGCATGCAAAAGCTAACCGAACGAACAATCATGGAGACTTGGTGGTTGTCGGTAAAATAGAACACTACGTGATTTACCAGGAAATGTCATGCAATGCCATTCTCAATTCTTTAACTAAGACAAACTTTGACGCCAACTCAGCTGCTTAGCAATCTCTGGTGGAGTGCTGCATTTAGTGGCTTAGAAGAATTTGTGTCTGGTTTGTCGTTTGTGTGAGCAACTTTACGTAAGCAGGTAAATGCCTGAGATGCAAAAAAAGTGGTGTCGTTTTTCGTGAAATTTTACATTCTGTATATTAATAAGTTGTTCAAAATTTGAAAGGTAAACAAAATGGGTCTACAGCGTATTGTGTACAATGCGATATTCAAACGCACCTCTACCTTCGCGATCACTATCGTGGGTGTCGGTATCATCTTCGAACGAGGCTTCGACGTGATCGCGGATAACATCTTCGATAATATTAATAAAGGCGTAAGTACTTTTTTGACCAAAAAAATCAAAATCAAAACATTATTTTAGGTCCACTGAAATGATCACTTCTGTTGTATCTGCACTGACATAGAATAAATAAAGATCATTCTCTTCACCATTCAAAGTAACAGAAAAAAAACTTCCAAATTTCGAATTAAAGACTTTTCAAATAGCAACTATGTAAGAAAAAGTGAAATAAAAAATCTCGCGCTGTGAATCTTTTCAAGAGTCGATCAGAGGCTAAGCACTAACTCATCCAAGTACTGCTTTGGCTCGAAGCTCTTTGAAGTCTGTTGCTTTAATATTCTTTTGAATTATTTTTCTGTAAAACCTGGAATGCTTTTTAAATAACAAGAAATACATTTGTTTTTTTTTTTTTTCGGTTGTTGTTACAGAGACAATGGAAGGATATCAAACACAAGTATGAGACAGCAGAATAAATAAGCACTTCTACTATGCACTACTAGAAAAATGTTGTTAACGGCAATACAATCATGCTGTTTGCCAATTAAGTTATCCTTACTCATGTAAATAAAAGCCACTTCTGAACCTTGGAAGTAGATAATTGGAGTTTCTTCTTCAATCACCTGTTTCTAGAATTTATTGTCCCGTCAAAAACCTGTCAAAATTTTTCCTAGGCTGAAATTCTGGAGGAATTACTATTTCATCAAGTATTGACATTATTTATTACAACACGAAAGAATTTCTGTCATAATTTGCAGCTGGAATGGAAGAAAAACATCCAACAATGGTTTAAAGAACCTCTTTATTTTTTTTACGTCTCAAATTTTGGGAGAATGACTTTTCCATGAAATACTAACTCTTTTTTTAGTATTATGGAAAATAAATATATAATTTTTATTTGTATCGTCTAATAGACTATTCTGGAACGAAAACATTCAGAATCGGAAGAGAATCGGTTAATTGAAAAATGGAAAAATACTACACGAATTTATCACCTTTAGCAGGTGGGCTGTCGTTGGTAAGAGGGAACATGGATGAAAAAATTCGAGAAATATTCTGGATAACAATAAATATAATATTTATATCGAATACATAACTTTGCATAACCTCAAGTCATAAAAATATAATACAAGTTAAAATACAAGAATAAAAGATGCGCATTAAGAGAATAATAATTGTTTTTCTACGAAGCATATAAAGGAAGACCTAAAATAAAAAGATTTCAATGCTTTTCTATCATATTCCATACGCGCGAAAAATAATAGTCGTTAATACATAGAGTTCGAGGGCGCATCTTTGAAATTCTATCTATTAATCGTATGACATTATGTGAAACTCTATTTTTGATTAATTTTAATTAATCTATCTGCGAGGAATATATTCGGTGAATCTTTTGGTAAAATAATTTTGTGCAAGTTCAACAGTTAGGTCAAAGATTGTTTGACTTTGTTAATTTTTTTTTTTACTGCCACATCAGATAAGAAAGGAATTACTTTCATTGGAACGTGATAGTCTTTCTTTCTAGTAGCTAAACATCGGTTTGTTTTTTTTATTGATCATAGGTTGTGCGACTGTTGAATATTTTCTAGTTTCCTGGAAAAATAGTGCAGTGCAGGAAATAGTGATTATGTTACGATTGCACAAATTGTCATTTTTTCTCTTTCTCTCTTTTTCGCTCTCTCTCTTTCTGTGTTAATCAGCGCTGTCTCGAGAATCTTCAAATCGCTAGCAAATTTTGTTCGCATCTTTCGTGTGTTTCGACCCATAGAATTATTTATAAAAATAAATATAGTTCGTAATCTAGTAAACATGTTGATAAAGTCTTTTTTTTTTTATACATCAAGAAATTTGTTTTTATGACAAATTTCACCGAGTCTCACCCAACAATTCGGAATAAAAATAAGTTTGAATAAAAGAGCGAAAATTATGCATTTACTATATTTTTTCTTTTCTTTTGGGTATTTTTTTTAAACTACCAGTAAAATATCGCGTTTGCATTGTGAGGTGAGAATCGACGAATGTGCCATACACTGTACGACGAGCAACTTCCTCGTCGCTTTAATAAATTCACATTTGCAATCGTATACGTTTTCCAAACGTAAACAACGATATTTTCGTTTTTTTCGCGCCGTGTCCTTATGCATCAGAGTAACGATAGATAAAATAGTATTTAAATAACGTTATTGTTAAAAATAACGATTGTGGTGAATCTCGATCGAACATAAAAACAAAGATCATCGATTACCAATTTTCGTACTAATTTTTCAAACCATTATGTACTTATTTTCTTTCGTTTGTGTCAATAATGTGATGCAGATGTAAAAAGAAAAAAAATCACAAAAAACGTTCGATGGCACTTTTCCTCAGACTCTGCACAGCTTTTGTCACGAAATTCTCAATTTTCTTCCCTGACGATTCGGTTGGACCATTATTATCGTAAATTAACACGTAGACAAGACACGTTCATTTGTCAGAATATACGATTAAACATCAAGTGCATCGGATTAAAAAATATCGTGTTAAATTTTAAAGCTCGAAGAAAAAGGAATCGTGAGTAGAACGAATATTGGATTAATTCTTAGTGTACCATTTGTTTTTTGCATATTGCAATATATACGAGCGAAGCCTATTTGGGCGTTGGACGCGAATCAAGGAATTTTTTAGTGGAATGTTGAATTGCTTGTAAGCGGACGTTTAAATAACTTGTTGATTTGGCTGACGAATACGTATTCAGGATTTTCAGTCGACGATTGCCCTCGTTAAATCGACTGATGTACATTAATCGCTCGTTTCTGTTTTCTTTTCTCTTTTTTTTTTGTTTGGCGAATGGTAGGTATATTTAATATACTCCAAAAAGATTTGGTTCGACCAAAACTACGTTAAAACCTTTTTCCACTTAAACATTATATATATACATTCATACATACATTAAATTTTTCGTTTTTTGATAATACATTTCTGGTAGGTAATCGTATAGTAAGTATTTTTGGCAAAATCAGATAACGTTGAACTCTGATCTTTTTCCAATTAGTTTCTAACATTTCGATAGTTATATCTGCTTTTAAAAAGTTTTTTCGAATAGGCCTAAAAATGTTCATATTCATTCGAAGAAAAATAAAAATTTTCGTATCCATTAATTAGGTTTTAAAATCGTTTAAAAAATTTGAATTTGTCAAATTGAGAACGCTTGTTCCGGAGCGAGTGAAAAAACGTAAAAAATTGTCATTAAAATCGAAAGCTCGGAGTTAAATGTCGAGAGATTTTGGCCAAAAATAACTCACACATATCTAAAGAGCTCTGTGGGATCTCGTGTACACTGTGATGTAGGGACACAGCCTTTAGATACACGTAATAAACATTATAATCTTCGATTTGCTTGTACGCTCTGTTCGCACTATGTAAATAAAACGATTCGGAGTCGTAAGCATTTTTTTCAACATCTATAAACATTTGATGATGAAAACCTCGCAAGGCTTCCGGGCAAACGATTATTATTGTTCGCTTTACACGAAAATAAAAAGTCGTGGGGACTCTTATTATCGATGAATATTACGTTGGCCTATGCAATTTTAATTCAAGCCTCGTCAATTCTTAAAATCTCATTTTCTATCTCTTTCTCTCTCTCTCTCTCTTTTTTAAATATCTCTCTCTTTCTCTCCCTTTTTCTTTACCAATATATACTGACTCTTCTTTAAAACTATATTTCGAAAAATATATCTCAATCCACACTCTTTCAACATATTCACTTCGCCGGAATGGATCAAGCAACTTTCCTCTCCCTGTCAACTCAGCGCGCATTAAATCGTGTTTATGCTTTTAAAAAAATAAATACTTTTAAAACTACTTGAATATCTTATTGTACTCGGATAAAAGGCATTCGATAACTAAATTTTGTTGCATGAAGTCCAATGCCATGTTTGCGCTTTCCTCAGCGGGCCACATCAGTGTTGGTCCAAATACTATCGCCAAATTCGGTATGTGCATGCGATTGAATTCTTGATACGACGTCACTCTGTAAACGGCCAAGTTAAAAAAAATATTTATATATAAAAAACCTTTCAAACGAGAGAGAAGGAAATTTAAGATTTTATTCCGTTCTCACCTCAAAAGATGTTTCAGCAGAAATTGCAAAGTATCGTAATTTGGAGGTGGCAGAGCTTTCACTATTTCTCTGAAGCATTGAATTTTCGCAGAGTTCTTCTTCAACACTAGAAGAACAATAAAAAAAACGCGGTTTTTATAAACGATCAGTGGTCCTGGACAAAATTTATCTCCTTATTAAAGGGATCGTGAAAAATAATAAATTGGCTTACTGCTCGCGTTAACAGCCTCCTTAAAGAACGACGACGGTATAAGAGGTTCTTTTAATTCTCGAAAGAATAATTTTAAAGCACCCGCTAAAACGTGAACATCTTCTTCCTGTGCCAGCACGTCGAGCTTGTATTGATCAACCTGGAGCCTTATTTTTTGTATTTGGCTCAGGTTTCCACTGGCTCTGTACAAGCCATCAGTCTTCATATTTTCTTCATTACTCTCCAAAACTTCGATACACGTTTTTACGAAGAGTGGAACCCTAGGGCTTTCCGGGGGACAGACGTCGCTCAAATAGGAACCAAAAGCGGGCTCATCTGTGTGGTAACGATATTAAAAAATGAGAAGAACAAAAACAAAAAAAAACTGAATGAATCTGTCGACGATAGAGGAATATTTCAATTAACGAACCTTTGTAAATGCCATTCTTGACTAACAATTCAACGGCTGGTCTCCTCAAGAAAAAACGTCGCAATTTTGCTTTAATCTTCGTCTGCCTCTCAGCTGCGCTGCCACTTAAATCTTCCAACGAGTCATCCAGTCTTTTCACTATACATAAAAAAATTAGTTATGTCAAAATTCCTACGATATAAAGTAACAGAAAGAAAACAACAAATAAATTGTGGAAATTAGGCTTCGACGAAGTACACTTAAAATTTTGGTCAACATACTTTTCATCGATCGAGAGCGAGCGATTTTTGTCGATTTTTTGGTATCCTCTTGATGATTCATTTCAGTTGGTTGTTTCCCACCACTTGTCTTTCTTATCTCGGTTGTAATCGGCAATGGTTTTCCCTGAGATTTGAAACTTGATGGCTGTAAAATGAAATGATACATATTATAGTTTCTATTTTTACTGTCTTATCTTTTAAACTGAAATGGACGTAAAAAAATTATTTTAAATAGTTATCAAAATGTCCATGAAATAGAACTGATTACAATGTTTTTTTCTATACACCAAAAATGTGTCCATTGAAACATCTATTTGTTTATGTAACAAGACACATCTTTTTTAAAGTGAAAAATTTAATAAAATTGTCAAGGCCCAATCCTTCTTTTACGAAATGGAAGAAGTTTGAACGCTTCACTGAGGATTCTGCGGAATTTATTTTCTTTCTTGACATGTAGAAAAATAAATCTATTTTATTAAATAAATAAAATGGCTCCACGAAAACTAGACAATTTTATAACAATCCTCTGTTCAAAAAAATCATCCGAATGATGTCGAGGTATCTGTTAAATGAGGATGAAACTTTTTTCTCATGGAATTTTTCATTAATGACTAATTTTTTCAATCTCGCGTGTTTAAGCCCTCAACAATACGATATAAAATAGCAGTTTTACCAGTTTTCTTATCGCAGCATGTATTTCTTGAAACCATTCCATTGAGACAGCGGTATTGTCGCTTTGAACGAGTACTTGGAGTCCAAGTACGGTACTGATCATGTAAACATTTTTTCGACTGCTGGCTCGTTCACCTGGTTCGACCAATGCTCCGTTCAAATCAACGGAAATGTCGGGTTTTGCCATTGACGATTGTCCCGTTTTCTGGGATTAAGAAATACATTATTATAATTATTATTTAGACTAATTACTAATAAAAATTTCAGACTAAAATAATAAAAAGAGAAATTTTGAATTGTACCATCATCGTGAACGTTTTTGCATCTTTAAAAAATAATAAAAACAATTCTGTCAATACAGCGTACGAGGTGCTCCAATTTTTTCGCAATTTCTTTCCATTTTCTGTGATCTTCGTACGATTTATAACGCCCTCCTTGAGTACGAGCTAAAAAAAACACATTCAGCAATTAACTTCATCAATTTTTTTTTGTAAATAAATGAAAATAACTCTTTTTTCTAACCATATTATTTCCATCGCATAAATGTGGCCAATCACCACCAGTCGGAGCCGTCTTCTTTGTAGGCAATTCTCGGCTGCCCATACTCTGATTGGGTTGTACGTTGCTCCGTGCACTTCCGGTTTCCTCTTTGTCACTCGCCGATCTATCAAGATCGACTTTTTCTTTTTTCTCATCCACACTGTTCGATTGAGATTTTCCACTATCCACCGATGGTAAGACCCACGAGGATTCGTTGCTGTTTTCCTCAAAGAAATAAATTTTACCCTCGGCATCACTGGACGAGAACCACTGCGAGAAAAAAATAATAATACATTTATAACATCAATTATTTCCACTTTTATGAGCTGGAAAAAAGTTTCACTAGACAAAAATTAAAAGACTACACTTCAAAGGTTAAAAAAATGAGTGAAAGTGAATTTTCAAGTTTTTTAATGTCTGAATAATTTTTGAGGGACTCTCTTCGATGCAATAAAGCGAAATTTTTGTTTTCAGTCGATGCCAACAGAGTGATTTTTTTTGGAAGCTAAAAATTTAATTTGCGATGAAAATCGGAGCAATTTAAAGAACGAAGAAAAGACGAAATTCATTCGTCTCACCTGATCGACGTATTCATCTTCGTCTAAATATTCGTCCAATAAAAATCGTTTCCAGGCAACAATGTCACTGGACGCGGAACCCTTACGACTACGATATTCTTTGATGTGTTCAATTTTCTCAATGACTTCGTTGAGGTTCTCGACAACGAAGCCCGCATGAAAATTTGACTCGTATTCAAAAGAATTGTCGTCCGAATTGTGGCACAACGAGGGAATAGAATTCTGGATATTAGTGTCGTTTACAGGATCAAATATATTGAACGTGTCAACTGAATTTCTGTTAGTGAGATTACTCGTTTCGAGGGCATTTAATCGATCGAAATTAGCGCACCATCGTAAGTCGTTAATCATGTCGTTTTTATTTCCAAGATCGAGATTGCCTTCGAGTGTCATTAATTCGGTCGATTTTTCATTATCGTAAAGATCGTTATAGCTGTCAAAACGATCGAGGCTGCAAGATTTTTTTTCATTCCAAGTGGAATGATAAATATCATTGAGGGACTGAGAGTTTTCAAATTGATCGATCCACCGAAAAATCGGTTCGATATCATCGTTGCTCGAAAGCTCGTCATATTCGTGATCGATTTTTTTGCACTCTTCGGACCACATGGAATCCTCAAAATGATAAACAACCGATGTATCTTCGATTTCACTGAGATTATCATCGGAAATATCGGTTTGTGATAAATTCACGTTATCAGCTTCATTAGCAATAGAATTATGAGATTGTTCAATAAAAAAATGATCGCAATGCGCTAACGTGCGATCGTCATCGAGGCTAAATACAAAATTAGGCAAAAACCGATCGGAGGACAAATCGGTTGAGAATTCTGTGGTTTTCGGTTGCAACCGGAAGTAGTGGCAAAAGACCGGTGAATCACTTGCTAAGGAAGCGACGATCGGTGCACAATTTTCGATGGATTTTGATGAAACGAACGGCTGAACAGTGCCTCCGTAATTTTTATCTGTTTCCCAAGAATCAGGCACGTCCGATTGCGTCATCGAGTTTATTCGTGTTTTCTCGTCTTCCGTTTGAATGACTGCATTATCGCATTCGTGATGATTTATTTTGTAGCAAGTGTCACGTAAATCTGTGTTACTCGCATTGGAAGAAGATTTTGTTTTCATTTCATGATCGGTAGTACGATCGATGCTTAAATTTTCAACGATTTCGCTAAAATCGTCAGATTCCTCGGTACTGGACCAACGTCGTTTTCGCTCGGTTTCCCGATCACAATCGTTTGTTATAATCGACGGTAATCCAACGTCATAAAGGTCACAACTCGATCGAATTTCTTTCAGCCAATTAACCACCGGATAACTCGTTCTTTGACCAACTTTTTCCAAACTTCGAGTAACTTTTTTTTTCAATTGATCAGGCAACCAATGAATACTTTCACTCGTACTGTCATCTTGTCGATTTTCGGAAAGTCCATCGGCCTCGTCAATCACCGAAGTTCGAGCGTTTCGAAAACATCCGATTAGACTTTTTTCTTCCATCACACAACACTCGTCGTCCATCGTGGCGTTGAACGTTTTATCGCAAAATATATTTTTCTCTATAAATTCTCAAGGTTTGAGGGAACAAGTTGTCACGATAAATTCGACGGTTAACCACATCCTGTGATTTCGAAATTCACACTTTTTTAACGAATCGCATCGAGTTTTTGTTTTCATATTTTTTTTTACTAATAATTAAGTTTTTTGCGTTTTTTGTAATCACAGTAACGTTGTTTTTTTTATCACTTATTTTTTTCGAATATATTTTCGTCACATTATCACCGCGGGAATTATTTCAAGTGCGTGGGTTTTTATTTTTTTTCTATTTTTCAAGAAGACACAAGTGGTTTAAAGGACTTCACAAATTCGTCTCGAATGAATTTGACTTCCGCGCGTTTTCGTAGTCGATTGTGCAATGAAACGGACCCTTCAAGTTTTTCAATGTGACGGATTAGGCCAATGACTCGAAGCATTCAAATTTTCTTGTTTTTTCTTTCTCTTCTTTCTTTCTTTCTTTCTTTTTTCTTCCCTCCTCCTCCTCCTCCTCCTCCTTGATCCCTTCCCGCTCTTGTTATAAACTCGACGACGACGACGAGAGTACTACGAAGCATCCCGTGTATCCCAACGACCACATCAGACTGGGAACTGAATGCTTCCACTCAGACCACAGTCACACATGTGATTCACGAGACAGCGACGTATTTTAGCTACCGTGTATTTGTATATACAAGGGGTCTTCTGTATCAGACTTGAGATTGATAGAATAGTTACTTGCGGTACATTCCGATGAGAAAATAAGACAAGAAATTATTTTCCTTCGCGATTTATCGACGACGAAATATCACCGGGTAGTGAATTATTATTTATTCATTTATTTTACACGTTATTGCAAAGCTTTGTTCGATTGTTTAAAACTTCAAAAAACCATGAAAAAATAAATAAATTGAAAGTCATTCAATATTTATGATAAATAATAATAATTAAATTAAATTAATTAACTCTTTGACTCGTACATTTTGCGTAACGTGCCATTCACTGGAAATTTGAAACTTGAGAAATTTAGAATTTTGAGATTAATTATTTCTTAATTTTTTAAACAAAAACGAGCGTGTGAAAAACTTTGAAAAAATTCTGTTAAGTTCTTTGGAGTGTATGGAGTTTGCGAAAAAATTGTTATTCTGATGGTCACAATAGTTTAGTAGAAAATTAATTTTTAAAAAATTGTACTCGTCTCATTAATAAATAATGACTGTTGATATATTTTTTATATTTGTTAATGTTCCGGAGACCACGTGGAACTAAAAAATTTGGTCAAAGGGTCAATAAAATAAAATTCTATCCTTTGATTGATAATAATCGTGAGTTTACCAAATTAAAGAAAAAAAACTGTGTTTATTTTCACAATAAGTGTTCGACTTATTTGAAGAACTTTGCAATAACGTGGACACCGTATACGAGTCGCCATTTATACACAAACATAAGAATTCATGCAGCATTGGGTCGTCGTATCAATCTGTAAAAAGCAAGCTTCGAGACAGTCGATGCGAGTGTATGCTTACGTCCGTAAATTCAAAACGTATGCAACTCTCAAAGATACGAACCCACACGTATTGCAAAAGAATGAATGATATTATTCGCACAGTGTTTCTGTTATTCGCGAGTCTTTTCAACGCTTTATATATATCGGGAATTCTTTAGACTCTGATAAAACTTGGTTGTGTTGATGAAAATCAATGTTTTTCTGCATTTTTTCATCATTTTCTATCTTCTTTGCCAATTTTTCTTATAGTTTAATTAATAATATCAATGAATTATTCGATTTATGTGAATTACTAATTAATTTGATTTTGTTTTTTAGCCCAAAAGTGAATTTTCATTCTCTTGTTTCTGGATTTAAGCTTTTTGTGAATTAATCGATTAAAATTTTGTTAAGGAATAGTTTAATTCAATGGCCAACGATTATGTCGTTTTTGTTTGATTCTTGTGTCGAGAGCTATCACGAGAAGCTTAATTTACTCGGGTCAAACTCGATTCCACGACCCAAGTCAACGGAGCCTTGCCCCCTTGCCTCTCTCCTCGTCGCTTCCCTTCTGGTATCTCACTCTGCACCACATGTGCTCGTCATTTCATCCAATTGCCACATGATGTCATCAGAACGAGGCACTAATTAGATCTCGGAAATACACCCAAATGGAAGGGTCCCAGAAAAAATATACGAAATTAGATAAATTCACGTTGTGTCAATTATTCGAAGCTTGGTGCACGAGAGTCCCTTCAAAATATACAAACGAAACCTCGAAATGCACGAGGGTCGATGACAGAGATAAATAAATATGAAAAGATGTCAAAACCTGAAGAAAAAAAGGTTTAAAACTTGGAAATATGTTTGAGAAATGAATTCGATGGAAAAAATTCTCACCTTGTCTCCTTGCTCGTTGAGGAAACAAATTTGTCCGATATCAGAGTCGTAAGTTTGTTTCCATCCAGGTGGCAAATCGATGGCACATTCGAAAGAGTCTTGGCTAGCGGTAGCAGTGATCGGACTGTGTTGTGAGGAGACGTCAAAGGTGGGTGTGACTTCGGATTCGGAATGCAACGCCTCGGAGCTGGCGTTGGAGCTGAGTATTTGATCATCGGACAAGCTTTCTCTGGTGGTTCTTGATCGATCATTGAAATTGACGCTCGATTGTGATTTTCTAGCTGACCTCAAAGAGCCTCGATCGTTTAAATTGTCTGCCGAGCTTGATAGCAGTTCCTTGGATTGTAAGCAATTGTCAGATCCGCTGTCAGAAGCGCAGAGAAGACTTTTGAAGCCAACGGCAGTGCTGGACTCGATGTTGACATTGCGTTTGTCGACAAGATTCGAGAAAATTGTTACATCGTGTTGCTTGTTGGCCTGCCAACTATTTTCATCGTTCAATAATTTATCTTTGCTCAATTTTCTTGGCTCAGGGATAATTCGCGGAGGAATTTTCTCCGGGTTGTTTCTAGGCAAAACGGGGGTGCTGTGATCCCCGAGATTCGTTGAAGTCTCCAAACCGGAAGAGCTCAGTGAAGGACTCTCGCGAATTTTAACTGCTGGAATTTTTGTTCGTGGCAATGGAACGGGTTTACTCTTAGGCATTTTTGTCTGCTCACTCCGTTTGACATCATCCTCGTAATATTTCATTCCCATTGCTTCAAGGTCACTCAAACTTCGGCTTCGTCTTTTATAAGCCGAGGAAGCATTTTCCAGCACAGGTTCGAAACGATCGACGAAATCGCATCCGCGAAAACGACGATAACATTCGGGTATCGTTGCGCAATTGAAAGTCGAGCTTTTCTTCACCGTTGGCTTTTCTTCCTCGCAGTTTCCACGCTTTTCACGCGCTCTGTGCTTGGTTTCGTGCTTAGTTTTAAAGCTGCCTTTGTAGCGTAATTTTCGCTCGGAACTCCCCGAAACGTCGACGTATTCTCGTCGATCGAGGGAATCGTCGGAGTGTGAAGTTTCCTCGTAAGACTTGTCGACATCCTGATCCTCGCTGTTTGCACTCTTTGTCGTCTTGCTGGTCCTTTTCGCTGGTAAAAATTGTATTTCACTAGCAAGTTTTTCGAGGGAAGGCGTGAGTTTCAATTCGGTGTTTGGTTCGAGCATTTTTAGCTTTAATTTTGGTCGTGGTTTCACTTTTTCTGCATTAAATTTGACGTTGGAATAGTACGGCTCGTTGGCACTCGTATTCCCCGAGACGTGTGCCGGACTCGAACGTTTCTGATAATAAGATTGCTTATCTGGTGATAAGGATCGATGTAGCGGCGAACGCAACGGCACTTCGGAGCTGTTGCAGTCGTTCAATATATTTGCTTCGTTGTACTCGTCGAGTATCTTTGGCGATTTTGGAGATTTCAGTGCTTTCGGGGAGGAGGAAAGAACGGAATCAGCTTCAGGTTCCGTGAAGTTCGTGCTTTTGTGAATTTTGTGCGAATTTTCAGTTTGTTTGTTACGCAAAATCGAATCTTGTTGGCAAACTTCTTGATCTGGTGTCGCCGAGCTCGAAGAATTAATGGCAATTTTGCAGATGTTCTTCGTCGGAGTCTCCTCTCCTTCAGTGACACTCGTCTCGCTTCTCATTCGATTCATCTCGTGTATTTCTCTAGTTAGTTTCTCCAGTGGATCAAAGTTTCCCTTGACCTCTGTACTTTTTAGTTGAAAAGCTGGCTTCTTCGTGGTTCCACGTTCTTTACACATTTGCGTTAGTTCCGACATGAGTTCCTCGACCGCCCAAGTGCGTCGTTTGTCGTTCAAGATTTTGTGATCGCTCGTCGCTCCTTCGAACGTCGTGATTTTTTTCTCTGCACTTCCACCCGCGATCGTCATTTGACGACCGTAAATTGGCTTTGGACTCGTACTCCTTTCCACACGTTTACTTCCACCCTCCACGTCCAACGATCTACTGTTTCTACTCGACGTTCTACTCTCCTGTGGCGATTCTTCGTGTATCGACAAATTACTCCTTCTCTCCACTCTCGTATCCTTCTCCATTCTGTCACTCGCCTCTCGAGAATCACCACCGTCACTGTCCACATTACTACCCTCCGAATTCATTGAACTCGTTCTCAATCGACCGCCTAATTTACCACCCAAATTACGACGGTCCAAACTACTCTCGAGCTCACGACGAAACGGATCTTGCAATGCAGCCTCCATTCGATACTGCAAACCCGAACTCTTTGGACTCGTGCTGAATCGATTGAATATTTTGTTCGGATTCTCGTGGTATTCACCGCTGTCCCGTGATCGTGGACTTCCATTTATTCCATCTGAAAAGTACATTCGAACCTATTTTTAACTCCAGTTTCAAATAAGAATTATTGTCACATTTTTTCATACGGAAAATGTGTAAAAAATGGTTCAAAATTGTTGAAAATGCTTTGAAATCAAATTGATAGAAATTATTTACCATCTTCTCTGTCACTGAAATGTCCGGATCTCCGATCACGCTCCAGGGACTTAGTTTTTGTGTCTCCAAGGCCAACTCTCAAACGGCTTTTGGATCCAGGCTCTTCGAACTTTGCTGGAGCCTCGCTTTCGTGAATCTTCGGAGGCTCCGATTTGCTGTCTATCGCACCGGCCAGCCATTTCTTAACGTTTCGCATGGCGTTGGAAGATTCCTTGGGCATACTTTTGTAGCTTGGATCCTGCGGCGGCGACTCAAAGATCGTTTCTCTTTCCTCCTCGGAATTCTTTCTCGTTGACGAACCAGAGCTCTTTGATATTTCACG
Organism: Campoletis raptor; assembly: GCA_948107755.1. Lineage (NCBI taxonomy): Eukaryota > Metazoa > Arthropoda > Insecta > Hymenoptera > Ichneumonidae > Campoletis > Campoletis raptor. The sequence goes on from OX403625.1 coordinate 8,800,616, forward strand.
CACGTAAGAGGCCGGCACGTAAAACGATCTTTGCTCCAAATTTCGCACGACCTGCCACCAGTCGGCGTTTGTCTTTTGCAGGAGATACAAACGCTCATTCTTTTTTATTATTATTTCACGTCCCTCCGCTGTTTTGTATTGAAAGTCGAAGAGCACCTTCAGGTAAGAGTGCTCTTGCGACGTTGTTACACTCATGTCAATGCTCACTTACATTTTAACGGAGAATGCGCTTGCTACGAAAAAAAACAAAAGAAATGAGAATAATTATGTAGAATTTTTGAAAAGAATTTAGTTATTGCAATATTCTTGGGAAAGCTTGAAGAAAGAAATGAAAAATGCAAGGCCTGGCTGAAAAATTTTCATTTGAAATACAAATCTAAATTGGTATATAGTCTGTTTTGGTAATTTTTCAACACAAGAATGTTCAAAATTTCATTGAAGTATTTTTTTGACCATTTTTTTTGTTAATTGGACCTTTATTAATAAATTCTGTTGTTTAAAAAACAATTGATTTTGTGGTTATGAATAATAAATGATTCTATGTGAAATTTAATCCGAATTGAAAAAGAAGTATTATAATGTCAAACTGAGTAACATCGACGATTTAATACAAATATGCAACACTATTATTACGAAAACACAATAGAACTGATATCTGCGAGTTTAATACGCATACGCACAGACAATTATTATCAGAGACCAGAGTATTGAAAACCTATAAGTCAAAGCAAATTAATCGAAATACCTGACTTCTCGGAGTAACCACAAAACGAAACAAGGATAGAACGAAATTTTGTAAGAATTACGAGTTATTTTCACAATCGCACTTTCTCATAACAATGACCGAGATTTTCGGGTGCTCCGATTATTTACAAACATCGAGAAACGAACATAAACTACGACAACGACGTCGAAACATATCAAATGTGCATTGTAGGTTATAACATTTTTTTCGACTAATTTCTCGTGACGTAACTCTCGCATGCTATGAATACATCGAACCAACGAAATCAATGGTACTTAGGTTCTAAATATTAATATCAAGCGATTTAAGTGGATTCAATAATAATTACATATGTCACTGAGCTGGCAAAAGTTCAAATTCGAGACAAGAATATTTTTGTTTTAGTATCGCCCATACGCGACTGACATATTTACGCGCAGGTGAAAAAAACTTGTAACGCGCAGCTCTTCCGAACCTTAAGCGAAATTTGTCGAAGACAGCCGAAACTCCATTTCGTAGTTTTGACGTTTGAGGCTCTTGCTTCGCTTTTAAAATAATAACAAAGTTTTCGAAAGTAGCGTTTTTTTTTTTAGTAAATATATTGAACACGAAAAATGTGAAAAATGTATAATACGGTAATTGAAATTGACAATAACTCATCACACATCACAGTTATGAAGAAAAAAGTTTATCCAAATTTGACAGATTTTTTTTGGTAAGTGTCTGTATTGTTTTCATTGTACGAAAAATACGAATTTTCATACAAAATAAAAAATGAACAAAACTCGATAAAATCATTTTTTCAAGACTGGGTGTCAGTGGACGAATTCTTTATGAAATACGGGAAAAAAATATAAGAAAAAACTACATATAAACCCGAATAATCTGAAGTCTAAATAATTCCATGCCACCGTCTCGAGAATTATTATGTGTCTGAAAAGCTGATAACCCACGTGTGCGGTAAACTTTGTACAGAAAGCATTGTCGATAAGAGAATCGTTGAAGAAAACTGCATCATATGCTTTTCGCGAGCATTTATAATTAATCCTTTTCGTGCGTTGACACTGAAAATGTATAAAAAAACGTAATTGGGGCCAGACACGATATTGGACAGTAATTACATGTCATCATATTCTTTATTGCTCTTTAATAAATTTTGTGATTGTGTTTCAATAATTAATAAGAGATAGAAAATGTTCGATTCTTTCCTCCTCGTTTGGCACATAATCATGAAGAGTTGATTGATGAGAAAAGGTCATTTTGATTTTACTGAATAATAATTATTTTACACTTAACAGGAAAAAAAAAACGAATTTACATGGCGTGATCTTTATTTTTTTCTTATACGTAACACAAATATATTATGAACATAAGTAATAATAATAACAAACTTAATATAATTTTCAATTAATAATTGTTATATAAAAGAAACATTTCTGTTCGCTTTTGCCTTTCAAAACTCAAATCTCTTTAGATTCTCGGAGTTTTTTGACGTGTTTTTTCAAAGAAGTCAACACACGAATTCGAATTGTTGTTGTTCTTGTTTTTAGATTTCTCGCACATGTTATTTATTTACACTCAAAGTGGCGACTTTGCATTAAACTTTACAAAAAACATTTGTGAAAATTTAACACTTATTCGACTCTAGTATAAAAAATATTTCGACTGCAAGTACCGAATTTTCATCTTTCCAACAAAATCAGTTTTTCATTTGTATCGAGTTTTAAAATTGTTAGAATTCTGAGCCTTTTTTTCCGCAAAATATTCATATTTTGATCGTTTAAATAGTTTTCCAGTTATACAAACAGTCAAACGAACAGACAATCAAATATATAGTCCAAAAACTCTTTTTATGGGTCCTCGATTTTTGTATACTATAAATAAAGGTCAGAAAAACTGTGCCGTACACACGATAATGAGAAACAGTGTATAGAAATGAAGAAAAATCGTCGAAGTAATGCAATGGAAAAAGTAGATACACATGTGCGTGGAGTCAATATATATTGGCAGGTGATTCGTAAACTCAGTCAGCATTTTAATTTCAGTAATATTTCTCAATGCTTGCGCAATGTCCATTACTTACATTATCGAGAGAGGCGGTGGGTATGCACGATCGTATTACCGCATGTTATATGTCATTAGGTAGTTTGAGAATTGTTGCTCTTGCGTATACATACGTGACCTGTCTCCCTGTATTTTTTATTTTTTTTTCGTCATTATAGTTGTTGTTGTTTTTCTTTATCGTTATTTTTCTTATTTTTTTTTATTGTTTTCGTCGACATTGGTGATTCGATATCGTAGCCTGTCTGCGATCAAAATTTCACCTTCGTTCTTGCCATTTCATTCGTATCCTTGAAACATACATCGAACAGAATATGAATTTAGACGTTCAAACAAAGTCCCATCCGATGTTCGTTTCTTCTCAAGCCAGGTCTTTAAATTTATGTAATGTTGATCCGGGTGCAGGACTTCGTTTCAAGAAAACATACAATTTTTTGTTTACCTCTTTTCGATCTTTTGCTATCTGGCCATTAAATTTGATGAGCTCGCTTGAAAAAAAATCTTTGCTTTCGTACTCGATTATTAACTCGTTATTTGCACTTTGTGGATCACCATTTGTGGCATTGTTTTAATTTAGATTTGAATTGCAAAAAAAAAAAAATGATTTTGGAGAAAAAATAGAATGAAAATTGACAAGGTTTATAAACCAACAGAAGTCATTGTAATTATTCCAATTCTTCTTCGTTCATAACGATCTTCTATCATGAATTTTCTCCATTCAACCTCGCGTGTCAAATCCTTAGACACGTGTGACCGTAAGTAGCGTTTCGTAAAGTTGCAATTAAGTTTTCTTATAATAACAGTAGAATTGTCATAGTTGTCCCTCCGCGTGTTACACTCCAATCATTCCTTAATCGCTATAGAAAGTGTCAAACCTTAACATCCGCACACGTATATTTACGATCCACGACATTTTTCTATATAGTCATGAAAAACGCGTGCGAGATTATTTGAATCACTAGTCTCTTCGCGATTATTTTCGCACATCGAGGCATCATTATATCACCTAATTACGTGTTTTATTTCGTTCTGTCTCGTGGCGCAATAATTACTAAATCATTTTACACTTTACTCCTAACTAAATGTACGAGTTTTATATACAGGGTGACCAAAATAATGAGTCCAACAATTTCGTTCATTTATAGAACTTCACTTCAATCAATTAAAGCAATTATTTATTTCTTCATTTATTTCTTTACATACTTAAGGTTTTTACAACAAAATCCTATTATTTTGACGCCATTTTTTTCCTACAATGCCCTGCAGGACTGATGGGTCACCCAACCAAGTACTGACTTCGTCCAAGGCTGCTTAACTTTGATACTTTTAATAAATTCACAAATGGCTGTCGTTATTCTGATAATTATATAATAATAAAAGAATAATAATAAAAGGAGTTTGCAGAAAAAAAATAGCAAAGAAAACACTGTTCGTACAAAATATTTAGTAAAAAATGTAATAATATAAACTTTTAGTCATCAAAGTGATTGATTACTAGAAACAATATATAAAATGAATGAAAAACATAACGATTTGTTGGCGAAATGATAGCAATTAAATTCCAGACACCCTGTGACGATGAATTATCGAACAAGTTGTTCCTGTTGGTGCTTTAAAATCGTATCCCCTTTTGATTACGTACTTTCTTTACTATTATATGCAACATATACGAACATATGTATGCACCATTCACTTTCTCGTTCATTTTTCTCTGCTCTGTTTCTCTCTTTCTCTCTCTCTCTTATTCTCCCAACAGCAGAACTGCTCTCACAACACATTTCACTCGGACCTAATGTAATCATTAAGTCACCCTTACGCAATCACAAGAGATTCAATTCCAAACATTTGACTATAGACTCATGTAGATCGAGAATATTATTCATTCCTGTGCCATTTCCTTGATGCTCTAAGTCATCGTAATCGAGTTCAAATTATGGTCGAATATTCAATAAAAATCTTGAACAAAAAACGATATTCAAATTTCTCCAATTTTTTTCATAACTTTTTTGTTAAAAACTATAATGACTGGCAATGTATTGGAAAAAAACAAATGGATAAAAAGCAGTTCTGGATCTTCGATCTTTTGTTTACGTCTCGATGGGTCGAAAATTCAAAAAAAAACGATAAAAAAATTTTTCCATCTCTAAATTGTTTATCAAAAGGAAGACAGACACGAAAGTGTTGATTAAAGTGACAGAAAAAAAGGAAAATGAACGTTGTCATACGGACGTTGTGGATCGCGAATGAAGGAATGACGAGTCCAATGAAGGAGAACCGAAGAAGAAAGAGTCGAAGAGTTAAGTTGGTTTGCAGGGATTGAAAGAAGGAGGAGAAGAGGAGGAGGAGGGGGGGAGGGGAGAAGAAGAAATAATAAATCGTTCACCTGTAGGCTGGCGAACGCGAGAGCCAAGAGAGCGCCTTCAGTACCGGGTCTGACATCGTACCGATCGTTCGTCTCGGGTAACTCTCCGGTCTCGTACAACGTGAAACCATCTCGTTGTATCTTCGTTTGTCTCATTAGTTCTGGAAAGAAAAAGATTTAAAGAAAAGACTAAAACCGGAGGTAACTCGGGAGTCGAAATTTTGAACCAGTCCGCGGTCTCCGATGGACTGAAAAAAAAAGAAGAAAAAAAGAAAACAATATCGAAATAAAACAAAAGGAATCAGTAAATAGCAACGAAACGATAAATCGTGACAAAAGGTTTTGGAGAACTGTCAAAAAATAAATCACCTTCCTGAACGCGCTTTTTTTTTAGTGCCAATCGCCCAGACGATTTTTTAATTGAAATCTGTTGACCATCGTCATTTCATGATCTTAATTGAGATTAAAAATTACTCTGGAGAAATAAAAGGATCTGAATATTTGAATTTTTGGAATTTTACTCCAAATAATTTTTTTCCTATTGAAAAGTGAACTTTTGACCTCGTCCTCTTGTCCATAGTACTCGCTAATCAATTTAATCCTTCTCCTTCGTTTCACCTTTCGTGCAGTGCACACGTAACACGCGAAACTCGAACGCTCGCATATAGATAAAGAGAGAGAAAGATTCTCTCTTTGAAGTGATTATTAGAAGTGCGGGTTATACGCGCTTTAAAACGTCTACGGTACTTACGTAGTAAAACAGAAACTCGTGCGTTCGTTTCTCCGTTGGTTCGTCACCGGTGTACTCAGAAAGGCTGCGCCGGCGCGGCGATTGCGGCGGCATACTTCGAGTCCGACTTTCTCCTCCTGCTGCTCGGTTGTCGTTGCGAACGGGGCCTTCGAAGTATCGTAACGTTTAACCGCAGAATCGTGCTTGGCTCGTATTAAATATTCATCCTCGTACGACACTCCACCACCTCCAACAATTACTGTTCAAAAATACATCAAAGTTCCAATCCCACGCGAAGTAATCCTTCAAAACTTACGTGTGATCAAATTTATTTTCAAATCTTCCCGCCACTCCTCAGAACAAATGTTCACCGGACGTTTGCGACCGCTTTGATTACGTACCAATACATTTCGATCGAACGGCGAACCGATCGCTTGTTACAACTTCCATTCAAGTGTCATCAAGGATTAAACCAAACATGAGGGTCCAACGTGGTATTTGCGCTAAACTTCAAGGCGGATTCTTACGACGATGGTGTAAGTTACGATTTTATTTTTCGCCTCAAATATCTATACATATTTATTTCCTTGGCAATGAAAAATCTGTTATTTTTCATCTAGTCTAATCAAAAGTTGCATAGAAAATACTTTTGTTTATTTTCTCTAGAATGATTCGCCAGTGAAACGCTACTTTTTAGTTACAAATTCGTTGCTAATTGGCTTTTGATTTTATTTGTCGTTAGTGACTGATTTATCCAGCCAAAAAACATTACATAACGATCGTAAGAAAACCTCAACTCGACTGTTATTTTGTAACATAAAATAACCATAAAACTTCTAGTGGAAAAATAAATTATATGGTTGTTTTCCGGTTTATATTCCTGTCTCGTAATTTATAGAGAACCAAAAAGTAACTGTCGAGAAGTGTTGGGATTTTTGTCTCCCAATAAAAAAACGAAAATAACACAGTGTTTTGAGGTTTTCGATGTTATTTTGATTTTCGGATTATTAATTACGATTTTAAAGTGATTTTAACAGTGTGGTTACAAGGGTTGGTTGGAAAAACCATAAACATTTTCGAAAAAAACAATATTTTTGTCTCCATGAGCAAAGAGTATTTTAGTTATGTAGAAAACCAGTAAATCTTACGAAAACACTTGCATAAGCATGAACAGAAAAACGAATTGCTCATGTATTATGATTCAATGAAAATAAATTATTTTTTTTTGCTGTAGCTTGGAATAAAATTTGTCATCGATTCTGCTCAATCACAATTTTATGCTAATTGAATAAAGCGAAGGAACAAGAAAAAAAATCAATAGAATAAAGTATACGAAGAAAAAGAAATAGAAAATGCAATTTTATATCTCGTGCGCTCATGACTTTATATAATCGAGACACTAGGAGATCCGCGTCCGTGTTGTTGCCATTTGTAACCTACACATTCATCACTTATGTGTGTTGAACCGATATGGCGATCATTCAGGATGATCGTCTAAGCATAATTTTCTATCATTTACACGCTTCATTTTTTTTTCTTTTTTAATTCACCTTGAAATTATTGCAGAATTAATAACAAGGATTTTTTTAATTCATCGACACATTATTATTCCATTTAATGAATAGGAAATTCCACTTAATATGGAAGTATTTTTATAAAATAATTAGAAAACCTCCTATTGGAGTGCACAAAATTGAGGAAGTGCTGAAAAAATGTTTTTTTTTCTTTTTTTTTTAAATTATCGACAGTATTTCATTAATTAGCACAACAATAATGAGTTAAAAACTATTTGCATTGAAATATCGATTAATATCATCAATTCACACTTTATTACTTACAAGTTTATGGAGTTTAATTTAATATTCAATTTTTTTCCTAATAATTGTTGATATAAAGAAATAGAGAGGGAAGACAGAATGGACGATGTCAAGAAAGTTGAATAAACCAGTTGTTGACAGCTAGAGATCATTTTAATGGATAAGAGCCATGAGAATGTTGCGTTCAAGGAATTGTAGTAAACTAAACGATCTGATAGTTAAAAATAATGATGGATAATTACTTTGCCTAACAATTAAGAAAAAAAAATGAAAAAATTTACTGCAATTTAGTAAAACGATACCAAAGTCTGTTTTTTTTTCTAATCAGGGTCAGGATCAAATGCTTGTGGTTACGATATAATCGATGAAGAAAAGTATCGATTAGGCGTGGCTCGTCGCTTCGTCACGAATAGTTTAGATCAGCACATATGTATATATGTCATGGGGTCATTGTAGCACGTGGACCCGGTACACGAGGACCACGAGGTTTCACCGACCGAAACGACCTCGCGTCATGGTTCGTCCCGACCCACAGCTCGAGTTGGGATCTTGTAGCGATGACGTCACACCCTCTCTCTACATTCAGTTATTTTATGTGCATAGGGTGTCGCAAAAGTTGTATATGACCGAAGACTACCACGATCGGGTCATTCAGACCCAGGTTAAATCGTTTATTTCCGATTTAACTAAATCTAGAGCTTTTTCTCACATTGATTGTTTTCAAAAACGAACAATATGAACTTCTGTGAGAGTTATCGACACGCAGGAAGTCACCCGAGCCTTAAAGACCCATTGTAGTAACGCCCGGGCTTAAAAACATATTGTAAAAAATCCGGGCTGAAATTTACAACTAGAAACAATCAGTGGATGTTAATCCTAACGGTGCTGAACGTTGGAACGCAACAAAAAATGTATTTATATTTATTTTTATTATTATTAATTTTTCAAGATGTCCCTACATTTTTTTTCGGTCGTTTTAGTTTTTAGACTGCAAAAAACTGTCGTCTAAATATCAGAGGGAAGAACTGCATGCAAATTCTGAATTCTGCTAAAAAAAAGGAACTTTGTTGCTTTCCAACGATGCAAACTTTAATGGCATTTAATCCTAGAACAGCAGACCAGGTAATATTCGTCCATTCCTTTTTTTTCACTCAAGAGTCGTTCCTGGAAATAAATGTGAACGGTCTTCCTTCGTGGTCATTAATTAATACACGTCTTATGAACATCGACCGTAAAAATGACTGCAGACTTTTATCTTGAAAATAAAATGCGATTCACTCGAGTTGTAAATCCGTTACATGAGTTTTATAAAACTTTGTACTAACAGACAGTAGTTTTATTGAATAAAAAACGTACAGGAATACGTTGATAACGAACGATCCGAGCAGGGCACGTTAAACATGCTATCGGTGGGCGAAGATCGAGTCCTCGCGATGTCATCAAACATTATACATCCGTCAGACATCACGCGGATGTGGAATCGTAACTTGACCGTAGCTTTGCTATTATTCCAAAAGAGAAAGAGCGAGAAAGAATGAGAGAGAGAGAGAGAGAGAGAGAGAGAGAGAGAGGGAGATGAGCTTATCCGTGCGTATTTCAACCTACATATTTACTCACGAGAGAATCGCAATTGCACTTTGATGCAACGTAAGCCCACGTAACTTTACATAATACAACAGTCACGAGCTTCTCATTGTCAATCTCGTTCTTTTTTCTTCGTTTTTTTTTCCTTGAAACTCATTTGTGAATAATGCGGTCTTTCTTCGTGTTTTGCGTATATATCCGCGAACCACAGGTCTCTTGTGACAGATGTCACAATGATTTCCGTCGTTCACGATCTTTTGGATTGATGAAATAATTCGAAAAAAAATCTCTTCTCATCTACTTCGATAATCATCTTCATTTGTTTCGTCTCATGATTTTTCTCATTTGATTATTCTTGTAACGTCATTCGAGATTAATTGAAAGTTCAATTACATAATTAATCAGACATGCGATTATACGCTTCACTGAACTTTTTCTCAGCCTGAGCTTCTCAGCTATGGTGATTTTTATTATTTCTTCTATTTTTATTTTACTTTTTGCACGAATTCCAATTCACGTTTGTATAGAATCTTTAGCTATAGAAATAACGAGTGTCGGTGATTCTGAAAACCGGAGGGACCGGAATATCAACATTTTTTCGTCCTCACTAAAAACCCCCTTCGGAAGTTCAATGCTCGCACGAGACTCTCCAACTTCCCTTATCGTTTTGACAAAAAGGTACTTTTTCTTATACACAAAAATATAATAGTAGACGAGCTTCCATGAAACATTCTCATGTTCATATACAATACCATTGTCTCAGTCATTTGATCTCTGTTGCCATATTTGATTTCTGCATCAATCTCGTATTCACAATCATTCGTAACAATAATATAAAACAACAACGCAATTCCTCGACTTATTGATTTATTGAAATTCTTAATGTTGAGTTATTTCATAGACAGATACAATTGTCATTAAAATCACTTAATTACATCGTCTCGAAAATAGTAACTCAATAACTTTTCAAGCTTCAATTGACTCTTCAGAAATTTTTTGAAGTTATTTGTGACTCGTGACTTTTACGACATTCTGTGTACACAGAAAGTGAAAATACACTTGTCGACAGCTGTGTTTGGGGACAAATTGAAATGTCTTGAGACGATGTATCGAAACAAAAACTGTATGCATTTTGTGTCAAAGTGTTTACCCCACTTTGGCCCCTCGATACACGCATGCAGCCGAGTCCGATTGACAAATAATTGTCTGTCATTGCGTTCAACATATCTTTCTCGGATTATCCACTCGCGAAGATTGAAGCATTATTCATTGAAATTTCGTTGTTTTTGTAAATGAAAGTTAGCGTTTTTTGTGACTTTTTATTGTCATAGTGTCTGAAAAAAAATGATCAAACCTTGGAGTCGAAAAAATTGACCATCGAAAAGTCAGACAGTATTTTATCATGTTCACGAATTTCCTGCTTACTTTTTTTTCTTTCATTGTTTATCATTCTCGTCGATACTTTTTCGATTTTTTTATCGTCTAGGAATTTGTGTTCCGGGAATTAAACGAATTAATGAAATCTCGAAATCAGCTGCTTCTTTTGCAGATTTTTTCGATCGATTTGTTGATCACTGAAAAACTTACATTTTTGGTTGTATTTGTCAATATTTGTAAATATCACCAACACGAGGCCATCATTCCGACCCACATTCCAATCACTGTTTCACTCCACGTTGACGATTTCGTCGGACAATCGCGAGTATGATGTTCGAAATCTCGATTCAGATTGGCTAAAACTTTGTAGCCTCGAAAAAATGCCAGCCAATAATTCGATCGAATTACCAATAATGATTGTGGAACAAACGAGAGTCATTTTTAACAAAAAAAAGTCGTGAAACTTTTTATTTCAAGTTTTAATACAGCAGAAAAAAGTTATTACAATAACAAATTTGTTTTCACCTTCAAAATCATTGTTTAGTTGACATTGACGTTTTTTTTAGTTTATAAAAAAAAAATTCGCATTAATTTAACCGGAATGGAGATTTGATCGATTGTTCGAATCAACTTTTATTGTTATTTTCAATTCGTATTTATGCACATCAACTTTTTTTCATTATTTTTGTAGTTTCTTCTTTGTCAATAAAATGGACAAAGACAAACACTCAGTTATCAAAGTTCTCATTGTAATAAAAACTTGTGATTCATAAATTACTGAACATTGGTACAAAGTCACACGATTGCACGAAAAATAAAGGGGAATTTCGAACGCTAATTTCAAAACCTTCGCCGCACGTTACTTCGTCACCACAGACTGGAAAGTTTCTAACTATACGCGATTCCTCGCTCGAACGAATATCACGAAGCGTTTCGTCGTTAATCACCCAAAACCAACTTCGCTATAGGTTTTTTAGGCTAATAAAATATTTCGTCTTACGGTTTTTCAACTTATTGCAACAATACACATTCATTCATCGACGCAACTAACATTAAATGTAAATTTTGAGCTGTATATTCGTTCGTTCAATAATTTCAACAATTTTTATTGTAAATATTTGCATAAAATGTCATTCCAGATGTAAAATTCGAACGTTTTTTTTTTATAAAATCGTTTAGTGATTAAAAATATAAACAAATGAACATATTTTTTCGAATATAAATGGGAGATAAAAATATTTGTGTATTTATAAATATTCATAAATTCTTTTCTGTTCTGAAAAGAATAATGTACAGTATATTTTATAAATATACATGAATTGTACATGCGTAATCTGCGGGAAGGTGAATACAATTTTGTACGCGACAGGTAAACCACAGGAGTGACGGTCTGGCAATGGCAAAACAAAATCCCCGCCAGGTTGCCAGCCGAGAACACGACGCTGAAATTCCTTATTCTTAGCCTCCGGCCATTTCTACCTCGTCGTCGTCGCTAACACTTCCAGTTTTCCGAGATCAACTATCGTGGGGGAAATGAGAGTCATCCGTCTCAATAGTTGAAAACCAACTGGAGCTTCAACTCCAAATTAGAAAAAAGTATATTAGCCATTTTTCTGCAGTGACCCAAATGTCAGAATATTTTCCAATCTAAACGCACCAAATCCCTTGCTTATTCTTTTTTTTAACTCGAACTTTCGTGAGAAAACCTCGAAAACTAATTTTGGGCATTTATTTGATACATCGATACATTGATCACTTACGAAATCGAGACTTTTTCAAAAATTCCCTTAAAGTATGAAAAAAATAATTTTTAAAGATTTTCGACGATTCTGTCAACAATTATTGTCATTTTTTATCCGTTGACAGGTTGAAAACTTCTTTTTCCTATTCAAATGATCATTCGCACAGAGGGTGAAGACTTTAATTATTTAAATGCATGCAATTTTATTGGCGAACGTGGCCTCGTCATGACTTTAAGGAAATACGAAACAATAACGAAGAAGCAATTAACAGGAATGTGTTAATTTTCATGTTTTTTGTTGTTAAATTGATTGCCATCGTGATTCATAAAAAAGTATCAATCCTTTTGAATAATTCGATTCGTAGAAATGGTTGATAAAAAAAGTTTTTATTTGTTTTTCTTTAAATATTTACAATCCTGAATTTATCGAGATGCGGCTGCAATGAAATGGACGACGATAAAAAAAAGTTCGAACGTTATTGCACACCTGTTGTGTTTATGTACAGGGTCGAAACATGTTGGTGCAGCATAATGGATCTATGACTTGCAAAATGCACTTTGATTGTCTCGTCGTGTCGAAATTTTGATTTCTTCATCGATCCCTCGTGACGTCGCGTCCTCTCTGCTCAGGACTAACTTTTTCTCCCATGCTCGTCAGTCGCTGTTTCCTTCAACTTTCCTTTGCCGAAAAAAAATCATGAGAAAAATTTGCAGCGTGTTCTATTGTCGATATAAAATTAACAAAATTACGAATTTATTGCCAATTATTTCACTCGATTAATGGGACGAGGATATTTCAATGTCTTACTGAAAATTTTTGTCTCTGCTGTCTTATTATTTTCACTATAAATTGATAACTAGAAAACATTAAAATATTGACGAAATATATTGAGAAACCTGTACGTTCACTTCGCACATCTTTATCGCATCGATTTGTTGATTTTATCTTCGATTAGAACAATTTTCTTGACACGATTTATGACATGCTAAAAAATTGACTCTCCAAACTTTATTCATATATAGACATTAACTTTTCTATTGCCCTAAATTTCTATCCCATCTGTAAACAACCGTTGCATGGAATATTATTTGTGCAAGCGACCTCTATACTGAACACTCTAATTACACCAAGTTCTACTTATGAATAAATCGTTTACACGCAGCATATAAATGGAAATTTACATTAACTGGAATGTACATATATATATTGCGTAATACGGCTATAAAATGAGAGCATTTTTTAGCAACAGACAATAATTATCGTGTTTCAAAATGTAAACCAAGTTATGACGATTTTGGATTTCGAATAAACTTCTAAACGTAATCGTAATATAATTTCTTTAAAAATTGTCAATTTTTTCATTTAAATCGAGGCTTCAGGAACCGAAAATATTTTTTTTCTACATTTTTAAATTCCCATCTCGTGTACAGAATTAATTTTCTTTGTAAATTCAACATTGATAATGAAAAAAAGAAAGTTTTCCAACCGTGCAGACTTCGACATACAAATAAATCACTGTTTTGTCAGGACTGGAAGTTTTTTTTTTCACAAAACGTATACAAATCTTTATTCGAATTGAGACGAAATTCGAAAAAAATATATTGAACGGTCTAAAAACGAGTTCGAAAGGTGCTTTTCTAAAAAAAAAAAAAAAAATGAAACGTATATGTAAGAAAGAGATGAAAAAAAAAAAAATACGGACGCTCGCTGGATGTCTTCCATCCGGTCTTCAACCGGTTTGCATCCTGTGGAATAATCCCACTGAGAATATTTGCGATCTTTATATGTTTTTGTCAAGCTCTTGTGGACGAGATGGCAATCGTTTAATGAAGAGTGACAGGATGCAATGCTTTTTTCGAGGTAATCATATGGACCAAAGATCCGAACGAATAAGCAATAATTTTTGTTGTTGTTTTTTTATTCTTTTTTTATACACTTTCCAAGAATTGTTATCAATTGATGGATTTAATCGAACAATTCGTTAATTTAGCATCGAAATATATTGATTTCTTCAAACGGCTATTCGTAAATTGAATAAAAAATGTCATAAACTGCATTTCTGATGCATGGAACTCGCATTAGTCCAAGCGATGCAGACCAACTGATTAGGAACATTGTTTATGTCCCATGGTGAAAGGCTGTTGCCCCTATTTCGTGCAATTCCTTAGAACCGTGTCTTGGCTGACCTGGTGTTATTCTGCCACATCATCGGAAGCCAGCTAGTCAAGCCACAAATATATAAATGCACATGCGAGGTATAGGAATTTAGCTCATTCATCGATTATCATATTTTTCATGGATTTGTACGTTCAAAATTGCCTTTGAATTTTTACATGAAGAAAAGAGGATGTTTAAAACATTGTTTATTAAAAAATAGTTTAAATGAGACATAAAGTAATAGTTCTACGATCTATTTTTCCAGTCATGAACCCTGAAATGGGGTCAAAACGGACCCCAATCTTCTCTTGGGCCTAAAACGATCTGGGGATCCGAAAAAAGGTTTTATTGAACACTATTCTTTTTGATTTTTTATAACGAAAAGAATGGTGTATGATAAAGTCATATTCGATAAATATTTATTAATGAAAACTCTATGAAACTAGAAAAAGTTTTGATCAATGCAACAAATGAGTTTTTCCAAAGTTGAAACCCCGTTGTAAAATCCTTGATACCACCGTGTAATCGATATAATTGAATTATTCTAGTTCAGATTTGCAGAGAACATCGATGCTTAAGGAAGTGCAGTTAAAAAGTATAAAAACGATCCGCGGTCTAGTTACCGAGATAAAGATGATCCGAGTGAAAGATCGACTTTCTGTTACTTGTTCACGTTTACAACGTGTCACGCTTCCTCTCTTTCGTGTCTTTGAACAAATTGTACTCATATTATTATGTGACGTGGAAGACTTTTAGTCCACGGTCCAGATCCAATAAACATTTTCTCACATCTCATGCATCAGTGACTCTGCATCCTCGCACTGTCGAATCATCTCGTAATAATGAACCATTCATAAAATTACATTCAACAATCGTGCCTCCGTTTTTCTTTGCATTCTATTTAGTTATGATTCTTTTCTTCAAAATTGAATCACATTATTACAATTCTTTTAAAATTTTTATAGAATTTAAAGCTCAAATAAATCTCAAGGCGCAAAAAAAATTAATTTCAATGAATTTTTTCATACCGAATAATGTATCCATTGAAAGAAATCTTTGTTTACTAAAAAAAAAAAAAAAAAGAAAACGTAACGCAGTCAATGGAAGTGGAAATTGACATAAAAATCGACTTTTTGAGAAAAGCACGGTTTTGAAAAAAATAATTTTGACGTTTGACATTTAATTTTGACATCTGTCAAATTGTGATATATTTCTTTTTCTTCTCATCTCTAATATTTGATGGATTTCTGACCAATTTTTAGAAAAAATATGTAAAGGCTGACAATATCGAATAAAAATGTTTTTAAACAATCCATTTTTTCCGATCTTTTCAATAATAAATAGTCATCACATTCAATTACTTCAAATCTAATAAAATCATTTTCCAACGATTTTTCGTTTCGTGCTTCTAAGTACTCGAAATATTTAGAAAAAAACTTTTCGTTGATGATTGCGCGTCATGTGTGCTTCACGTACTTATACGTGCAAGCATTATAAATTATCTCGTCAAGTTTCAAGGCGAGCCTGGGGTTATTCCTCGTATCGTTGAGTCCACTCAGTCAGTGTGGTGGTCGAATCACGGTGCCAGGAGTCACTCAGCACAATTCAAGAATGCACTATACAATGTGTCTTGAAAGTATTGAAGAAAATATTCAAATATGGAATAATGACAACGAGTCACGAGAGGAAATGACGTCAGTAAAAATTCGAAGAACGAAGAAAAAACTTTTGGTTACTTTTCTCAGTATGGCGATGAGGGATTATGCAAAAATTTGTATAATTTATATATTTTTCAAACTATTTAAATGAGCATTTTAAAAACGAGACAATAAATCACCAAATTTTATCGAATATTTTTTTATAATTTTATATTTTCTCCATCCATACAGAATATTTTTATGATTTTAGAAAGCGTTCCATACTAGATCGTGAAACTTTGGGGGAATCTCTGTCGAGCTGGTACTTGCTCTCACACAGAACTTGTGTTGGTTTTGTTATTTTTTTTTTTTTTTTTTTTTCACGCATTGTCGAAACGTACACAATATTATCGCGTCGTTCCCCCTCTCTCGTGGGAAAAAAAAATTGCTATAAAGGAGTGAGAATGGGAACACAGAAAGTGACGTTTCCTACACATACGTCTCTCGTCTTGAGAAGTCTACGTAATCGTTTCGTTGCCATCTAACTATTTTTTCCTTTCGATAATGTTCGAAGTAATTAGCAGCCTTTGATTTTGAGCTGCCAGACATTTTTTGGATCCCAAAATCGTGCATTGCATGTCAAATAAACTTTACATTAAAGTCCAGTTGACGCGATCTTCACACAATGTTTGGTCAAAGCCCATCTTTGATTGAGAAAAAAAAACTTTTAATGGCAAAAACAGATCTCAGGGTTTCAGGACGATTGCCCCGAATCCATGGTCTCGTGACATTGAGTCATTTCACGATTTTTTATCGTATATTTGAGCATCGTTTATTTTTAATTCCATTTTAAGAAAAATACGCTCTCTTCCGATCATTGAACGTGACATGGCCGTATGGTGATGGAAATATTCAAGCTATTCAAGGAGAACCGACATAAGCCCGTTCTCCTTGTTCAGGAGCTGCCGGCCTCGTTCAAATAAAAAGAAAGAAATAAATAAAATTCTACTTTCTGCGGTTTATATCGTAGCAACTTATAATCGAAGCAACATTCGTGTTGATAGTTTGCTTTTTTTTTTAATCATTTTTGTCTACACGTTATGCAAAATAGGAAACTCGTTCGATGATCAAACTGCGTCTGTTCTTTATAATTGACACAGAACCAAATGCTTCTTTTTTTTTTTTTTTAATGAATTTTTATTCTTTAACACACAAGTTTCTGAAGTGTATATTTAACGCTTGCACTCAATCACTGTTATTACACAACTTTACACACAACAGTCCGTACAATTGATCGAAACTGATATGTTGTTGGAATCTTAACTATAAGCAAATTCTTCAAGTCTGAAAAACGAAGTTGTTATCATAATTATTTAATTGAACGGTTGTGAATCAACAAAGAAAATTGAACGAATGCTTTTTTTCTTCGAATTATTCAACGAAATAAACTTTCGTACGATATTCCCATGAAAAAATGAGTAACTAAAGTTCTTTATGGCATTGAGAACGATGATTAACGAGCCCAAAAATGGTGGAATTGAAATTTTCAATGTCTTCGACTGTCAAATGTTCGAGGTCTTCTTCATTCTTTTTTTATTCTTCCATTCGATGTTTCGATATTGCGATATCAGGGGGAAAGAATTTCACAAGGTCATCACTAAGTCCACTTGATTTTGTGCCCGGCATAATTCATTCGAAATTACGCCACATTCGATCGATCAAACGCGAATCGGTCAGTAAGACATTCGAGACTATAAACTTATTGGATGTTGAGAAACTTATTGGCTTGTCCGAATTTCTTAAAGCGAACCTCTTTTATGGGTTCTTATTTAGGAGACTTCTTTGTTTGCACGATGTGTCTTTATGGATATGTTTTTATCCTCAGAAAAATTCTATAATTTATTGACTCGATCGTGTTAATCATGAATCCACTGGAGTTTATCAAACGTTAAAAGGTTCTTCAAATAAATTAAAAATTAGTGTTTAATAATTGAGGAAAATGGAAGATTTTTCTGATCAGAATTTATAGTTATTGAGACAGTATTTTGTACACAAATTTAGTGTTAAGAGACATTGGATATTTGTAGTAAACAGGGGCGAGAAGGGGAAGAGGGATCAGTGCTCTAATACGTCGTTACATGAACGAGGAAATAGAAGTTAGAAACTTTCCCACAGCTTGGGGCCTCAGGCATAAGTGCCTAAACCTGTTGACGTATTTTATGCTTCAGAATATTATTACGCGTTCGAGCATCATACAAAAGAATCAATTTTTTTTAAATGTTTTATTCAAGGAATTTATAAAACAATAATTACATCAACTGTGTAATGATTAATTCAAGAAAATTTAAATACAACAATCACATTCAAACAATGAATTGAAAATACATTTCGTAGGTTTATTCAAAATCGAAAGCAACGCAAAAAGAAAAACAAACCAATTGATCGATAAATCTGAGTTTTTTTGCCACGATAAAAAACCGAAAGAAAAATAAAACACAATTATTCTCAACATGCTTTTATGCTCATTATTCTCCTTGACGAGATTCTAGCAGGAAGATTTTGTAGGAAAAAAAAATGATAAAAAACCTATCGAATAACCATCCTCTTTTTTTTCTTTTCGTCTCGTCGTTATTCAAACCTTGATCTTTGCTCGTTCTCCTGTACAACCATTTCCCACTCACTTTATACTTCAGCGTCACTATTCCTTATCTTTCTTATCCTATGTAATAATAATTCACTGTTGATTATGTTGAATTTTTCATATTTCCATAAAACAATCGCTACTAAATCCCTGACGTCGTACGCTACAGAAAAAAAAGAACGTTAAGTGTTTCATCGTCATTCAACACTTCCACCTCAAAATACAATTTTTCAAATGACTCATTATTACGAATTCAATTTCATTCATAAGCTTATTAACTATTCTTACGTCCATTTTCATTTCGATTAAACGTTTATCGTGCGTAATTAATTGCACTAGCAATTTAATTGGGAATCATAACTTTAGAAAAAAGTGACCTAATGAATTTGCTGACGTAGTTTCTTGGATTTAATTATAAATCGAATGACTCCGGCATCCAGTAATTTCGTTTTTTCAACGTAATTTTTATTCTTCAACTCATACGTCAATTATCAGGAAATGACATCACTATCAAAGTTGAGATAAAAAAAATGTCGTGCCCTCACGAAACTCTTTCAGACTGAACTTCCGAACAGCCAAATATCTTGATAAAAAATTTAACATTTCGTAACAAAAATGCAGGTGAATTCGTATTATTTATAAATGAAATGATTATTAAATTATTCGCCATAGATAATTTAATTTGAATAATTTTACGTCGAAATAGTTGGAATCTGAATGAATGCCATTTCGAGCAATTCTTTCTCTTCCTCTTCTCGTTTTCTCCAAACTGATTACTCCCTTTTTATTATTCAAGACTTTTACTCTCGTAAATGTAAATCTTTATTCCGGCAGACGTTAATTCCAATGGGAAAACAGTTCGCAATTCGCTTTAATCGTATCCGAAAAACGATTGATACTTACATTTATTTATGGTTATTTGCGTATTTAATACTTAACATCGAAAAGAGAGGATCGAAAGTGATCGTGGATGAGCGCGCTTGCGATGCTACTCCACACTAAATGCTAGTGCCGATCCGTGCGCGGTAAAATAAGTGAAAGCGCGAACCACCAACAAAGTGAAAACGAATTCGGGAACGCATCCGCGGAGGAGAAGCTTCGTATTAAGTTTAAATGCACTTTTATCTCATTCGAGATAACGCGATAATAATGCAGCATTGTTTATTGTTTTAAATATATGATTAACCGTTGTTTTTTTTACGATTTCAAATTATAGCAATTGTTCGAAATTGCTGTGAACTTTATTAGCATTATTAATAAACTAGTTCCATGGCACCTTTAGGTCGTATTGCTGTTTAGAATTCTGTTTTTCCATAACATTCTCAGGATTTCATAAATTTGAAAGTTTTGGTGTTTCGTTTCTGAAATTTTGTCCATATATTTATTGATCCTTCAAGATGACGTACAATGCAGTTTTCCGATGCATAGAACGTCCAGAACTGTGGTCACCAATCAGATGCTTTTTTTTGTTCACAGTTTTACGAACTCATAGAAAATTACATGTTGAAATTTTTCAAATGTTTTTCACAAATTTGTGTGTGTTTTAAACAAACAATCAGAACATGTACAAAATTTGGAAGAAATATCTCGAAAAGGAAAAAAAAAGATTATATCCAGAAAATCACAACTAAAAACAGCATTCGAGATAACAATACGGCCTTAATTTTCTTTGGGTTACAATTTTATGTATTTATGAAGCATTTATGTATGAGAAAAAAAATCGTCACTTTTAATGTAAATTTAATGGTCTTTCGTCAAAATATCCCTGACATTATCCATCAAAAATAAATTGCATGGCGACTCGAAAATCCTTCGCTTTCATTATTCCTATTTCGTTACTCAGCGACCCGTTGTAAATAACATTCTCTTGCGGGATCCGATGACCGAGATAATGTGTAACCGTGAAATTGTGAGGATGAATATCTCTGGATTAAGCGTTTAAGAAAAACCGAAAACAAACTCGTATTTCAGGGAGCTCGTATTTTTTTGCAAACTCTTAGAAGATCTGATAACCGTTGTTCTCCCCAGTTTTAAATCTTTATCAATGAATCCTCAACTGCGTTTATCAATAAGAAATAAATAAAAACGTTATTCTTATTTGTTAACTTTTTATAAAAACATACATTAAAAGTCTTTAAATAAATATGTTTAATCGGGTTAAATATGAGCATGTTGAATATTGCAATTAAACGTTAAATGCAAGCGTGAAAATAACGCAGCGGAAAAATGTTCGAAGCAAGAGATACGCACTTCCGGAAACAATTGAAGATTCATAAAATGATTTCAACGTGTAGAAAGCTGTATCGCTCGAATTTGTGATAATACAAATATATTTATAGATAAATTCGTTGTCAGTCGATTATAAGTTTTGGAAAAATATTGTTTAAATTAATTCAAAAATCCAGTTCTTCGTAAATTAGAATGAAAAAGTACAAGATTATAGAAATGGTACAAAAAAATTACATTTGTTGTTTCGATCGAACTCCGTCTCGTTTGCAAATTGCACATGCAGAAAGCACAATTAAAATAATTGTGAATCAATAATTCCAAAAAAAACTAACCTTCGAACGTTAGGATCAACGTATGAGTCAATATGAGTCGAACGTTACGGGAACAGGGTCGAGATACTTTAACGAGTGTTATAAATGAGTTGATTATTTCAATGATCTTATTAACATGGTATTATGAAGGCTCTGAAAATCGATATATAAAAATGCATTCGTATGAAACGTCTTACGTGAAGGATAACTTCCTTTATCCTTGTTGTCCTTGAACTATGTGAGCTCCTTAATTTAATTCTCGTAACACTCACACAAATATAAATCTTCCAAAGACTCGTAAAATGCTATTAAAAAATTCGATCTTTGGCCTTTCTCTCTCTCTCTCTCTTTCTCATTGGGAAATACTCTTCAACGTCATGACTTTGAAGTATCAAGAGATTGCTGTGTTTTTAAATCGTATCGAAAAATGGTATTGACGTTTGCATCGTTGCAACGAAAAAAATATTTCTTTTTATTCATTGGAATTGCTTTTCTTTTAATTGTTCCAATATTTTTAGTGCATTTAGTTCTTAATCGTAAAATAATTTTGTCTAATTATAACATTCAAGGTCTTTTATATAAAAATGAAGGAATTTTGGTCCATTCCAACGAAGCAAATTTTAACTTCATTCGAAATTCCATTCTTGAAATGAAAATTTGACGTTGTTCTTTCATGAAACTTGGATCGTTCCTTGGAGTAAATTTGAGAATAATCCAGAGTCCATCCACATTTATAATTCTTTCAATTTCTTCATAAACTCTGAGGCATTCGAATAATTACGATGTGCGTGTTGCACTCGATGTAAACCACACGCGAGTCGCAAACGACGAGCACTTTATCCGACACCCGCGTCTGTTTGTCTAACAAGTGGTCATTATCGGAGGTGACGCGACATTAAACTTCATGCGAACATTGTCTCACGACCTATGCATATGCATGAGCGGTTCGATATCGGTACAAATTCACTTAGACTTTTCAATCGATTTATTTTAAAAAGTAAACATTAGTTTTTATTAAGCAAATGCATTTTTTTTATGAATATTTCCAATTAAATAAGTACTGGAAAACATTTTCATTCGACTCCGCTAAAACTGAGGATTCTGGAATGATCATTTTTTTACAAATGCGATGCAGGAGCAAAATATTTTGGTATAAAGGATTAAATAATTTGATTTTAAGAAATTCTTTTTCAAGTCGATAGAATATTTCAATTTTTTGACAGTAAAAATAAAAATTATTTCATTGTGCACGAGCGCAAATGCAAAAGGGACGATTTTTAGTCAAAATTTCGTTGAAGATTCGTTCAATCGAATCCTGTGGCGAAGTGTTTTGTTCATGTGCCTTCAACTGTCTAATTCCTTTATTATATTTCGATTAAAAATTTTGTATGCATTGTTAAAATGTGAAATAAAAAGTGTGCAAAATATCATAAAGTTTAATTATTTTTTCAATGGAAATAAAATTCTCGAAAATCTTTTTTTTTGACCCTGAAACGTTAGATGTGAATCAAACGACATGAGAAACATTGGATTTATTCCTTTTTTTTTATGATTCCAGGGGCTGCAGTTGCGATTGGAGTTTTTCTGATAATATTCGCTGCAGTTCTTGCTGCTCTTTTCCCAAATATTATGGACATCGTGATAAACAAAGAGGTAGCTTTGAGGGACGGTGGTCGAACGTTTGGATGGTGGAAAGCTCCACCAGTGTCACCACAGATGCACGTTTATATTTACAACGTGACGAATGCCGACGAGTTCCTCAACAATGGTGACAAACCTGCTCTACAGGAGCTCGGACCCTACGTTTATGTTCAACATTGGGAAAAGGTTGACATTAACTTTAATGGGAACGATACCGTTAGTTACAAACAACGAAAGGAATTTATATTTTCTCCTGTAAGTATTAAACCAACTAAACATTTATTGTCAAACGTTTTAATTATAAAATTATAAACAAATCATCATCACAATGATTTTTTAATCGAATTCCCACTGGAATATTATCAAAACAAATGTTCTTTTCGTTCATTTATTTTTGGATGTTGAGTCAACCCTGTCTTTTGTCATAAATTTTTAATATTGTCAACACGATGGATGTACCAAGACAATAGCCACTGCGAAGCCTATCGTAAAAATTCAAAAGATCGTTCGGGTGTTATGTATTCCGGTCACGTGTCTCAGCTGGATTCTTTTTCTGTTCTTTCTACTGCTGCGATTGGGCAGATTAAGTTCAAAGCGATCCTGAGTCAGTCTCTACGTGACAAGTTACGTTGTGCAATGTGCCATAGACTCTATAAGCGTTTTTGTCAACGTCATAGCTTTTATTTTTGAATAATATAATAATAAATTATTTACTTAATGGACAAATAAATGGAAAATCATTAAAAAATGAATTTTAGGATTCATAAATTTAATTGATTTACGTATTTTGTCCACTAATGTTTAAAAAAACTTTCAAAATTGTATAACTTGACAGCTCAGAGCTATAATCATTCGGATTGTTTTCTATTATCGAGCAAAGGGTGGTAATCTTATGTACAGATATTTATGAATGAACATCGAAGCAGAATACTTGAAATGATAGCCTCTATTTTGTAGTGTATCCAAGCGTATAATAATAACGAAGGCAAGAGGCCAGTGTCCGGAAAAAATAATAGCAACGGTGAACGTTGATGCTTTATTTCGAAGTACGTTTGTCCGAATAGTCAATGACCATATTGTTTTTTCCTGCTTTCTCTTATTAATGTCCCGACGCGGTTTAGTATTCCGTGCTGGGGCAATTTAACTGAGACAGACTGTAGTATATGGAACGTTAAAATATCGTATATCGAATAGAAATCCTATGAAAAAATACAATGGCAGTGAAAAAAAGAAAACGAGGGACAAAGCCCAAATGTTAAACTCGTCAAATTTCATTTCTTTCCTCAATTAAAATATATATTATTTCGTGGTACATTTTGATATGAATTTCTCATTTAATTGTAATTAATTTTCCAAAAAAATGAACGTTTCTATGTTGAATAAATGGCAAAAAAGTAATTTTTTTTTTTTTCAATGGTTATTGGAATTATAGGAATTGTCAGTTGGTTCGGAAGAAGATCTTGTTGTGGTACCAAACGTTCCGATGTTATCGGCAACGAGTCAATCGCGTCATGCCGCCCGTTTTTTGCGATTGGCAATGGCATCGATAATGGACATTTTGAAGATAAAGCCATTCGTCGAAGTGTCAGTTGGTCAATTACTTTGGGGTTATGAAGATCCTCTTCTGAAGCTTGCCAAAGACGTTGTTCCGAAGGAGCAAATGTTGCCTTACGATCAATTCGGACTTCTTTATGGCAAAAATGGCACTGCTGCCGATGCTTATACAGTCTTTACTGGACAATCAGATGTTACGAAGTACGGTATGATGGACAAGTGGAACGGTAAAAGTGGACTTGGACATTGGACCACTCCCAGCTGTGACAGCATTATGGGCAGTGACGGCAGCATCTTTCCACCTCACATTACCAAGGACACGGTTCTCAAGGTCTTTGACAAAGACCTCTGCAGAGCTCTTCCTCTAGTATTTAAGGTCAGTACTGTTTTTGATTGTTTTTAAACTCTAACTCCCAGCCGATGGGTCAAATTGACCCGGACCAATGGTTAATTTCAAATAAACAATAATGTACACGTTGAAAACATCAAACCCAGCAGAATGAATCATTTTTTAACATCGAATCCTGTACCATTTGCTTATTCAACATTCGTATTGATTGGACAATAAACCGTTTCGAAAAATAAAAATTTTCTCACAGGGTCCCAAAGACCCATGGTAATAACGACGAGGCCGAACGGATGATAACCCACGCCTTTAATCACAATGAAAAATAAAGATGTTGGCGTTTAACTAATTGATTTACTTAGCCAACAGTTTCAATTTGGTTTTAAAGCCTTCGTTGACTTCCAGGAAGAAGTTATCACCGCTGGTGGAGTTCCTGGCTACAGATTTACGCCTCCTAAAGACGTTTTTGCTGCACCTGACAGAGTCGCTGCCCAACAATGTTTCTGCCCTGAAGGACCACCTTGTGCACCCGAGGGCACCTTCAATGCCTCTCTTTGCCAATACGACTCACCTATTTTGCTCAGTTTCCCACATTTCTTCCGTGGTGAGTCTCAATATATTTTTATGCTCTGCTACCTTTTTTTCCTTCACTCATTATGTCCATTTGAAATTTTGTACCCGGGAATATTGATGGTTACGAAACTCAACGCGAAATATGAAATTTTTTTCAATAATAAGTGTATTTTTTTAAAAATAAAAACCACGGTGCTAACAATTTTGAAAAAAAAGACAATAGATTTTTGTCAGTTATTATTTTTTCTACTTTTCCTGGCTGAATGTTGAATTGATGAAACAAAAAGTTTCGACACTATTGATCGTTTGTTCGTAAAAATATAAATTTCTTTCTTATTTGAAATAAGACTCGTACAAAATGAAAACAGTAATTAACAAAAATAATTTTTTAGGACGAGTCTGAATTACATGTTTTTAGACTTTTATTTCGGTTCGTTCAAGTATACGAAAATTACTAGACAAAAAACAAAACAAAATGAGTTTCTCATCTTAAAACATAAAAACTCCGCTTTATCTTTCTTCCCGCTTTAAATCGGAGTCTGCGGGAACAACGCGAGCCATTCTCCCACGTCTTTTATTGTCTGCTGGCGCGTATTTGCTGTGAGAACTTTTTATACAGATTTTCAATGAATGTATACTTTTACTTTCTTCACTGTGGCTCCCCGTTTTAATGATACCAAATAACACGGTGAAATCGTACGGTTCTTTCGTTCCTTAAATAAAATAATATTAAGCACTAAATAGTGTACAGAGTTATGCACGACGAAGGAGTAAAAAAAAAATTAAATTACCTCCGTTCGAAGGAAGGTCGCGGGTGCAGAATAATAATTTCGTTACTTGCTGATAATTATAGTTTTTTTATTCGTTTATTTTTACATCGTAAGATACATATATTTTTTCGAATATTTGCAGCAACTATTTATTTGCAATAATAATTGTTTTGTTTTTACTGATTTAAATCGAAATCATAATAAATTGAGAAAAATAAACGACTCTTTACTCCGTTCACTTGACAACGGACTATAACTGTATTTACGAGATTTAAATTCGTTCGTCGTTTGACAGCTGACCCCGCGCTACGAGAGGCTGTAACCGGAGTGTCACCGCCCGAGGAAGAAAAACATCAACTGTTCATCGATGTACAACCCACGATGGGTACCGCGTTACGAGCTCGTGCTCGCATCCAAATAAATCTCGCTGTTAGCCAAGTACGAGATATCAAACAGGTCGCCACTTTCCCTGACATCGTGTTCCCAATTATGTGGTTCGAAGACGTAAGTTTATTAATCATTTTTTTTTCTTTTATCTAAATTTTATGTTTCAACGATTTTTGAGACGTGAATCATCATTGCTTTCAATTATACGAAAATTCGTTGCATTTAATTTATCACGTCCATTGTTTTATTCCACGACCATTTCGTGGTGGAAAAAATTGTTGGATTTAATAATATTTTGTTTGAATAATGAAGATTATTAAGTTCGAGAATTATTTGTCATTAAACATTCACGAGTTAAGTCACGAAGGTCTCTAGATTTTTGTACACTTTTGTCCATTTGCAAAGTTTTGGAATACTGTTGAAAAAATTCGAATTAAATCGAACAATCGTCATCAAAAATATGATTAAATATTTTTTTTTTCACATCTCAAGAAACGATGGATATTAAATGAATCAAATTTTCAAAGATGACTGAACTTTTTTAGATTTTTTAATTAGTTTTAGAATTAGTATTCCATAAAATTCTGAATAAAATCAAACAAATATTGAAGAATTTTTTGTTTTTTTTTTTTTTTTTCTCTACATCTTATTAAATGATGATATTTAATCAATGAAATGTCGTTTGAATGATCGCAGGGTATCGATGAACTTCCGAGTCAAGTGACCTCGTTGCTCAAAATGGCGGTAGACGTACCACCGATTGCACGTGCTGCACTTTCGGGTGCACTGGGAGCGATTGGAATAATTGTATTAATAATAGCACTCATGTGTTTGGCAAGAGCAGCAAAGCGTCAGGAGAAACTTCATTTGAGTAGTCCATTGCCATCGAATGCGACGAATAATAAACAAGGAAATCTCAATCCGGCGTTCCAAGGCTCAACGAAGTAAAAACTTTTAAAGCGGTGCTTCGAGAGCTACTTAAAAACGATAACTTACCAGCTCCTTAAGGAGTCCAAAAAAAAAAAAAAAAGAAACAACCGCACAATCGGAGGTCGCAGAGATAAAAAAAAAATGCTTCCTTTCCGACACCCTGGAACACTATTTATTTCCTTTTTTTGCCAAAACATGACTCGCCCTTAAACATGGAAGGAAGAAAGAGAAAAATAAGCAATTACGACAGCGCTACGTTGTCATGAAATTGATTATAAATTGAAAAAAAATTTCTCCGGTCCGAAACGAACCGCGATATTTGCACGTTGGTGAAGGTTATAGAGACAGAAAAATGTCAAAACAATTTTCACGGTGTTTCCTGAGACGACAAATATTTATATTAATTTTTTGCGTTTCTTTTTTCTTTCTATCGTTAATTAAACACTCGCGACACTTTAATTTCTCAGAGATCACAAATTGTGCAAGAAATTTAATGCACAAATATCACTCGATTACGAAACTTCGTATGAAATGAAGAAAAAACAGAAATGTAGTGACTTGAAAAATGATAAAAATTATGATTTTATGTCGCGAGATTTCCGTCCAGAAAATACGTCGCCAATTCTCTAGTATACTCTACTTTTTCATGGTGTATGTACAGTTGTTATTATAGATTCGAATCTCTTATTTATATCGAAACGAAACGCACAGGAAAGAGTTTCGAGCACGAGTATAAGAAAAAAAAAACAAAAAAAAAATCTAAAAAAAAAAAAAAATAAGGAGAAAGTAATATTTACGAATAAGTTAAAGTACGAGGCGATGAAAGATCCGTCAATTCTGTGGCTAATCCGTCCAAAATTGTGTGCCTTTGTTGTTTATAACTCGTTGTTTCGTATTTATCGTATTCTCGATTAATTGTTTATGATATTTAATAAAGAAAATCGGCTGTCATTCGTTACGGATTTATGTGGATTTGGTGTTGTTTTCCAGTATCGTTTATTTTCTGCTTAATCTTTCATTTTATCCACCCAGGAAATATGGACCAAGCTCCGATGTTTTATTTTTTAGTTTTTGCCAAAAAAAAAACTCTTTTTTTCTTATTGTTTGGATTGGAAAAAATAAAATAAAAATTCGTTTGCTCCCAGCACACATATCGAATGTGGAAAATAATGATATTGGAACTTGGCCCAGACTCCTGAACGAATTGTAATTATATCGAGTGTACCATTTTAAATTGTACTCTTCTGTGTATATGTTTTATAATAAATACTTTTTTTTTAGTAACCTCCTTCGTCCTCTCCCTTCCCCTTTTCCATTTCTCTGTCCCTTAGACCTAGTGATACGTAAAACTTAGGTAAAAATTACTTTTGTACAATATATGAGGAGATAAAAAAATCAAAAGATACCAAAACTATTTGTGCACGCAATTAAATTGATTGGAGAAATTCAATTATGCAGTGGAATGATCCGGAGGGTGATGAGCGACACAAATAAATGAAAAAATTAATTTTGAATCGTTGATCAAACGTTTATTCAATTTGATAAATTACAAAATTTTGTATGAACACTTTGCAACATTGAATTTCTTCGATAATTTACTTTATTTTATTACGTAATAATATCTTTTTTCAAATTCATGTTTACAGCAAAGAAATCATTTCGTGCGAAATCTTAAGGCTTGGGGAAACACTGGAGTTTCATCACTTTTTACTTTTTCTTTGAATGACTTTGAGCAAAAGAGAAACAAAAATACATTTTTCTCAAGATTATCGGAAACTGCAGTGATAATGGTTATGCGTTTTCTCTTTCACTCAGTTCAAGGTCAAGTGTTATCATCTCGTACGAGAATTTCCATTGACAAGAAGAGAGATTAGAAAAATCGATATTCTGCCACACGCTTCACGACTTTAAATCCACACTCGTTATCGCCCCATTAACAAATCCACGTCAAAACTTTGATCGATTTCTCTATGACATCTTCTTGGCATTGATAATCACCATGTTTCCCGGAATATTATTATTTGTCCAAGACTTTTTTTGTAACGTATCTACTTATCCGCACTTTCAACTAAAAATCATACTTTTTTCGTTTCTATTCCAATTTTTATTTTCATTTATTCAATTTTGAGAATTAATCAGGAGGGTACAATCGTCGATAAAATTGCACGACATTACGGTCGTCAATGTACGTGCAGTGAAAAAAAAAAAAATGCGAAATTCAAATTCGCGGTTTAATTGTTGTTAAACAACATTTTTTTAGTCTTTTTACGAAATTTTGATCAACCATCAAACTTTTAGGGATGAAATTGCCATAAATTTAATTATGAACCACAACATATTTGTTTTCATGATTGTGCGAAAAAGAATTGAGTCGATAACTCGAATTCTAAAATCATTTTCATGCAATTCGATTTATTTGCTCTTTTATGATTGAGTAAATGTCCAATATTGTCGTGAATTGTTCCCCTTTAATCTAATCTACCTCCATAAAAATGTCCAATAAATTGGTACCACTTTTTCCCATCGGTTTCGCCCATTTTATTGCACGTGTGAACAGTTGTCCCATTTGACTACGTGTAAATTTGTTGAAAACGGAAATTGTTGTAATTTTTCAACGGCTCAGAGTGACGGCTTGAAATTTCTAAACCAGTCTCGGGACCACAGTACAAACAATTTAAAAAAATAGCATCAACTTGGTATCATTTTTAATTAAATATTTCAAACATTCTTAATTTTTCCATTTCATTTTTTCACTAAAAAAATAATTTCACCAATTTTTAGTTTCTAACACACGTATCTATTTAAAAATATCAACAATAATGTGTATTAATTCTAATAATAATAAAAATAATAATCACAATACATTTGTCATTGTTTTAAGGCGAAGCTTACAAACGGATATAAATTAATTATAAACAATAATTAAATAACAGAGCAGTCTTGTCAACTGTTGAAAAAAAAGAAACAAAAACTTTATTGCACCTTTTTTCGTCCCCCAAAATTGAGTGTTCGTAACTTTCGAAAGAGTATTTTGAAAAAAAGAAAACTTCAGGAAAACTAAAAATTTGTAACAGAGTTTGTTGCAGATGATGTTTTTTTTTGTCATGATTGCTATTTTCAAAGTTTGTAGTCTCTCGATGTTTCTTTTGGTGGACGTTCGCAGAGGACTTTCTTCACCTAACTTCCGGTCCTTTTGATCGTCCCTTTTTGTACTTTTATCGATTCGAAAATCGAGTATTAACGACGCGTTTTCATGGCACAGCAATTTTTTACATTCGTCAAGAACGCTGTCGATTTTTTATTAACAATTCGACAAAAAACTGGACTAAGGCTCTTTCTCGATTGTTATGAGGGGATTTTGACCAGAAATATTTCTTTTCAAAGCTTCGTGGCGCTCGCTACGATTACGTTTGAGCATGCACATCACACGACAAATACAAAAAACTATACCAATTAGACTGATCCATTTCATTCCAGCTTCTAACGCCGCAGCGGTGTAATAAGCGTGATAAAAACGGTTTTGAAGGTCATCAGGCATACTGTCGATTCCGACCTCGATCCAAATCAGAGGAAGAATCGTTCCATCCTTCAAATTGCCAAGAAATGGAACTCCCACAGCTTTTCGAATTTCCACGTTCATTTGAAACCGCGAAACTCCACCAATCGGAACTCCGAGTCGCTGTCAATGTAATTGACGGTTTTGAAGTCAATTCGTTTGCTTAGATTATTTAAAAAATCCATTTAAGGAGTTTGGGGCAATCAAAAATGTGTAGAAATAGACGATCTTTGCTTTTCCTTTTTTTTACAAAGTATTGTAATGACAAAGAAAAATCAAAAAAAGTACTGAAGGAAATCGGCGACGTTTTTAAAAAACCGTCAACCGATTTGAATGAAATCAAAGGATTTTTATTTTCAACCGATAAATTTGTTTCATCTGCTAAAATAAACCGTTTTTTTTGCCATAAAATTGCGATTTTTTTGCCATAAAATTTGCGATTTAAGATGAAGACAGTCAACAGTAAGTGTTAGTTCAAAAAACACTTAAAAAAGAAAGCGTTCCACGTCACTGTAAATAACTCTGTTAAAAATCGATATTTAATACCAAGTATTTCCCAAATATTGTAAAATTATTCGGCCAACTATTGAGCAAAAATGGGAGATGAGAATAACAAAAAGAAAAGTATTTTTTCATGCTCTGTCTGCCCCTAACCCCTTAATAAAAAAAACTGGAGACAGTCTTACCGGGTGAATTTCAACAACGGATTCATGTTCCTCGGCACGAGGCTCCAGTCCTTCAAACATATTGAGAAGCTTCTCGTCTGCTGTATAGAAATGAGGAAACGATACCAAAAATGGCATATTCATGCTGCAGGTGGAGGTATTAAAAATACCGGCCGGGGGACAACTTCTTGGACTATCTTTCGAACCATTTGGATTCCGGGCGCAATAACAATTATCTTTTGTTTCCGTTGACGTCAGAGCATCGAAGGGTGGTTTATATCTAAATAAAAAACAACCAAAATCGCTTATTTTATAACAACAAAGAAAGAAGAAGAAAGAAAGAAGTTTTTACTATATTGTACAGGAATATAAAAATAATTTGAAATTTAGTGTTTGAGATAAAACCGATTTTCGTATTTCGAATAAACCGATCTTATACTTTAAATCACTGTACCTTCAAATCTAATCGATCAAAACTCCTAAATTTTTGAGAAAAACTTCGTCATATGATTCTCTGTATTGGAGAAAAAAATGAAGAAAATCTGTCGAAAAGTATCGGAGTCATTTCGTGAAATGTACATTTTTCTAATGCTTCTCATAAGAACGCGTGTAAATTTTGCATGCAGTCTTATGATAAAGCCTTGAATGTGTTCTCAAAATTTTTGAAAAAATTCTGTTGAAAAACGTTTTTGCACTCAGTCACTAGGGCTATTTTAAGGAAAGAAACTTGAATTTGTAGAAAAATGTTTGGACGGATCTGGCAGCAGGAAGAGAAACAGAGATTTCCGATGTCTCTTTACAAGGTCAACTCTAGCTTGACCTTTAGGTTCTGACCTGATGGCAATGAAAACGTCAATGGAAATTTCCGTTTCCTTCCCATATCCGGATCTGTCAGTCTAAACTTACGTCAATGTTGGAACACCTCGGACCATTCCTCGACCTCGATATTCCAATGGCAACGCTCTACACATGTCTCGTGCATAAACTTGGAGTGTCAAATTGTGATTTTCAAGTGTTTTGCTGGAAAAAATGGTCCCATCGGTGCCATCGATCTTATCGCATTTTTCGTCACCCCAAACATTCAGACTGCTCTCTCCGTTGATACTTTTTATCCGGCCAGCCTCGCTTATGTCATCTTTTCCACTGTCGATCGTTATACGATCGGGTGACAGTCCATTTTTCTACGATTTAAGGGCCAAAAAGTTAAAAGTCGACCAAAAGTTCGAGATCAAAGTGCATCGACGTTCTTAAATTTTTTGCATTCATAGTTTCAAATTTACTTTCAATTCATTCTGTTTTTAATATTATTCATTTAGATGAATTAAATCGTCAAAGAAACGGATCTTTCGATCTTCGTGCCACAATCAAAATAATCTTGAAATGGTCAAAGTGATTTTATTTTTATTCTAAAATCGTTGACCGATGCGTAAATATCAAAAAAATTTAATCCAACTGTAATTTTATTTGTAAAAAATACAAAAACGTACAATTGCAAGTAAACCAAACTTCTCAAAGGGAATTTCTTCTTGCCAGGAAATAAATGATTTGGCAACTTCGAAAATTTTGTCATCATAGCCCCAGAGGAATCCACCAGCTGTCACATCGATGAAAGTGCTTTGTTGCATCGTCGAGAGAATGGCTGTAATGCCAACTTGTGCGACGATACTCATGTCACGACTAAAAGCCATTGCAGAAATTAAAGGTACGTTTGGTACGGTGACAATTTCGTCATCCGGATTGCCACCTTCCCATTGGAAAGATCTCTTTTCCTGATAAGTTATTGTTCCATCGTCGTTTATCTTTGGATTAACTCTCGTCAAAGTTTCTCTATAATTGTACGGTCCGGTTTCATGAATTTTCAATTTTTTTGCCCGTCCGTTTTGGAAGTCATCGATATTTGTGTAGTTGAATATTCTTACACGATAAGCCGGACGCACAGGGGGCCGTTGCCATCGATCGAACATCGAACTTCCCTCTTTTATCTCAAGATTTGAAAGTATCGTGTCCCGAAATATATTCGTGCACCAAAAAACAACGAACATTCCGAGGCTGCTTACCGCTACGAAGATGAGTGAACCGATCGAGCAATTTTTTGAAAATAAACTGTCGCGACGATCGCCCATTGTACATTTTTCACTGGCTGACAAATCCCGCGTCATTTTTGGTTTTTTGGTTTTTTTTCTATTTGTGTATTTTTAATTGTTCGGCGAACTCAATGCCGATCGCCAAATTTATAATATTCAATTCGTTTTTTTTTATTTATTTATTCTCAATGAAACTCCAATCAAAGTGGTAACTTGTCGACTTTTTCAAATTTCCCCTATGACATGCCTTCAAGATTTCGCGGAAAATCGGCTCATCTAATGAGCATGACCGAACTGATGGTCGACGAACGGTTTCCGGCCAACTGACTTATTCGAGTAACACGAAGTCGAATAAAAATCTCTCGGTCGCGTCTTGTCGACTCGTTTTCTTTTTTTTACTTGTCTGTCTTTCAGTACTTCGTGAGATAACCTCTTTGCCAGGATGACCCCTTCGGCCAACACCTCCGATATGCCGGCGTTAGGACACCACGCTCTGCATCGGAACCAGCCACGATCGACCAATGGAAATCAAATTTTTTTTCTTTCTCTTTATTACTTTTTAAAATTTATTTTTCCTTCTCTTTTGCTTCTATCCATGTTTATTCGATAAGCTTTTTACGATTCGGTGCTAATCGACAAACATAATAACGTTTCTCACACCGAGTCTTTTGCGGGACCTGTGCGAAAAACTCCAAAACAATTCTTATCCGATTTATGTACACGCCCAAACCCTCGTATCTGAACACATCACGCGATTCTCATTCATCATTTCAACCGCGAATAAGAACAAATTTCTTGATCGTTCCTTTTTTTTCCATACGATATTATCAGTTGTGTAGCTTTTTTTTTCTTTTTTTCAGGAGAAAATACAAATCAGGCTTTGTAAACATTTCGAAAAAATCGTTCTAAACGCTACTTTATCGCTTCAATTATCAATACGAAGCAATATTCATTGTACACTATTCTCACAAATTCATAAATTCAAAAGAAATCATGAAAATATTCATTTTTAATACGATTTCGAATAATTGAAAGGAATTAATTAAATGTCTGCAAATAAATTTTAACGATTTTGTCATTTAATGTCAAAAGGGATGTCTCGGTGATTATTAAAACTTGAAGTTTCTATTAAATATAATATTCATTTTCGAAAATCATTATTTATTTGATCTTCCAAGATTTTTGAAATTAATGAATCGATAAGAGATCGATAAATGGAAATAGTGAATCAAAGATTCTGTAAGTAATGCTGATTGGAAACTTCTAGACATGTTTATGGGGACAATAATGATGATAAAATAATGAGATAAAATAATAAACGTTCGAGACGTCTGAGAGAATTGTATCGTCGATGTAGTGTCGTGTTTTGACTGGATGATGCCCTATTAACCCTGCAAATATTACGGACAACGTCAATGGCTCTAAAACACATCTTAAATCGTTATTTTGCCGCATGTGTCACAACGCGATAGTCGCGATCTTGTGCAATTGTTTAAAGCCAGACGATACATTTTTTTTCGTTTTTCCTAATTTTAATTTTATCAGCAATTTGTATAATCAGGAGTTGAATTTATTGTCACACGATGATAAAACATTTTAGTTTTGTCTTTTCGAGGCTCGTTTAAGCTCCAGTCAGATCAATTTTTTTTCAGTGAATGTTGAGAATCAGAGAAAAAAAATTAAGTTTTTATTTCTAAGTTAGTGAAATAATCATCAATAAAGTTTTCATCAATGTCAGTTATCTATTTTTTGGAATCTTTGGTTTTTCGAAATTCTTCACTTCAAAAAGAAGAAAAACAAATGAAAAATTCATACACGATGTCAAATAATCACGTTTCGATTTCGTGCTGCCATCTCTCCGAACATTTTGACACTCGCTTTAATCTTCAAGTGCCTCCGATCGAAAAATCCCATGCAATAATATTCCATGTAAAAATAACTCAAGTAAATATTCTGAATAAAACAAAATTATTACACACGATAATTAAAATGGCTTTTGAGATTTAAAAAAAAATAATAATAAAGCCACATGTTTACTCACGTTTATTGGACGTTTATAGTTTTCGACAAAATTGCGATATAAGCTCGGCCACGTGTTTAGAGGTTTAGAAAATAAAAATAAAGCCATTTGTCGAAGTTTGTTGATTTGTTAATTTGGCTTTTGTGTTTAAAAAAAAAGCTATTTATTTCGTATGATTGTGGTTTATTTTTCTCAGGGATATTGTTTTCAGGGTCATTTTTGTTTAGGCATCCACCAAGTGGAAGATGCTCGATCCAGAGTGATTTTGATTTCAAAAGCATCAAATTTTGGCTCGATTACAATTGACGGCTGAATGAAAATGTTTGAATTTGTCTCTTAACGTGATCTGTCAGTCGTTCGGTCAGCAAAAATCCTACTGCGCGGTTTTCTCAGTGAGTCTTGATTTTTCGAATAAAATAAGAGTTACACGTTGTTTTCTTTTCGTCAGAGAACAATGTGTAACTTTTATTTTTCTTGAAATATCATGGATGTCCGAGAAAAGTGTGTATTTAATTTGCAGTTATCTCTCTCGCACTCATGCAACTGATAGATCACTTTAAACAGATGACTTACCTGTGCCCAGTAAAATAAAAAAATGTATGACAAACATGATTGGATGCTGAGCATAATATTAAAAAAAATAACATAATTTATGTAATGCTAAATAAATTGGGCTCGACAAAATAAAAAATAGTAATTATCTTAATAAAGTATTCGTTTATTAATTAATATAGTTATATTAATTTGCCATTAATATATTTGTAGGTATTATTTTCATCATTTTTCAAGCCATTGGTTATAAATTCAGTAATAATAGTCAGTTCAGCGATTATATATTTGAAAGTAATCGAAATAATATTATGACCTCTTTTACATATATACAAGAATCGTAAGAGATTTGAGACATTGATTAAAGGATCGATGATTGGGCTGTCGCGATCCTCGCACGACTTTCAACAATTGATTCCCATTTATTTATCGTCAGATGTAATTGTTCCAAATCACATAAACCAGTTGTTTGTTTTTCGACGAGAATCGAGTAGTTTCCATGAAATAAACTTCTCAAAAATTAGTCAAAATTTCCTTTTCGTCATTTCGTAACACTCATAATATTCACTGATGGTTGATTAATTATTATTTAGTTGCCTAAACGAGTCAATTAAAAACGTCGACTAATTAAGAAAAATATATTTTCACATTAAATTTCAAAATTATGTAATAATTATTGTCCAGATACTGGAGAAATAATTCTTTCGATTTTTGAGTTTTAATTGAAACGTTTACTGATTAAGCTCATTTCTAACGATTGAAGGTTTGATTGATTCATTTAAAAAAAACATTTGACAATTTTTTTTTTTCGAAGTTTATTTCACAGCTCGAATCTACACACCCTGCAAGCGTTCCACAACACAGACACGCGAATAAATATATAATTGACACAATAGTCGATATGCAATGAAATAAAAAAATAAATAAAAGGATAAAATGATTAATAAATATATTTGGGATCAATCGTATTCGAGCAGTCAGCGCAGGGACGCAAATTCTTGCCTCTCCTCGTTATGTTTTCGTCTTATTAATAATCTTCGATCATGTCCGTGTTGCTGAAATCCGTTGAGCTGTCCTTTATCGCTGATTTGCTTCTGTGATTCGATCGGTCTCTGTTTAGGTTGTAATTCCTGTGCCGATCGGCCGTTGCTGCATACGCGTCGTAAATCGAGTCAACATCAAAGCCCTAAAAGATTAAAACAATTTATTTTCATTGTTAACTTTTGGAAATCATTCCTTTCAATACAAAAATCTCAAGAAACATGAATATTTTATTTACTTTGGCCAACAAGGCTTCTAGAAGTTTCGAATTAGCCAAAGAATCGATGTCGTTGGTGCGCGATTTTTTCAAATTTCGACAAGGACAAGCAGGATCCGTTTTATCGTTGTCAGTCGAACTCATGAATCGCTTTTTCGCCTGCATCCCTCGACAATTTGGATGATAAACGTATACTCTAAAATTTACGAATAATTATCATAATCATTATTAAATAATGTAATAATAAAAATAATGATAGAATAGTAAATAACGATACTAAATGATTGTTAATAAGAAGAAAATATTATTAATAATTCTTCAAATCTTCTTGGAATGTTGTCCAAAGACATTTATTGGATTGAACGATAACAAGAAGAAATAAATACTTACTCGCAATTCACTTGTCTCGTACCATCTCCGTTGACGTAAGCACACCAGACGAATATACCCAGAATTATCAAAACCCGAGAAACAGACATTCCAGCTGAAATCGAATAGTTATAATTCATTAGAGATTTGAATAAGATTTTCAAAGACCATATCGTTGTTTGGAACTTCAGAAATTTCGAAATGTTCGAATTTCGTGTTTTTGTGAATTTTTTTATACATCTTCTAAAAAATCAAATTTTTTTACACATCTGCATTAAACTTCAAAAAAATCTGATCCTAGAAAATGACCGTAAACTGATCTTAAAATCTTGAAACTTCTCAAATTAATTGGAACGAATGAATTAATTATTGGAAATCCATAAAGTTCATTCAAGAAGTTCAGCTGTAAAAATTCATTATATCTGATAAGGGATGCTACAAAAGATCGCAAAAAAAAAGCTGATGGATACCTGCCTACGTTGTATTTTGTTAAGGAGGTACGTACAAAATGAACATTTCGCTAATAGTACATGACAAAGTGATTTTTGACGAAGGTGTATTCGCATTAGATGTTATCTGTGGACTCGCGATTCGAAAGACGAATGAGGCCTTGTTCCCGAGTGCTATGTAACGATGTTTTAATGGTACAAAGGTTTGGACTCGTCACTAATCGCGTACCGTGACTGGTGTTATCAGATTTGTATTTTTCATTTTTTTTACGTGTTACGAAGACTGAGTAAACGTTCTATCAGGCGGTACACAAAAGGTGTTCCAAGACCCTTCAGAGCAGTTGTGAAAAAAAAAACTTTCTCTCTTTACACAAAAATCTCGTCAGTGAATTGAATGCCTTGTGCTTGTATTAGTACGACAGTGGATTACGTATGAGGAAGCTTTCAGAAAGACCACCTTCATTAATATTACATAGTATAAAAGATACATCGCTATGCACTTATCCAGCCAACTTTTTTGAGTGCGAAAATGATGTTTTGAAAAGAAAGTTTTGTTTGGGTTATTTATCTATTTATTTAAATTTTTGTCTACGTTCTTTTGTACATTTTTCCAATCTTTTTACATCCATCCTTTTGTTTTTTGTTTCCATTTACCAAATATCCTTAGTGTCTGAATGAAACCTTTGGTATTTTAATGAAAATTGCAAATTCGGAATACAGAATTTTCGTTTGACGATCAATACACGAGACAGTGCGTCGTCAAAAACAGTCGCCCACCAAGTATTTACCGGAGTCAGCGGAACTTGCAATACCACTTGATTGAATTTCCAACCAACAATCCATTACTGCCAGTTTGTTTATAATATTCATCGTACATGTGCATAAAACTCAAACTATCGATGCGTCTGACTATTACTGACCTCTACTACTGATGTTCAACAATTTTGAACTCTTGTCTGATCGAACGATCTCTCGTCTAATTAAAACCAGTTGAAACAAAAAGTTTTTGTAAACTCATATAAAATGACTCTCGAAATTTACCGCCTTCAAATTATATAGCACAACCTTTTGATTAACGAAGCAGATTGAGTTTTCAAAAGAGTTTTCATCGTGACATTTTGAATAATGCCCGCTGGCCTATAAAACATTATATCTCGAGTATCCATGATATTAAAAAGACTCGCAAAAAGTCCCGCCCTCAATTTTTTTCCCTCATTTAAGTTCGACGTCCTCAGGTTTAACGTGTAGAATATTCAGTAACGTTTGAAAGTGAAAAAGACGGAATCTGTAAAAGTGTAATGAAAAATTGACGATTTTCACAGCGAAGTAAATAGTAAAAATATAAATAACTTTATTTTTTTTAGCTTCGGTCACTTTTTTCCCCCATCGAATTGTAAAGGAAAACTCGAGCTCGATGCTTTTCTTGATATTTTTCTTCTTTTTTCTTCTCTATAATAAGCTCATCCCATTTTTATACCCTTAATGTCATTTGCAGAGGGTCTGTTGCAAGTCAACACAACAAACAGCGAGGGATGATTTTTCTTCGGAACCACTAACGAGTGCAATATTATTAGGAACTAAATCCTGTTCATTCTGATTTGGGGATTTTTATGTTTCGGATTTGTATAAGCCGAGCACATCGTTTTTTCTGATGAATGACGTTACATGTTGACAGAGGCGTCGTCTCGACGCCACGAAACTACTGCTACTCGGATCGCGTGTTTCTCTATTCGCATTGTTAATGGATGACAAAAAAAAAATCAAGCAATGTGGAAGTAAATCAGTGTTTAAAAAAAAAACAGCAAATTTATTAAAAAAAAAAAAGAAACATTATGTAAAGCACAATTTTCTACAAACTTAAACCTTCGGCTGCACATGTTTTGTCCACCGTAATGTTTGTTTATTTTCTTAATGGACTGAAATCGTTCAATTAAAATTAATCATCAGTGATTTTTAAACCTCGAATTATTTCCAAAAGATTGTTTTACCCTAAATTGTTGCTGCAGATTCGCACCAATGTGCAACCAAAGAGTAAATACAATAAAAAAACAGGAAAATGAAATAAATGTTGGGGCAAAATGGCAGTCAACACAAGGACCTTGCAAGGACCCAATTTGTAGAAATTTTTATGTCTACATCATTTGACGTGTCGAAATAAAAGGGATAAAAATATTTTTCAACTTGGCGTATATAAAATCGTATTTTTCTCAAGAATAAGGGCAAGTATCGTATTTGACAATGGCCAAGTCGTAAAGAATGTTAAGTGGACGGTTTGAACCGCAGCAAAAGGGCAAGGGCAAGAAAAATAGTATATTTGTTGGATGGTTTTGGAAGGAATTCAAAAATCGTGAAATTCGCGGTATGGGAAACAGTTTTTGGGTGAGTGGCAAGTAGTAAAGATCAGTAACTGATCAGACGTGATTTTTGTTCAAATTTTTCGACCTAATTTTGTAAAATATTGATAAAAAATTTGAGAAGGCGTCCCTTCACTTCCAGACTCTGATTATGGAAACATGTGCTTTTTGACCAATAATTGAGCAACTCAATTAGTCAATTATTAGTTTGTTCATTGGATAAATACGAAATTTTCATAAATTCATAAATTAATAACATTATTTGACGTGTCTGAGCCTTTGTAGAATCGTGTATGAGTGAGAAATCGAAATTTGTAGGACGCAAGTATGTAGCATTCACAATGCCTACGCGAATGGCCCTCATTTTAATTGATTGGTTCTAACCACTAATCCGATTATCGCCATTATGCAAATAAATTGACAAATCGGGTCACCAAACCATTCGAGCTTTTCACAAATATTTCCCTTTTTGTTTCGCTACACGTACGAAAATCAAGTGATCTCTTCTGTAAGCTCTGTATCGTAATAATGAATAATGTAATTTAAAAAAAACGCAAATTTTACTGTAAAGTTATTCGAATTTGAAATAATTGGAAAAACGACGATTGAAACGAAAATGAATCATAAAAAAATGTACATTGTTGTGAAATTCATTTATTTGTTGTAAAATGTAATAAAAATAATTACTTAATTATATAATGGATGAAAAATGCATTTATGAGAAGAAAAGTTTCGATTAGTGATGTTTTAAACTTGTGAATATTTTTCACTGCTGACGTAACAGAAAAATATATATTTATTGAGATCAAACGTGAATTTGACCAGTGATTTTTTCGAGTCGAGCATTAGTGAACAATTCATTTTCTTTAATGGTACATTGGAAGGGGATGTATTAACGAGTTTCTCGAACGATACGTCTCGCCATAGTATCGTCATTGAAGGTTGCAGTATAAAGAGCAAGAGAGAGAGAGAGGAAAAGAGATAAAACGAAAGAGTAGGAGATGAGAATGGAGGGTGGTCGAGAGGGAACGTTACAGGGCGGAAGACGAGAAAAGGCAGAGGAGTTGTTACTCACTCTCGGATGTGGGACGCTCCGGCGTCTCAGTGTCTGCGTACAAAAAGTCGTCTCTACAACGCGCAACCCCCTGCTCTTTTTCTCTTTTTTTTCTTATTTTATTTTTTTATTATTTTTATTCCAAAGCCCTCGTCCCACTTCCCCCTTATCAGAGATCTATGAACATATATCTATTTTCTACAACCCCACGTGCTTTTTCGCATATTCCAAAATTTCGTGCGTATCCGCAACAAAATAACGCGTGACACGCTTCCTTGACCACGGCAAAGATTGCTTGCTCGAAGAAATCGACGAAATTGAGAGAAAAAAAAAATGTAAAACGTGGATCGTGATCATTGTATTTTATAGATCGCGAAAAACACTCGTTCCTTATTACTGTATAATATTGTCTACATTGAAACTTTTCATTTACTATTTTCTTTTTCCAGTTGAAAGCAAATCTGATAAGAAAAATAATAAATAAAAAACAGGAGGCAGATGGCAATATAATGACTGTGGGAAGGAAAAGGGTCAATATTTCACAACCCTTCGGGATAACGCGCAACAGGTTTTCTCCTCCTTCACATATATACTTTTTGTGAAATCATCCCAATTTTTCTGTTCTCTCATCGTCTTAAGGGTTCATGTCATGCTGGGATCCAAAAAAATTGGTGTCTTTTTGATTTTATTCTTCATGGAAATAATACTTTTATATTTGACAATTAATTACGTATTTTTTTATGAGCTTTTGAAAATAGCGCATTTATTAGTATTTTACGTACTGAAAAATCGTGATTACTGCAGAAGTAATGTTTTTTTTTAGTCTCTGCCAATAAAATTACAACTTTTTTATTTCAACACCAGTGCTTTAAAAAATTATTGAATACTCTTTCAAGTAAACTTTATGAAATACGTGATTAATGGTTAAATATTAAACAATCGTTTGCATGCAAAAAAAATCTGAAAAAACGCCCAGTTTCGTGGAATTCTAAACAGTGATAATCCCTTAAGATCGAATAACGACATAACAAACAACGAACTCCTATAACAATTAGTGACAAAAACGAACAATAAAACGTAATAGTTATTCAGTGTGAAAT
The DNA here is from genome assembly GCA_948107755.1 of Campoletis raptor. Classification (NCBI taxonomy): domain Eukaryota; kingdom Metazoa; phylum Arthropoda; class Insecta; order Hymenoptera; family Ichneumonidae; genus Campoletis; species Campoletis raptor. The sequence continues at coordinate 8,843,647 of OX403625.1, forward strand.
TCTTGTGGCTATGAATTTGCAACGCAATTTAGAATTCATCCTTTTTGGTATACTGTTTCCTGATTTTGTTTTTGTTGCAAAAACGGAAATTGCTTATTTGAATTTGGCTTCGGGAATACAGCGACGGTCAAATATCCAAAGTGAGAGGAGAATTTCGACGAAAATGTGCACCAGTGATTTTGGGTAGTGTATTTTCCCTCATAATATATAGCTTCGCTCTCGCTCATCCTGAGCGAGTGTGCCAACGCTTTTTGTGCGTCCAGAAATTCTCGAATTCCACTGTCGCATGTCCAGACGCAACGATTTCCTGAACTAACTCGGTTTATGTATATATTTGTTTCGCTGCAGATATGAAAAAATGCTGCAAAACGTAACACTGCGTACATCGTTCACACAAATTATCTGCCAATTCGTAGTTGTTTTTTTTTTTCTTTTGGAATAATTATTACATTAAATTTCATAATTTTCATTATCAAGCAAAAAATTAAAAAAATATGAACAGTCATTATATGTTATCTGCACAAATACAAAATAAAAAAATTTCCACATTTCGTACGTTTTCGTTAAAAAATAAATTTTCTATTAAATTACTATAAACATCACAATGGCAATTTTTTTTCAAACTCATTTTATTCCGAAGTATTAAACAGAATTATTCCAAATTTATTCATCAAGTTGTTTGGGTTTAAAAAAATGAAGAAATGCCTAAATTTGAATTTTCTAATTCCAAATCACGTTAAGAAAAGTCGGGAAGGGTTAAAAACAACTCTACGACTGCTAATGAATTATCTGCTAAAACTAAGGGGAATCAGTCATTCACCACACATTACATTCTCGATGCACATTGAAATCAATTAAATAAAAAAGCCGTTGGCAACATAATTGTTTTAGTGAATTGAAAAATCTAAATTGCAATGAATTTTTTGTTATTATCGTGACTTTTGAAACGGTCTCTACCTGAGAGAACAGAGTCAAAGTTTCAAGCGAAATAATCTTCGTAATAGGCACCTGTTGCAAAGCACGACACCTGATCCCATATCACGGTTTAACATTTTATCTGGTAGCCACCACGGAAATAAACAAAAAGTAGGTTATTGAGATTTTCTTGACGATTCAACTATTGTTCGAAAATAATTTAAAAAATATGAATCTATTTGTATCAATTAAATCAATAAACGGAATAGATACTAACGACAATTTGAAAAATGAATTGAAATTATATATCGAGGCTAAATTGAATAATCAAAATTGTAATATCACAGAACTTTAAAATCGTCATATTTTTCATTAAAAAGTATTAATAATCCTAGAACTTCAATTTATCAAAAAATCTTGCCAGCAAGTTTCGAAGAGTTGTTTGTTGATTTGTTTGGTCAAACGATATGGAGCAAGGAATCAAAAGATCTTGGTCATGGCAAATGACTCGATTGCATCGTACCAGCTAACAAGATAGTTCAAGAAAAAAATGATTGGTCGTTACTGTATCGTGAAGCTGCCCACGATAACTTGTCTATATACAGCAATAATCTTATTAGTCGATCGTCCCCGTCCCATTTTTCATTCGATCGCCACTTCTTGTTAAAGAATATTTCAATTATTTTGAAAACCACTTCACGAAGTAGTGAATAAATCGGTTGTTCTAGTGTTTTTTCCTACATTAACAACTCCACGAAACATTTGTCCTCGTGCGTAATGACGAACTGTAAGAAATCAGTTACGAGCCAAGGCAACAAGTAGCTCTTTGGACACTTTCCAAATATTTCAGTTAACTTTGTTCGAGCGTAGGCAGGACAAAATTTCCAAGGACTTGTACCAATTGAAACGTCAATAAGTTCGTGAAAATTTGAGTGACACAAAAATTCCATTCGACTACGTAACTTTTCAGACTAAAATGAACTTTATTAAAGAGTTTCTATGCAAATCCATCTGTAAACTTGCAAAATATTTAGTGAGAAATAAACTCGAGATCGATGAATTTAATAGCAAGATTTCAACAACGTTTTCAACATCCTTTCCCGACTCTAATGAATCCTTGACTTTTGTACATCGATTCAAGTAGAAAATTGAGAATAAATGATTGAATCCTTTCTCTGATGATGATGATGATGATGATGATTTTTCAAATGGAAATGATCGATGAAGCAGAATTGAAACTTACCCATAACGATGTCAAGATTTATCTTCCCGAAGAACTTGAATCCTGAGATGGAAGCTCGTTCAGAAAAAAGCTAGCGCTTAAAAATACGAACTCACGAACAGCACGTTTCGTGTGATAAAAACCAAATAATCCGAAAATAAAATAGTTAAACTGTTCTTGTATTTGTAGTGCGATTAGATCACAAAAAAACCGGTAATTGTATCGAAAGATTGTTACGTTCGCGTCACTGAGGATTCAAGAGGTTGACTGCAAAAAAAAGTGAGAAAAATAGACTTTGATAACGTGAAAGCTCTTCTGGATGAAAAGAGATTTGTATAACTCTGGTACCGATCACCGATGCTAAGGGCTCGAGGAGCTTTGGAGGTCAGAGAGCGAGTGAACCGCGGAGCTTGCGCCCTCGGTATTTATACAGTAAGTGCGTTGCCGGGTTGTCGTTCCCCTTTTCACCCTCCACCGCTGAGCGAATTTGGTCACATGACGCGAGTTCGGTAGAGATGGTCCAGAAGCCGCGAGTCTAGTTCGCGCGCTACGCCGAACTTTCTTCCCCACCCATTTATATTTTCTCCTTTTCTATATTCTCTTTCGATCTTTTTCCATTTTTGCAAATTCACTGTACCACGAGATCTTTTTGAGTGGGAGACAAGTTTATTTCGTTTTCCCCACACCCCTCAATACTTGTCTCACTTCATACGTCATCGTTTCAACTATAGAATTTTCCTACCCCTCTTAACGATAATGCGTATACGTGAAAAGTTTCTAGCCATGACATCATCGAAATGGAACTGGTGGGGATGATGCTCTAGTGGATCTTCTTAATCTCATGTAAAACGTACACATGTATTTTAATGGTTGCACCCATACATACAATTCCATGTCGTCACTCTTTTGGCACCAAACTTTAATCGTTCACCAAGATTGCAGCAGGGGTTGAAGTCGGTTTCGTGATAGTTACTCGAACGTTACATTTCAAGGGCTACTCTACGTCAGTGCAGATCGAAAAATCGATGTTTTCGAAAACATTTTTAATCGATTCTTCCTTTTCACCCTTTATATTTATGTAACGCAATTACGTACTAATTTGCTACAAATTTCATCATTAAATATATCGAAATTTTCAAATTTTCAACATGCAAGTTCACGTAAATCGCTGTAACTTGTTTTTTTGTTTTTTTTTTTTTTAATCGAAACTCTAGACACTGCTGACTCGCTTTGTTCCTGAACTATGATGACATTGGTCATTAATTTGTTTTGTTTATCTGCATTTTTTCACTACTTGTGATCTTTGAATATTGGAAACGGAATGAAACATTTAATTTTTGGGTTTGCATTCCTGTAATAAATCATTCGTCGGAATTTTATACCACTTCTGATTTATGAGCTTCGTTTCTGTAAAAGATTCATCAAAATCGGTTCACTGGTTTCTTTGAGAGGAGAATAAAAGAGAAGAGAGGGGGAGAGAAGAGAAAAGATTGTGAACATTTTCCGGCAATCAATGACTCCTAGTATCTTGAATATTTATATTCCCACGAATATTTCGTCACTATTTTTGGCATCAAAGTCCACCACAACGTCACATTTGGGTGTGAAGTCGGTTTCGGTGGTACTCAAACTTTATTCTTCAAGGGCTTATGTAAAGTTATGATAAACAGATCGAGTCAAAAAATAAAAATGCGATTGATATTGTTATCCTTTTCACAAAGATAATGACTTTTATTTTTCTCATCGAATATTTTGAATGGAATATCAATTTTTCAATGACAAACTCACCACTTGTTTCAGAATCTCTGATGATTTTTATCCAGTGAATTGTGATGATTTTGATAAGAAATTGGAAAAAAGCATCGAGTTTATTGAAACCTTGCGTCCTGGAATCTTGACCAGTAATTCTTTCGACCAGGAGAGTCGAGGACATATCGGACAACAAACACACTTGCAGTTGACGACAAAAAAGCATAACTACCGAAGTAAAGTGGAACGTCGTAAAGAGCGACAAAAACACGAATAAAAGTAACAAGAACAAATAAGATCTGTACAGATATCTGTGGGAGGATTTGAGCAGGCAAACTGGCATTTGAAATGATGAGATTCTCCTACGTCAGATCTGCGATTCCTTTATGTTGACGAATGGTTTCGTCTAATATTCAACGTCAAAACTCATACGAAATATTTTTTAATTTCTCAGTAATAAGAAAAACCTGACGTTTGTGTGTAAATGCAAATAAAAATCGCGATCTATCATTCTTCGTTTTTATATTTTTCTGCCAGTATGTTTATCGGCAAAAAAGTATCAATTTTTCAAACGCATTTCAATTTCACACTTTTGAGTAATTTATTCACCGAAACGTTTATTCGTTTAATGAAAAATAACCAAATGCCGGATAGAATGAAAAAAAAATATACGCAAATTCCAAAAATAAATGTAATTCGATTGCTAACCATATCCTTGTTTTTCTATTTCTCTTCCTTTTTGCTTTGTTTTTTATTCACTATAAAGCTCGATCGGGACAAATTCCGCAATAGTGCATTTGACGCCTTTTTCCGTAACAAGATCTCACGTGTCAATATTTCGGATGACGCTGCCATGCATCATACTGTTAACCCACTTTGCTTTTTTCATTCGAGAGGATGCACTACGTAATGGATATACTCATGAAAACATACCGTTTGATTTTTAGTCCTCGATTACTTCGATAAAACAGAAATAAATGAATAAAAAAAAGTATCAAAATTCACAACTAATTTAATGAATAAAAACATATAATCACATTTTTTATTCGATTGTCAATAAATTCGGTATTTCTTATAAACGATATAAATTTTTTACGTGTAAATGAAAATGTTTTTTCGATTCTATCTCAAGAGCTCATAGAATCAATGAATAAGGAGAAAGAAAAACATTATTTAGGACAAACATAAGAGATGGTAAAAGACCAATTTCTGTCATAATTAGCGAATACGATCGTGTAATATTCAATGTGTTATTTTATTGTCCTGCATCATCGTGTGTACGATTTAATGACAAGACGATCGTATTCGGAACAGATTATTCCTACCAACTTATTTTGCCCCAGTTAACTTAAATAGCGATTGCTCTAGTCATCCCAACTTTTTATTACGAGAAGAAATCGGACGTAGTAACTAATGATCCGAGGCAAAAAAAAAAGTATTGGCCGCGAGTATAATTTACAGACAAAAAGACGTATGTCGTCTGCATAAACATGAAGTTTCGGTCAATGTGATGTGGCACGTGAAGCCTCTTTTTTTTTGTTCCACATAAATCTGCTGGTGTTACAAATTACGATATAACTCTGAATAACACATTTTTTTATCTTCATTCATAAGAACAGACATTCTTTTGTCTCGGGTTCGGAGACGCTGAGAAAAAGGTGACACCATAAGCCTCGAGTGCGGTAAACGTAAACTTTTTCCCAATTAATTATACACAAACGTGTAGATATTTACATATTTTAACAGATTTTTCGTTAGGATTGAAAACTCGATTTTATATGCGCACAAAGTTTTTAATCGTGTGTGAACATACTCTTCACTTGAATTTTCATTTTTCTATTCCAACCTCGATTCGCTCTGCTCTAAGAAAGATCCCGAGTTTCAATCAGAAATTCGAAGTTTAAGATAGTTTAGAAAATCATAATGAATTTGTGAAATTGCATAATTGCGTGACAATAAATATTACAACATCGAATTTACGATTCAATTGACTGCTGGAAGATTTTTTTTTTTGCATTTGAGATTCTTTCCTGAAGGCAAGAAATTAAGAGCTTACGTACACTCAGAAGAGTCAAAAATAGGGATATTTCCAATTATTATTAAAGTACTGAGAAAACGTATCCAGTGAAACAATTTTCAGTTCATTAAGCAAGCGATATTGTTGTCAATGAAAGTGGGAAATTTCATTACATATAACAAGAAAAATGAGCCGTGATTGTAGTTTTTGCAACGAGCTATGACTGAATTTCAACTGTACGTTTTATCCTAAAAATAAAACTAATTTTTTTGTTTTTCAAAGTTGACCAAAAAACCAGTCTTTTTCAAAGCTAAATTGTTTTTTTTTAAATGCATTATTCAAAAAATGGCAGAGGTTTGAGTAAAAAATGGAAAATTTTACCGTTTTTTTTCGTTCTCAAATCGTCATAGAAAATTTTGTATTGAAAAAAAAAGAATTGGTTGGCAAGGGCTAGAGAAATGCGAAGGATCCTCTGTGCAAAATTCCATCCGAATCGACCTTTTAGTTGTCAAGATAAAATGGTTACTATTTTAAAAGCAATATTTCAGTAAAAAAAAATTCATGTTTAAACATTTGTCAAATTGAGACAAAGCTTTTATCTCTGTTTTCGTTCGGATAACCAACAGGAAGTGTCATCCGTTTATGATAGCCTTCAGGATGTATTTGGTCAATAGCGAGTTGTGTAACCAATCAATATACTTATTATTAATTTCATCAAATTTCGTGCCAGATTCACAACGCTAAAGGGTCCAGGTACGGTAATCTCTTGGTGTTGTTCGATAATCGGAAAATTTTGGTCGCGCCAGTAACGGGGATGAGCACAGGGTGTCCAAAAATAGTGATGATGAAAATGAGCAAAGTTGAAAGTTAAAAAAGCTTTAATTTCTATATCTATAGCTGATTATTCGCGAATAGACGATTTTTTCGTATGACACATACTTTGGAAATGTTGAAAAATATGATAAAATAAAAGTAAACCAAAAAAAAAAAACGAATTATAGTAAAGTCTCGAGCTTAGCTAAAGCCTTGTTGCAAGTTTTCTTCGGTTAAATCTGCTGATAATGACAATTTAGCCCAGTCGTCTGAATCGTTACGAACGTGGGAGTTTTTGTGCTCGAGCTTACCTGCACAAGGTGAGTTGGAAATGTAAAAAGAATGAGAACTTTCTTCTCTCATTACAATGCACGTGTTTGCTAAAGAATTGGACAAGTCTTGCCTGCACTTTTTAATGAGGAAAACCCCTTCAATTTCAATAACCACGCTCATGTATAAATTTTCTTAGAGTTCACGCAATAAGTTCTCGAATCGAAAAAAAAAGTCATTCGATCACATTTCCCATTACTTGTGGACGAATAAATCTGAGTGTCCTTCAAATTGTATTTTGATAAATATGATTCAGATTAAAAACACATTGTGAGTGTTTGACGTACTTTAGAAATTTCGCTCAAAACAACAAATAGGTCCAAAGAGATCAACATTTCGTATTTAAAAAAAATAAAGAGTAAAAATAAAAATAAAAACATTTCGATGACCTCTATTCTCAATTAAAGAGAGCCACAAAGTTTATTCGTATGCATTTCGCACTGGATCAAATACGAATTGATCTTTCATCGGATTTACGTTTCATTTTTCATATTCAATGAGTCATAAATCATAGTTAGGACTATTTTTTTTTTTTTTTTTTTTACATGATCATGGTCTAATGCACTTTCTTTGAGACTGTTAATAATTTATTCGGAAAACTGTACATAGAAGACGTAGCAGGGATCCATAAATAAAATATGAGTAATTATGCACTTCTATATTATCAAAATTCTTTCTCCCCATCGAATTTTATTTCACAGAACTTTTGTACTTAAGAAATGCTGAGTGAATACTCAACCATATTATGCAAAGAAAATTGATCTCATGGTCGATTAGAAATAAATGGCATGTTTGGTGAAATATCATCGAATCAGTAAATGGAGAACATTAATCTGTTTTGTCAAGTAATATTTCAAATTGTTCTTTAGTGAAAGTAGTAACAATTACTGGGTCATTAATTAATTAATTAGTTGTAATTATTAGTTAATTACTGTTATATTCTTATTAAATAGAAAGAAAAATGTATGATTTTCAATATTAATTTGAATTTGTTTGAATAAATTGCTCATGGTTGGCCCCTCATTGGTTTTTGGGATATCATGTGTGCTTTTGTTCACTAGCAAGTGTAAAATGTCAATAAATAGTGTAGACGAGATATTTGAGTGTTTCTGATGTGGTGGGAAGTGCAATTTGGTTTTTGGAGAGATTCTTGCTGGACTCTCATCATGTCTAAGATTTCTGGTTTTTTCGTAAAGAAAATAACTTTTTGCGTTGTAAAGTGGGTAGATCGGGTGGTGGATTTGCGTCAGAATTTGAATGGTATCAATTTTAATAATAGCCAATTATATTCTCTGCGATAAAATGATACAAAAGTTCAAATAATTCGAACGATGAGAAAAATTGAATGTCATAAAGAAAGGAAAAATTTTACTTGAAATTTTGAGGAATTTGTATCATGGGTTAAAAGTTAAATCTAATGATCAATCAACAGAGAAAAAAATTCGAAAAAATTAAGGTGAAAAATCGTGTCGAGAAACTGAGCGATAAAAGTTTATGGAAAACTTGAACATTTTTTCGGGGATATACTGACAAAGAATAATTAATTGGCAGCCCGAGGAGGAAGAGAAGCGGAAGGGTGGTTGTGGGATAAAAGGAATGCAGACCTCGAGGCGCCCCTCGGTACGAAAGGGTGCGTCGCCAACGTACTTTTATATTTGCCGCGTCTGCGCGTGAATAACGCAATACTTTTTCATCCCCTAACTCTCAATACATCGTTTCCCCTTTCCCTGCTCCTTCCAACTATCGTTACTTGTTTCTTATTTTTCTTATTTCTTTTCTTACTCATTTTGTTGTTTTGTGTGTTTCTTCCAATCTCGAAATATCACCACAAATCCATTGATACATAGCCATGTGATTGAATACATAATATATATCGACGTATTTTCTCGGCTTTGCAATAATTGTACATCGCCTTCCAGATCGATACATTTCTCTTCGATTGAGGAGTAACTATATATTTTAAGGTCGAATCGAGATATGTATTTTTTTATTAGCATCAAATTCTCATTCCGAGCTCATACTAACATTTTTTTCATCACTTTTATTTCCTCGGACAGGATGAATCGTTCGCAGTTATATTTCAAATGATAAACCGTGATATTTTGTAGTTGAAAATGGTTCTTGGAGGAGAGCAGACGATAAATAACGATTTCCAAAGTTTTTCATTTTAAACGAAATTAGAATAACTTGAATCCACTCAAATCTTAAATGCTCCAGTTTCATTCGAAACTACACCATTAAAAGATTATTTTTTCGTATGTCCACGTGAGTGATTTACGTTTCTATACAACTTAAAACTTTGTTCATTTCAATTTCGATGTACAATCCTATTGCAATAAACATAAAGGCATGAGTTCTTGGAAAAGTATGTTTACTGGAGGTTGACACGTGTTGGAAGCCCCATAAGATATCTCGAGAGTTAATAAAAACTAAATGACCAGTCGTTGAAATTTTTCCTCGAAAATGTCACCGGTATTTTTCATTCGAATGACTTTGTTACTCCCAATTTATTGAACCATCGATACCATTTGAAAGAAAGGATAAAAGTGAAAACGAAAATGTAGAAAAAAAAGCAAGTTGACACTATCGAGTCAACTTGCTTTTAGATCTAGATTTTTATTATTTGTCTTTCCGCGCTTTCGCGACGCTTGAGGTTTTTTTTTCTTTTTTTTTTTTTCAACAACCACCATTGAGTCTTCGTTCCCCCTTACGTTCTCGAAGATTTTCCTTTTCGTCTCTCCCATCCCTTGTTCTTCTTGACTCTCTTCTTCAATCAAATTCTGTTGACACATTAGCTGAAGTCAACACAGGATCTTCCGAGCTACGACGACCTGTCCGACCTCTGCAACTTTTTTCTCATGTCTTTCTCTTATTTTCTTATTCTTCTAGTATTTACTTGCTCTTTTTCTTCTGGCACGTTTATAAAAACGTACAACCTCTTCGTCTTCTTATATTTATGTTTTTATTGTTTTCAACTGGAGATGAATTCTCGAAAGGATTTCGTTAGCAAATTGAGATCCCACGTGAAGCATTTTTCGATTATTTTATGACTCATTGTAAGAATGTTCTTTCTATAGCTACGAAAATACTTTAGCGAAACATTTAGCACAGGTTTCTTTCAATTTCCCTGTGCCCCAAGAACTTTCAAATGACAGAAGAAATTTGCCCGAGAATAAATTCTTCGTTGCTCGTTTTCTTTCCAATGACAATAAGTACGAATATTCGAGTTTCTAGAATACCTTCGATCACACAAAATAAGTGACTGGCTGACGGTGTTACGTAAATATATTGCAAGTCTCGAAGCTTCCACAAATTCAAACATTTCCGCGATAGTTTCAATCACTTGGCTGCCTGGCTGTGGCAAACTCTGCAACGAGTGTTTCCTTGACTCCTTCGTAGCACATAAGGGCTCGTACTTGCTAAGATTTCGCTGTTTATGCACCAACGTGTTTCTCCTTCAAACATATTCTCTATTCTCTATATATAAATGAAAATCTATATCAGTGCGTTTGAGTATTTAACGAAGCTTTACGTAAAATCTTGATTCCTGTTTCGTGCGTTATTACTCGGTTAATTGAAATGAGCAAAATAGTCAGGAATTTACTAGAATTTACTGGAAGAATCGGAAAAGTTATCGATCGAAAGCCTCGCGTCGAGTTTTCTCGATCGCAATATATTTACCATTCGACATGAAATCGAATGAAAATCCGAACAAATATGAACGTAATAGATCAATAAGACTCGAAGTTTTTTTATTGTTTTTTCGTTTTTTTTTCTCCGTGACGTCACTTTCGTAATGAGTAGACAATATATCGCAAAAATAATATTATACGTAAAGTAGTTGAACGTGTAAGCGAAGTTTTTATCGTCAAGGGGTATAACGATCGCTAAGGCGATCCGTATAACAAAACGTAAGAGAAAAGAGCGCGTTACTTTATTCCGTGATTTTTCGAAAGAGCGTCGAGACTTTTACGCTGTTCGCGGGGGCGGCATCAATGAAATAAAGCTCGGGGGAGAACTGGAGCGCGAGAGAGCGAGTTGAACAAATGCTTGCGAGTAAGGGATGAAATTATGTACATGTACGTACACAAAACGGGATGCTGCGAAAGAAAAAAGGAACGAAAGAGGGAGAGAGAGGGAGATAGAGTTTCCTTAAGAGCTAGGAAAAGCTTACAGCGAGATTTCGCCCAAAATAATACGAAAGAACGTTTGTGGAATGCGTGGGTGGTTGCGGCGCCTATGATCTATACGCGATACGATTTGTAGTTGCAGTTAGAAAATCTTATATTCATATTTACTCATAAACTTTACAAGTGCGCTAAAAATACTAATAATATTCTAGGGAAGTCCTTTGAAGGCATGGAAGGAATTTTAGCTCGAGAGATTATTACCGTCGGGTCAATTTGACCCATAGAAAAACGATATGGTTTTCTAATGAAATTGCAGTGAAATTAATGTTTTTATCATTTGCTTGATGCTCTATTGTTTGAGGAAAGAATAACCGGGTCGTACCGACCCACAGTTCTCAAAAAATGATCCGGGTCATACAGACCCAGAGTAGTAACGGCCGGGGTTGACGAAATTTATGTTAACACATGGTTAATTGTACAATCTGGGTCTTGGAGACCCTGACGTTGACTTACATTCACTCTGTCATCATCTCTTCTCAAAAAATGATCCGGGTCATACAGACCCAGAGTGGTAACGATCGGGGTTGAGCAAATTACACTTGATACAGTCAAACTGGGTCTGACAAACCCTGACATTAATTTACATGATATTTTTTAGCAAAGAATTACCCGGGTCACACAGACCCATAGAAGTCACAATGGTTATATCATTTTTCTTTGAACCTTCAAACATTCGCTTCTATTTTGAAATCAAAGACAAATTTCCCAGCTGATCGTGGCTGCGATTTTTGAAAAAACGTGTAAATCCGACCCTGCGTTAAGAACGATATGCAACAAGAAAATACATAATAATGCGTCGTACTGTAAAAGCTGTCGTACTGAAGGGAATATTGTTATTATTAAACCGATTCGAACGAAAAGAGACATTCGAAGACCCCAAGACCTGCCGAAGTACTTGCAACTTGTAGACCATTTTATTTTATTATGTGCTTCCCCCATCAACCGAGATTCGTCCCTGGTCTCCGAATGTGCAATTTCCGACTGTGGTTTTCGAATTTCCATGCACATCTCAAGACCGTTACCGCTTAATATTCTATGAAGTGTATATTTAACGAGGATCTGAGTCAAGTCATTCGGAAACGATAATAAAATTATCGGATATACCAAAATGATACATGCACGTAAGCAAATAATAATAATGATAATGATAATTTGCAGGATTTTTCATTTTAACGATCATTGGTTAACACTTTTCTCAAAAATGCCGCCAGATCACGAAGAAAATATTTTATCCATTGTAAAGGGTAAACGTAATTAAATAAAAATTATTATCGTTATTATTATTATTACCAAATTTGCGATGAAAAAAAATGGCTGGATGTCGTACAAAACTTTATTTTCCATTTATGATGCCGTCCCATTATGCCCCAGTGTTTCGTTTTACCCCAATCTTCCCTATATGTGTGTGTGTGTCCAGCAAAAGTATTAATCACATCGAGAATCATCGACGTTGATTTGAACCGGTAAAAGAAAAATAAACTTACTGGAATCGAAGGAAGTCTGTGTGTAAAATCGTAATCAGTTGATGAACAAATATATTGACAAGATCCTTAATTTTATTGTTTGATATCCAACCGCCCACTTGACGATGAACATGTCTAAATTCTTGATCGTACTAATTAATCACAAAAGTTTTGATTATCATCGTTCGCATGAGAACAGAAAGGATCCGGATTTTGGGTCGGCAATCAAGCGAAGCGTCCTCGTTGTTTACTTTACACATTTGTTCGGTGTTTCGAAACCTATGCTTTTTTTTTTCCTTTGAATCACCGAAGCGAACGCTTAGGAACGGAATTATATTTGAAAAGTTTTGCTCTAAATCGTCCGTGTAGTGTTCGCATGTTATTATTTTTGAATTTTTCTACGACAGCAATAAAAAAAACGTCAGTGAAACTCAATTTCCGGGGTTGCACTATTCGGCACTTGGTTTTTTACTATTTTGATTGAAATTTATAAAAAATGTTGTTTTGTTTTTATTCAATATCGCCAAAATTTCTCAAATCGCGGAACTAACGCCATCAGCCGGAATTATTGTGAAACAAGAGACAATGCGCCTGCGCGAGAAAATCATTGGCGCGCAGCAGTTGCGTGCTCTAGCGAGAATATATGATGTTTTGTCGCATACGCAACGTATAGATATGGCATGAGAAAAAGAGAGACAAGCAGACAAATCGCAAATGCGTTGCTGATTGGCGCGGGACGCGCGAGCGGGGAAGAGAACAAAAACGGCTGTAAAGGTTGACCGTAAACGAAGCAGACTAGCGCAACTACTGAAGAATCTCACAGTGAGATATTCGTAACCCAAAACTAAATTTTTCCTGTGGTTTACAAACGTTAACCAAATACATTCGTTTCGTTGTTTTAAACGCAGAAGTACGGGACACACTTTATTGAGGTTGGTGCAATCTTATAATTGTTTTTTTCCTCTTGGAACAATAGCCGTTGAATCACAAGACTCGAACGTCGATTAACCATTCGAGCATTTTGATTCGTAAATGATAAAAGTATTTTTCATCGACGAGACAATTTAGTCGAGTCGTCACGTTATACCAGAAAAAAAAGGTTGACAATGTTGACGAATGGAGGAAGCCATTGATCGACGATGCCTTATTTATGAACCTGAAGTTTCTCCATTATTTATTTTTAACTTTCTAATGTACGCCCGTCTCTGCATGTTGACATTCAGACAAATAACGGAAATTTCCAAATAATATCATGACAAATGGCGACTCTTTCAAGTACGCAATTTTAACGAAGTTTTTTTTTTTCTCGTGATTCTAACCTCTTTCGTTCTATCGACACAATCGTGACATGTTATTTTGATTTTTTTTTTCAATCCACATAATTTCTCGGTATCTATCGATACGTGTTTCGCCATTGGACGATATTTCCATCATATTTCTTCTTAAAATAGCCTCGTTTTTTAGATGCCGAACATAAAACTACAGAGCTCCGACGGCGAGGTGTTCGAGGTCGATGTAGACATTGCAAAATGCTCCGTCACCATAAAAACTATGTTGGAAGATCTTGGCATGGACGAAGATGAAGAGGAAGTCGTCCCTTTGCCCAATGTTAACTCTGCCATACTTCGCAAAGTAATCCAATGGGCCACTTATCACAAAGACGATCCAGCACCTGCCGAAGATGATGAGAACAAGGAAAAACGCACCGACGACATCAGCTCTTGGGACGCTGATTTTCTAAAGGTCCTTGATCTCAAAAAAATATTTCTTCCTAATCATTACATTTTTCAAGTTCTTTACAATTGAAAAAGGTTTAGGGTAATTTTTCTAGTCAAGGGAGTTTTGAAATCTCAATAAAAGATTATTAAATTATCATAGACAAAAAGTCCATATGAATTCGGGGTTCTGCTATAAAAATTAAAGGAAATTCGTTGCATTCGACCGATGCAAACTTCTTAACTTTATACATTTTTTGGAGAATTTACTTTTGAATGTGACTGTGACGAGACTACTAGGTTCGAAAGATTTTGTTCAAGGACACTTGATATTTTGAAGAGAAAAAAAAACGTACGCTCCAATTTCTGATAAAAAGAGAACAACGTTTAACTTTCATTTTTTTTTTAAACTCAATTGTGTCAGAGAATTTACCGATTCAACGACTGTTGTCCAAACGCCTTGAGATCACATCTGTAAACGTACAATCGTGTTCAATTAATTTTAATCATAAAAACCTTCCAAGTTTCGTAAAAAGTATCGTTGAGAAGGAAACTGTGGATTTTGCAGTTTTTTCAGAGCTCTTAAACCCGAGAGTGTACTTTGAGGATCAAGGCTATAACTTGTGTCCCATTTTTTTGTCTTCCAACGCATGACCAGAGTCATTTTCGACTCCAGAGTTTTTTATGCCTTAACACTGTCCTTCCACACCTGGAAAGACTTTCCAGCCCACGAACCCCTTCGTTTTTCAATAAAAAACTGAATAAAATGCGGAAAATTGGATTCTATAAAAGTAGAATTGACGAAAAACTCAAATGAATGCTCAAGAAATAGCAAAATCGCGAAAAACCTTGTTTTTTCGACAATCCCCTCAATTATAGAGTTGAATATGGAAATTTTAAACACAACTAATATAATCCAGTGATAAATAAATGGAAATAAACGTTTGAACTTGTGATTGAATTGCAGGTCGATCAGGGTACGCTGTTCGAATTGATTCTAGCTGCAAATTATCTGGATATAAAAGGACTATTGGACGTGACGTGTAAGACAGTGGCAAACATGATAAAAGGAAAAACGCCAGAAGAGATTCGTAAAACGTTTAACATAAAGAATGACTTTACGGCGTCAGAGGAGGAGCAAGTTCGCAAAGAGAACGAATGGTGCGAGGAGAAATAGATTTGGCGCAGCTAGTGAATAACCGTCGAGCCAGTCCTGTAACGTCCCATACGTATTTTCGTTTTTCTTTGTGAATTTTGTATTAAAGTAATTCGTTCTCGAAATTAATTCCACAAACGGTCGACAGTTTGATAGAAAGCTTGTTTCTGCAACAACAAACACAAGTTTTTTTCATCCGGAGTTGAACTTAAAACTTCTCCGTTCTATACGTATTACCATTATAAATTGTGTACGGTGTCTCGTCATTTAGGATTTATCTCGTAACCAATCATAGTATAGAAAACAAAAAAAAAGAACAAAACAAGAAAATTCAAAGTGATAGCGTTTAAAAGTTTAAGATTTGTGGTAATCGTGGCGAATATCTCTCATCCCCAAAGTTATTACTTTTATCTCACTATTCATTACCATCCTAAATCGCCTTTAACGATCTAAATATCGAATAAAATTATTATAAAATTATATCATTTTCCTTCTTTTTATACCTACGATCACAAATATCTACAAACTTTTCATTTTCTCCGCTACTTTCCAAACGGTATTGAAATCATCGACTTTGGCTCGAAATTTTGGAAACTTGACAAAATTATAATAAAAAAAAAAAAAACATTGACGTTTAAATTCTTAATGGATCGCTCATATTTGTCGAATTTGTTTTGTTTACGTAACGAATTTATGCATCAGTGTCGTCAGCTCTTATGACTTTCTCCATCCTTCTACGAGTATAGATAATTCTGAGGTTTTCATTTAAGAAAAACTTGCTCAACTCTGGGAGTTGGTTCGTGGCGAAAATTGATGAGAATCTGTCTTCACGTTATACACTTCCGCATCTTCCGGATGCGTGTCTTTCGCATTCACATAATATCATCGTATACATCAGCAAGCCTTTCGCGATATTATTTTTTTTTTTTTATCTCACATGTTTGTTTTGTTCTCTTTTCGGCTGTATCGTGAAACGAACTTCTTCCCTCTGCGACTTTCAATGACACGCAATTGTCTTAATCAACGAGTTTTAATTCCCAAACACTCGAGACAAATCTTATCTTTCGTTGTAGTAGCGATCTCTTTTTCATTCTTATCAGCTGACAATAAAGAACTTGTTTATTTTGAAAACTAATAAAAAGTTATGAAGAGGGATTCTCCTCGAGGTTTGAGACTCGCGCCTTTGTGAGATATTCTCTCGATCCGGGGACCCGATAGAGCAAGAATTTTGAGGCGCGGCAAGTACTCTTCTCTCGTGAATCTCTTTCGCTTGTAACAAAGAACATAAAACATCGAGTGCCAATGTACACGTACTGCTCGGATGTACAGTGTGTCCGAAAAACTGTATATTTTTATCTCTGAATGATTATAAAGGCAGTGCAACATTAAGGAGATTAAAAAAAATTTTGGGAATTTTTTTTTTTCAGGGCAAATAAAATCGTTGTTTTTTTGAAACCTTTTCACATGTTTTATTTTTCGATTCAACATGGATGAACAAATCTTCATCGAAATATAACAAATGAATTATCATAACAATGGATAACAAGTTTTTTGGATCTACAGGGTCGTTGGAACATTCATAAATATAAAAAAAATACGAATCATCATTATTTTTTCATAACGCCAATTTTTTTTACAAACTCAATACACTCCAAAGAATTATACAGAATTTTTTCAAGATTTTTCGTACGATCGTTTGTGGCGAAAAAATGAAGAAAACAGTTATTTTTACGTTTACTAAGTTCAGTGACCTCGAAAATCCTCAAATATCCTATGACTCAAAGGATTAAGACACTTTTGATATTTTTTTGAAGTTGATGAACTATGAAAAGTTGAGGGGAAAGTGCGAAACAGTAACTTCTAAAATACTCTTCAATGGTCGTTGATTTGGCCGATCGATTGAAGCAAAAAGAATATCGATTCTTCGTACCTCCCAACTAAATCACAACTTTGTATCGAAATATTAAGAAGCTCACGTTTAGGGGAAAAAAAAGAATCAAAGGAGTGCTTTTTAACACGTTTTGTGTTGAAAAGAAAATACACCACAAAAATCGATTACACATTAACAAATGACAATTAATTTCATTTCAAGAAAAGTTTCCTACACTTTTTTTTGATAACGTTCACGATATTTGAGGTTATTGACAATGACACCAAGAAAAAGACACCGTCAGTGTCTTCACCATGACTAATCGAGGGATGAATTGATTTTTTGTGGATAGAACAAACAAACGATTGTTTTCTTTTTTTCTAAACAATTTCACGATCTACTTAGCTGGTAAATTCGTAAAGGAATTTAAGCGACACTCATTATACCCAGAAGGTTAAAAAAATCCATAAAAATTCCAAGCAGGCGACGTATAGAGGGCAAATTTCACTATTTTGCATTTGTCTCGAACGAAACAAGTCCGTACAAATAACGTTCTCGTTCCTGTCAACGGTCTTTTCTCTGTGTACACGCGATTTTCATATAGCGTGCAATAATTCGTGAGGAGAACTCATTTTCATGAGTTTCAGAGCATACTCGTAAACGCGATACAGTATTTTATATTATTTTTTTACAAATGAAATATAGTCTATATTCTACAAGTGTGTGAGTCAATAGCCTCGTATATGGGAAATAGGGGATTATATAGATCGTCTATTTGATATCAGTTATTATCGGCGAGGTACACGTGAATGAGCTCCAATGATTCCACTCGATGAAATGTTAAGTCGTTCATATTAATAATAAAATGAGAATTCTCTAGGCAACTTCCAGGAAATAAGAAATTCCAATTTCCTTTGTCGTTCTAACCTCCTTTTTTACGAAATTCTTATTCGATAATATAAAGTAATAATTAACCGTTGAAAAAAATCGTTTATAATTAAGAAAAGAAAACATTTTCTAATTTACAAATTGATGTTAGATAAGCGGAAATCAATAAAAACACAGCAATAAAACGTAATTAATGATATTAGTTCTCCAATAAACTACACAAAGGTCACATTCTAACTCGGAAGCATATTTCTTGCAAATGATCGTACCACACAGTTACGAGACAAATTCTCAACGGGGAGTCTTGAGGGAATCCAGTGTGGAAGAATTGCGTACAATAAAAAGTACCGATCAACTCAGTCAGCCGATCGAGTGAGCCCGAAAGGTGTGGCGAGAACAAACTCTCCTTCTTTCTGTTTCCCTTCCATCTTCTTTTCGAACCTAGTCCTTACTTTTCTACCAACCTCTCTATTTACAAGCTTCTAATCTTTTCTCTCTCTCTCCCTCTCTGTCTCTCAAATACGACCACACAGATAGGTTAAAAAAATTGTGACAGTAGTGTAGAGAGAAGATCGTGCAATACGTCACTGTTTTAACAAACCTCTCTTTCGCTTCCCTCTCACTCGACCGATTCCCTTTCCTACGATAATATACATCGAGACTTGAAACATTCTTTCTCTCTTACTCTCAGCCTACACCACGAAACAGCTCGTCCTCTTTTACTCCCGCATACATTCTAGCTCCGTCGTAAGGTTGTACTGTACAGTATTATATTATACTTGTTTCTCGCACCAAACTTGTCAAGTATACAGGGTGTCAGATTTAGGGCCGTATTTACTGTGCACTTGAGTTTCGAAGCAAATTTTCGGTTCAACCATTTTTACGTGTTTTTTCATCCGACTGGGGGAATTTTTTTGTGTCTCTGCGGATATTTCGAGAGCTAAGAGTAATTAAGAAACTCTTGGCGAAAAATTAGGCTATCTTTTGGTACTGATTTTGAGTTGGTTCAGGCCATTGGAAGGCTCGGAAACATTACTTCCGGCCAGTGATCGACCCTCGAACCATTGTATGATCACTAAGCCATCTATCGGCTCTGCCGAAAACTACTTGAGAAAAATTGTCACACACTCATTTCTGAACGTAACTTTTTGAGTTATTCTTTTTTGGAGATGCAGGAATTTCCAGACATCGATTTGTGAGATTGACAGAAACATTTTTCAACTTTTACTATAAATTTTGCAGCTTTTTCGACTTCGATAATTAATAAAATGTCAGGATTAGATGGAAAAATCCTTTTTTCATTCAGACACTCGGATTTTAGCCCGGGAATAACGGTCTCTCATGGGACACCCCGTATATGAACACAGAAACACATATATACGTAAACGCACATATATATATGTATATTAAGTTGGCTAACGACGTATCAGAGGCTCCCTTTCTTTCTCCCAGCTCCCATCTCGCTGTCGCTCTTGTTCTTTGTCTTTCAGTAAGTTTTCGTTCTCTCTCTTTCTGTAGGCTCTTTTCCCCCTCTATGAGCCACAGGTAGAAATGTTCACCGGTAATCTGAGCGCACGGTTCGGCGCTCGGTCCATTTCGTAGTTTCGCGCGGTACGGACAACACACACACATTCTCTCTCTTCGTCTCTGTCCGCATGTGCGTTCGTTTTTCATCGCCTCAACGTCTAATTCGTGTTTCGTATTAATATTTTGACGACTGTTGTGACAGGCAGATTACAAAAAATCTATTTATTATTGTATTCTTTTACTTGTTTTGTTTTTTAATCAAAATAACGAAATCTGTGTGCGGCCGTGTGTGTTTTTTTGTGGATGTGGGTGACAACGATTGTTCCCGTTGTTTGACCATAAATCGTTTTTTTTGTGTTCTTTTCGATCCTCTGACTTTTGTTCGGAACTTTTAAATTCCCGCGCTTTTAATCAATATTATCATCACAGGATAATTGTTTCAAGTTTCCAAGTGAGAAACATTGCCTGATTCGAAAACCCATAAATCTCGGTGTGCTGTGAAGAATTTTTTCGAGCAAGAATTAAGAGTTGATTGTTTTTATTTGGTTTTTTTTTGCGTATTGGTGCGCGGCTGCTGTTGCGCTGGCTGTCAAGTGGTCGACGCTCGTACCTGTCAGACGGAGCTCGAGAGCCACCGCTGCCATCGCCGCCGGGACTCTCTCGTCGACTACTCTCTTCCTTTTCTCGTGTGTACCGTAGTACGTACCGTATTATTATTAGCTGCCTGCCTGCTTGCTTGCTTGCTAGCTCGTGTTCTGCTCTACAGAGAGCCTCAAATCTGATTATCAAGATTCCGGTGACTTTGAGATCGCTAAATTACGAAAAAGCACGTTTCGACGATTTTTTTTCTACCATCCAACGGTGCTTACATTTTAAATCGTTTTTTACGACTAATTCGAAGCACCATATTATCTGTCACTATTTAATTAATATTTAATCAACGATTAATCACAATAAAAAAATCCTTTATCTCTCTTTTTTTCTTCGGAATTTTTTACATTAAACTAAATTCTCAAACTATCTAGAACTCGCATTTTAAAACTGCCTGTACAACTCAATCTTAAAAGCTTACCTGTTGGAGCTCGAGCTCCCTTGTGCCCCCGGCTCGCCGAAGAGACCGCACATTCTCGAGGCACTTGGGTAAGTTGCGTGCACTCGAACAAGCCTCCGTCACTCGTACATTCTATCCTATCTCTTCTCTTTTGGAAAGATCCCTGGAGATTCGCCGCGGGTCGACGGCTCATTCAAACGACGTATTACGTTTCCTTATACTTTTTCTTATATATTTATTCGAGTTATGTTTTATTCTTTATTTTTGTTTGTTTTTTCTTCATACGAATATATATTACGTATTTATGATCGTTGTTGCAACCTCACGATAAATGACTCTTACATCTCAAGGACATTCCAAGACATTCATTTTTTTTTTCTCAAACTTCGTTCCTACCGTAGTCTCGTATACGAACCTTCAATTATTTGTCTGCTTGGGGTCACCGAAAAAAAACTTAAACCTTTATTCATGTGGGAAGTTACCCTCCCGCGTAACTTTAACCGCTTTAACCTTGAACAATCGAAAGTGCTTGGCTGCTGGATATAAAAGTCAAGGGCACAGTTCTGCGTAGGTGTACTTAATGTTTTCGTATTAAAAAAGGCGTGAATTAAACATCGGAAAAGTGTCTTTATAACCTCGAAATTCTAACCTATTATTCGAGCGCGTAAACGTTGTCAAAATTTCCTTTTTTTATGTTTCGTAAATGAATGATGAATTATTTAACAGAGATTTCTGGCTTTTATACTCTTGTGAGTGTGCTGTTGTTTTTTTTTTTGTGGAAAAAATACAACTCGTCGATCTTTTCGTAGAAATAATTGAATTTTACGATCAAGAAAAAATGCGATGCTCTCGATGCTCACATTTCTCGATGAAGGATCGTCTATACGACCTATCGGTATCTTTGGAATACGGTTTCTCAGAGAGTACGTTCAGAAAAGAGACAGAAATAAATGAATAAAAAAAAAGGGAAAAAAACGACATTTCTATAGATGCAGGTTTTCCTACTGCTCCGCACAAGATCGACGAGCAAAGCGATCAGTTATTTCGTCCCCACTTCGCTGCCTCATCGAGAAAGTCGAGAGAGAATTGAGCAGATCGAGTTGGCGTGTTCTGGACAATCGATGCTCCCCTGGCTCCGGTACTCGAACAACCAGCTCGCTTTGCAGCATTACTCGCCATCGTTTTTGCCGTTGTAAAGAAAATAAAGATACAAATAAATAATAAAAAAAAAAACGCACGCAACCTCGTACGGATTATCGCGAGAGATCGCTAACTCACGTTATGGCCATAAGGAAAGAGATTTAAATGTGAAAGTAATTGAACAAGTGAATTGCATCCACTTGCCACCCTCTCCCGGACCCGATAATTCATCAATTTCTTTCAATTTTTTCTCCATCTATTTTTATTCCATTAATTATTATATTTTTTCTTCAAATATCTCTTCTCGGTTTTTGTTTCATTGTGAGTTCCGATGAATCTACAAAATCTTCCAAATTCGATAACAATTTTCATCCAAAAACACAAAATAAATTTGAAAAATCGACCAAAATTGCTTTTTTTTTGTTCCTGCGAATCTCTCGTGGGTTTTTACGAGTTCATTCGATCGGTTGGCAACATCAGAAACTCAAAAAAACTGTCAAGCAGGCCGATGAATGGTAAAACGGTCACCCGACCGAATATTGACCTCATCAAGCGCTGCTTAACTTTCTTTTTTTTTATTCCATTAAATTTTTCCTCCGAATAAGTTTTCTCGATTTTTTTCTATTTTTTCTATTCATTCCGATGAATCTACAAAATCTTCCAAATTCCTTGACAATTTTCTTTTCTCCTTCAAAATTCTTTTTTTTTGTTGCCACAAAATCCCTTGTCAATTTTTACAAGTCCATTCGGTTGATCGGCGACATGAGAATCTCAGAATAATTGCCACCTAAGCCGCTGAATGGTTAAACGGTCACCCAACCGAGTACCGATTTCATCCAGCGCTGCTTAACTTTTGATTCCATTAAATTTGTCCTTCGAATAAGTATCTTTAATAGAAAAAACAAAATTTCTGATAGAAATACAAAAAAAAATCGTTGTTTTGTAATATTTGACGTGAGAAAATTTGATTTTAAATACATTTTCAGTGAGTTATGGCACTGCGGATAAGGGGTAGCAAAGATGTCAAGAAGAGGTCTTACTACGTGTGGTATTTGGGTTCGAGGGAGGCAAAGGGTGTCGATGCAATGCCCGGAGCCGTAGCATATCTTTTGGAGTGTGAAAGACTTCAAGAGCCTTTCAAGGTCACCCTGCAGGTAAGAATCTTCGTAAATTTTTAAGAGGTTGGTTGTTATGGTGTGGCCAGAAAGGCTGCGCACTTATTCGGCCACATTTTCGACAGTGGGACGAGAGGGAAGGCGAGCCGGTTTGAGTAAGATTAAAAAAAAAATAAAAAAATCGAATAAAAAACTAAACGAAAGGAGAGAAAAGCGACGAAATCGTACTGCGAATAAACTTAACGAATCTACGAGCTTGTACGAACATCTTGGAAAGTATTTTTTCGTCATTTTATTTATAAACACTTTAAATCCAACATTTGTGGTTTTTTTTATCCCTCGCTGACCACGCGAGAAGAAGGAAAGCCTGGAGGTGAAAGCACTCTGAAACGAGCAATAAAATCCGCATATATATAAAATTCTAATAATCGTATAAAAACGATAGCGTATTATAGAAGAAGAAAAAAAGGCAAATATTTAAGTCGTCGTAATGAACTCTTAAAGCAACCTTTTTGAAGCTTAAAATAAAACTTTTCGTACTTGATTAATTTGATAAAAGAAACAATTAAATTCTCTTTATTTCCGGGTTAACGATTTTTTTTTATCACCCACTATTTTTCGACACAAATAGTTTAGAGTTATTTACAAAACTCATACAAATAATTAGTATTAATGATTAAATGAACAGCTGATTAATAATTATATTAAACAGCATGCACTTCGTGTTTGAGAATACACTTGGAAAGTGCATTATGAAAAAATAGTGCGTAATAAACAGTCATGATTATTCGGCCGGTGAAAGGCAATTCCCATTAGATTATAGCGTAGATCTCTGGCTAGAAAAAAAAAGAAAAGAAAAGAAGAGAAAAAAAACGAAAGAGAAAAACGAATTTCAATATCAGGCGGCGTGAAAGAATTTACGGTGTGTAGAGACCGCGATCGCTGTGTGTCCAAGTCACGATGGGCTCATCGAACCACAAGTCGTATTATCGGTATGCTCCGCGATGGCTGAACCGACTCCCCGTGCCAAGGAGAAAAGAGAAAGAGTCAGAAATGGAAGCGCCCATCTTTTGACTCTCGATCGACTTGCTTGCAACGCGAAACAATCATAATATTGTATTTTTTTTTCTTTTCTTTTTTTTTCTATAATATGCGCTCGCTCAAACGCCTGTTACCGATCACCATCTCAAGGGAAACAAAATACATTTTGTTTTTTTTCTATATTTGTTTTTTATTGGGAGAATAAATTATTTGTAGCGTTGAAAATCGGTGAAAATCGTTTGCCACTAAAAAATACAACTTTCGATTTTCTCAAAATTATTAAATTTATCACCGGTGCGATTGTTTTTCAATTATTGAAATAACTCGTGTAGAACATGAAGAATTTGATTTGAACGACTTTTTTTTATTTTTAAATAATTTTACATCAAATTCAGTCTTTTCTCAATAGTTTTTTATGCAAAAAAATAAAACATTTTGAAATGAAAAAAAGACTCTCCCAGTCTTAGAATCCTTTTTGAAGAGTTGCTCGGAATCTTTTCGTTGAAAACGGTTCACCACAGCTTGTTGAATTATTTTTCACAAAGAATGCTGTCGTGATTCAAAAAAATTTAATTCTGCGATCAAAATCAAAATATACCAAAAAGTTGATGAGTCTTAATTTTTGGTATTTTTCACTAGTCTCTTAAAAAAATCGTTCAGATATGCTGAAAAAAGTTGAAAATCGCCTGATCACTGAACGTAAAATTAAAATAATTAAAAAAAAAAACACTGTGAAAAAAATCCTTAACAAGAAAAAAATAACTTAATGGCTTTCTTCCCCCAAAAAAATTGGTCCCTGCAATTGAGAGCCTAAAAAAAATGAATGTTGTCAAAAATATTGTTGATTAAAGTACAATTGATATCAGGCAAGATTATATTGTGTTAGATTTATTGGTATAACAGTAGAATCGATATTTCTGTATGGGCTCGTGCGTGACCGATCGTAGCACCATCATCATTTGGTCTGTTATTGTGACACCGTAGGAATTGCGGTATAAACCGAATGGCATTATTAAGGAGGCATCGGAATTGTGCCATTGTAATTGTTAGGCAGAACATAAACAGTGAGCAAGAATAGTTTCGAGTTGAGAAAGTTATAACAACCCCTCTCAGAGTCGCGAGTTTATAGCGATCTCTGTCGTAACATAGAGTCGCGTGGTGTATAAATAAACGAGTATTTTTACAATCCGAATGTTGTGTATTCAATTTTCTTCATTATTTTTATAATTATATCATTTGTAGCATTAATATTTTACCCGAGATCCGAGAAAGTTTGAAATAATATAAATAAACACGAAGTGTTACGAAAGATTTGGAGGTGATCAGTGACAAGGAGATTAATCGAAGATCGAGAAGCGGAAATGATTTTTTTTAAGCCTTAATTACGAAGACAGATGTTTCGCGAGTTTGTAAAGGTCATAAGATGACCCGAGGGTCAAAAAGTATTTATAAAAATCTGCTGATTCCTCTCTCTTCATTTTGTGTCGATACGAAAGCTTAAAAATAAGGATTTAAATGATCCATTAGGTCAGCAGCAAGGGATTGAAGATTATTCAAACCGTGCATCCTGGAGTGTCGACTAAATCGGCGGTGAAGCAATTGGTACCAGGACACGCGGTTTTAGCGGCTGTTCAACGCGAAGACATAGTCGCTGCTACTTTTTTACTTCCTAATCCTGCGACCAATAATCCGGTTCACGTTCAAGCCTACAGGTGAGTTTTTTCGATCAATCAAACATCGTCCTCCCTCTCGAATATTCAGAGTTCAAAATCTCCCTTTTATTTTTTGTTATAAAGATATTTAACTCGTTATATGTTAATTTTTTGATTTAACGGGAAAAACAGAGTTAACGATCTTAATAATTATACAGTTACTTCGATTTCTTATCAAATAAAAGATCGTGTAGTCTTGACTCACGAATTTAAATCTACTGCTGATCACGGTCTCCGGATCTCAACTTCCGTCATCGCATATTTTATGACCGCTATCACCGTAATTTTCCCTTGAATAAATCTCGTCTATGATCTACCGTTGAAATAATATTAATATGTTTCGCACGTGCACCGTTTTAATTCGGCGACCAATAATTTTCTCGGTTACTACTGCGTGCAGTAGACTACGACGTACGGGAATTACGTCGAGCAAGTAAATGCCACGGAAATCGGTTCATCGCCTCGTTAGTTGACCTCTTCCCAGTCAAGAACCGTAGATTTGCAGCTCTTGATTACACTCGTTTTATCGTTATAAAGAAACAACCATTTTTCTACCTTTCTAACGGCTTTGAATATTTTCATTATGTCTTCTATGTCCCGTTCAATCTCTCATCGGTACTCGTCCTTTTTTATTCACACACTCGCATGGAAAACAATTCGTAACAACGCGTATTCTTGAAATATCAGCTCAACCGATTATCACTTCGATTACAAACTTATTTCAGAATTCATCGCGAACTAGTAACTGCTCTAATTACTTATTCAAAGATTCAGTTATTTCAGACAATCGTCTCGCCAAAGCGTTTTTATTTTTTTATTTTTATAGAATTTTATTCAGAATTTTTCGTCCTGAATTCGAGATTTTATTAAAAATTGCACTTTTTTTACGCGTTCTTATGGGAAGTTGTTGAAAAATTCACATTTCACCAAATAACTTCGACATTTTTCGACTTTTTTTTCCAATTACAGCGAAACATATGACGAAGTTTGTTTTAAAATATAAAAAAATTTCATTCTTTACTTCCGGAGACACAGAGTTTTAAAGAATCAGCTTTTTGTATTCCTGAATTTTTCATCTGAAACTTTAAAAGTCAAGTTGTTGCTCTTGAAACCTGTAAAAATTTGAAACTAAGAGAATGAGTTAAAAGATCAATAAAAAAAAGGAATAAGAATGGACCTGAATTTAGAAGGAACAAATTTCAAGCGAGATGTGAAAATTCAAACAGATGTGTGTCCGTTGAGACTGCGGAACTTCTTGGTAACCAGTTGAAAGCTCTATCGTCACATTCGGACAATTCTGCCAAAGTGTCAACAAGTGACAATCGTGTCCGAAGTAATTTAGGAAGCGACGGGCGTAGTACGAGAGAATCGGAGTCTTCGGAAGGCAGTGGCGAGCTGAGACACATTCCAGCACAAAGTTCAACAATTTACGAATCACTAGCTGCCGAATTGAGAGCAAAGTTGGGTGGGTATTGTTTGAACTGAATATAAATAAGATCGTTAGAAGTTTTTTAATGAGTGAGTGAACATTTGACTAATTACTCGAACAATGAACCATGGAATAAATTTTTTAAGGACTCAATCAGTGAACGACATTAGCTGCAATACGATTTCAAAAAATTCAATAACTCAGCGAATTAATAGACTTGTTCAATCGACGCATAGATGACAAAGAAGGAAAATAAAAATAAAGAGATTTCTCCGACTGTATAGGAAGAGGTAATTCAGCAGACAACGACGTAGGCCCAATACTCTTGCCACCTCGTGATTACGACACGGTTCACCGACACCGTGGAAACTTGGCTGGCATAGAATTCAGACGTTGTCTAAATCAGACGATAGTTGGTGGGAACACAGCGATTGAAAGAGGCGGCGGTGGCACAAGGAGTGCAGCGAGTAGCGGAATTGGTTCTGACAGCGCTGCAACTCCGCCACCTTATCAGCCTCATCAGCCTTTGGGCCCAAGACCATCAAGACCATCGAGAGACACATCTTCCGGTAAGATAATCAATTAAGCTTCCAAATACGTTCAAGAATTCTTCTTTCGTTACACTTTCTTATGATGAGCATAAAATCAAATAGAACAATGATTAGCAACACTAATTATAGTCGTAAGTGTTTTTTTTTTTTCAACAATGCCATCAACGACTAACACGTGTTTCTTCCTTCAAAAAAAAATAAAAAAACAAATGCTTGGGTTCGATATCTTTTGGAAAATCGGGAAAGAACGTCGTAACTGGTGAGTGGATTAAAAAAAAATCTTCAAAACCATCAGCTTTTGTTTGTTGTCCAAGTGTTTGGCATGTACGTGTCTTGATTGATGGTCGACATCGTAAAATGTACACACGAACATTCTCCGTGTACATAAAGTTTTTTTATTTTCGTTGAGTTTATATCTACTTTCGAAATCGATGGCGCGTAGTGTTGAATCGAAGCGCAAAAAGAGGATTCGCAAGTGCGTGATCGAGCAGGCAAGTGATAGAAGGTTGACGACCGGATAAGGAATTTGGACACTTTCTACTCTCAAGCAAAGTACACGCATGATCATTTATCGTATTCAACACAACCGGTCACCATGAATCTTCCTCATTCCCGAGAAACACATAAGAGAGTCCTATCCCTTGTACACGCGAGGAAAATATCCAAAGTGGTTAAAGGGGAAGGGGGTACACGGCCCGTTAACCCAGTTGCAATGAAAATAGGGTCGTGTGTTGCGTTTTATCGTGACTTAAATAAAAAATGGTTCATTCATTCGTGTCGAATAATTTTATTATTTCTATTTGGAATAACATAACGATCGTTGTAACGATTAATCGCAACAAATCGTTAATTGCTTCTATTTTTATTTATTTTTTCATCATAATTGCCCTCATTTGATCAAGGAATCATTATCATTACAAATTCATTCATTAAAATCCACGATTTTATATAAAATATAAAATTATATTATTTTTTATTACACTCCTCTAATTATAAAGACTCGAAAAAGCCTTTTAATTCACTAATTAATAAAACAAGATAATTTACAGAATTTTTGCGCTACTTTTATGGAGCTCTGATACTCCATAGAATCGAATATGTTGAATAAAGACTCGCATAACTAGTTCGCCATTTTCTCACAGTATTTATATCGAGGCTTTTATAGCATTACGTTAACTTCTATACAATAAGCAACGTACACCTGGTATCTTGTATACATGACCATGTGTATATTTATATTTATGTGGCTTGTCATAGTTTTCACGGCTTGAAGAGCGCACACTGCCCTAACGAGGTGGTGTACCTACTAACCCAGGATTCTAATTGGCACAGGGTGCGCACTCTCCCAGGTTGCCCAGTTCTTATTATAGCAAAAGAGTTTCTCGATGGACCGTGAATTATTCCTGCGCGTGCTATGTACACATTAGCACGCTGTGTTATGCAGTCCACGTTTTATCTTGTATGAATATATTACGCGAATACGTATTTACATACGCTTTCAAATCGCACGTGTTCCTATATACGCTAAAGTTTTTATGAATAAACAGGTAGAATTTGAATTATAAGTAAACACAGAGATTCGCGACAAAATTTCGAGACAAATAGTCCTCAGTTACTTTTCGATAGGATCAAGCGTTCGTGAGTTATTCATTAGCGAAGTTAGACCAATCGATGAGCGAGGGCGGTCCGAGCGCAGGAGACTCTAATTGGTCGAAGTTACATTCGTTAATAACTTACGAACGCTGAGTCTGATTGAAAAATATCCAAATACATATTTACTTGGAATTTCAACGCGGATCTGATTTCGACGCACACAAACCTGCTTTTACAACATCTGTCTATATTACCGATTTCTCAGGCCCGGGCTTATCGCCTGAGGCTTAAATGCCGGAGAAAGATCGAAATGACGATGATGCTGTGTACATTCGGCGCACCTGTTATGGCGGAACGGAGAGTTACCGTTAGACGGCGACCTCATCGGCATCGTACACAGCGTGTGCTTCGGTGACAGGTTGCACACAAATAAAAAAAAAAAAACCACACACACGCACACTCTTGCAACAGAATGAGAAAGAGAGGGAGAGGGAGAGAGTAAAATAGAAAGAAGGAGAGAATGAGACACACACACGCGCATTTATTTCGTACCAAGTACGCTCGCAATCGCTTCGAGAATACTCTCCAACTGCGCGAGAACTTACACTCACACTTGTCGCGAAAACCGATACACGAGCAAATGAATTGGGAGAAGGAGCAGAGAACGCCAAGCACAACCAACCTCGCCAGGCTCGATCATAAAGTCGCGCGTCCTCTCTGCTGGCTCGTGCGCGCTTTTAAATCCTCTCTTGCCTACTTATTCTCGTATATGCGAATGCGAACGTTCCCCTGGCATACTTTAACCGCTCGTTGAGTATCTCATAATGTATATGGGACATTCACAGTCAACTGGCACAATTTTTCGCTCACGTATTAACATCCGCAGATATTTTTCATTCCTTAACGTAGTTTTCTCGCCACAACCGTCTTTTTTTTTTTTTATTACAGAATTTTCAAGATTCAGATCTCTGGCATCGAAAAAATATTGACGAACGAAGTAATACACAGGAAAACATAGTCATTTTTTTTATGACAAATCAATCAAAAGTTTTTACTCGAAACCAACTGAATCGACAATATAGAAAATTGACGCTATGGGACTATAGTAATTTTTACGAGAATTTTCTCGTCGTGTGATTATCGAAGATATTGTTTTTTTTTTTACACGTTCTTATGGGGAGCTGTAGAAAAATTCATATTTCGTGAAATAACTCTATAACTTTTGGACAGATTTTTTTCATTTTCTTCTCAGTCACGAAGGGACATATGACGAAGGTTTTCTAAAAAAATCAAGAATTTTGGTCGTTTAGTTTCGGAGATACAGCGATGTAAAGTTGGAGATTATTTCCTCAAACTCGAAACTTGGTGTTAGACACTTTTTCCAAAAGTTTAGATGTTTTTATATTCTTATAATATGGAACGACTTAAAATTATGAAATTATTTTGAAAGTTGTATCCAAATTTATGAAATTAACCGAAAAGTAAACTTTTGAACGCGACTGTGGCGAGACTGTTACGTTGAATGCCAAATACGATTTTTACACACGTCTCATTTGTAGCAACGACTTTACTCGAGATTTCCAATTGCTAATGACTGCCAAAGGACCTACTGCCGATGGCAAAGAAATTATTGGATTAGAAGCA
Source organism: Campoletis raptor (assembly GCA_948107755.1). Taxonomy (NCBI): domain Eukaryota; kingdom Metazoa; phylum Arthropoda; class Insecta; order Hymenoptera; family Ichneumonidae; genus Campoletis; species Campoletis raptor. The sequence continues at coordinate 8,874,778 of OX403625.1, forward strand.
ATTTTCGTTTTTTTTTAAAGCCTCAATCTCATCGAAATTCTTTAGCAAATAGTTCGAAACTCTCTTTCTTCCAATGAATCATCAGTTTGAAAGAACCTTCGATCGAAATGACTTTTTCCATCTTTCGACCTTCCTCGGATTATTTATCCATGGTCTCGTACCAGTTGCGTAAATGAATTTTTGTTTCGAAATCATTTTCGATATATAGAAATAATTAATCAGGCATTTTTTATTCATTGAAATAATAACACGCGATGTTGAGACGACGATACAATGGAAAAGCTGCAAATCACTATATTTATGTCTAATTTAATATCCTTTTTTTTTGTTTTAATTATTGTTTATTTAATTGATACTCTGTGAAATATATGACCAATCAATTTTGTCGAGAATAATTGCACGGTAGCGTTATTACTTCCGTTATAATTACTGTTCCTTATAATTTCAAACTTCTCAGAAAGAAAGATTCGGGGCAAGGTGAAAGGGCCATTGAAGCCATGTTTTCGGAGCTAGTCTCAAAATTCCATTCGAGTCAAAATTTTATTGGAAAATATATATTTTTTTATATATTTTTTATCGTAAGGCAATAAAAAGAAAAATTCAATGAATTCATTGACTGATTATAATTTATAAAAAAAAAAAAAAAACAACCTCATCGAACACTTCAAAACGATGTCGCTATATTTTTATTTTCTCATAAAACCAGACCTTTGGGAATCGGCCATTTATTTTGTACCCACAGTTACCGTTTAATGGACTTTTATATATGTGATTAATTATCAATGTTCGTGATGTAATTTGGTGTAAAGTAACTTGATGAGCGTTCATTCCGGATCTACGTAATTCTAGTTGTTAATGGATGAACGGGTAATCATCCATTCGGTAACTGGAACTTTCGAAAGGTTACTATTTACCCATGGTGATTAGTCGAATGAATCCTCAATATCGAACTTCTGTTATGCTCAATATCATTTCAAAATTTGATGATTATAAGGAAATTTAATTTTTCAAAATCGTATATTTTTGATGTAATATTTAATTAAATCTTTTTTCATACATATATTTTTTTAACTAATCGAATGAATTCTCAATATCGAAATTCTGTTACGCGCGATATAATTTCGAAATAAAATTCGTTTTTTTAAAATGTTTTTCTTTCGTAAAAACGATGCTTTTCAATCGAATGATCACGTACTTACAATTGGACGAGAATTTCGATAATTATTTTAAAAATAGAAGTTCTGAAATGATAAAATGAGAGTTATTTTCACACAAATCCTAGAAAAATATTTGATTGACAAAAACGTAAGATGACAAGTTAAAAAGATTTATTTGCATACGTTTCTGTTTATTGACAAAAAATGTGGGTGACTTTTATTAAAAATCAGAGTTTCCCCTTCGAATTTTGGCATTTTTTTTTTTTTTCGTAATTGATTTCACATGAAATCATTGGTTCGAAGATTGTGTTTGTTGGGACCACACGTGATTTTTTTCTTTTCATTTCAAATAAACCAAATTACAAATTTCAACGTATTTTATTGCGAAAAAGTTCATTCTCTACTCTTCAAAAATCCTTAATTAATTGTTGAATATAAAAACATTGTTTCCATGAAAAAAAAAAACAATTGATTTGCTCCAGAATGAATTAAATAAACTGCTAGACAAATTTTATTTTAAAAAAATACCCTGTGAATGAAATTTATGAAAAGAAAGTAACAGACAAATACAACCAAATGATAAATGAACTAAACATGAATATTTTGAGTAATTGGATTTGACGGAAAATTAACTTAGTTGCAACCTCATTGACCGTGAAATATCTCGGACGATTGAAAGAGAGAAATTGGCATAAAATAGCTGGAGGTTATGTTGCACGTGTTCGGAATATTGAGGAGGGTGTATGTTAATTTAGTAGAATAATTTAAGAGAATCGGAGTCACAGGTTGGTGTCTCTTGGATAAGAAACGTTGAGGAATCATGTGGTGAATGTGGTTTGGTGGGAGTTAAGGAGGAACAAAGTTCCGCATTCCCGGCCCACAGCCGCGGGCCTCACTTGGCCTCCTCGAATCTTCATTGCCCTCGACCCAAAGGCCCATCTCTTACGAACAATCTCACATCAAACGAAACATGCCCTCCTCCCGTTGCCCTTGCTCACCTGACTTTTCTCCTGGAATATCTCGTAAAATCTCTTTGAAGATCGTCCAAGTATTTATGGGAAATCTGTTGGCCTCGTTGGCCAAATGAATGCAGCGATGGAATCCCCACTTCGGACCTTTTCGAATCCTTCGTGAATTCAACACGAACTGCACTTGACCATTTCCACAATATTCTCACCTCGTCAATTATCAGGATCCTTTTTTTTTTTAATTCTTTTCATTTTTTATGAATAATTTTAACGCCTTTTTTCGATTCTTCAAAATGACTCCATATTTTATAATCCAGTGTCTGTGCCAACGTCAGGAAAATATATTTGACATTAATGTCCTTGTTTATTCTCCTGCAAAATGAAATCTTCATTCTCGTATAAAAATATAACATTTTTTCGAAGTTTTTAAACGGGAGGAAATAAACGAGAAAGCAAATAAAGTCTGATGTCAGTTTTATATATAAATAAAATACGCCACACGCTAAGAAAGTATATGCAAACTATCCGAACGACCTTCAACGATTTAATGTCGCTTGGCTGTGTTCGCTTCTTTTAAATGTCAATTATTATCGGTACGAAACTGTCGTTAATTCAAACGCTCGTAAATTATACGAATTTATCTGAATATTTATTGCTGCATTGAGAAGAGAAAAAAAAACAGTAAAAGAATGTGTTGTAGGAAGTCTCCAGTTGGATTGATTTTGAACTTGATTTAATGATCGTAAAACAGTGTTTATTGTCGTGTTAGTCTGATTAAAAAAAAAAACAAACAAATGATTATTCACAATGGGAAATCACTCAATTTCGACAATAAATTATAATTATTTGTTTAAGACGAAGATTGGGGTGTGCCAGCTGAGGAAAACGAGTATTTTGGAGATTCAGGTCAAACGAACATGACGTTACCACGAGTACCACGAAGTCCAGAAATGCAAAAATCACAATTATCGAGAGCCCTGTCGCCCTCGACTGCTCATAGAACGAGACGAGCTCCGGAGCTTCGTCAAAGATCTCCGAGTCCTCAATATCAGCCACGTTTGGATCCAGCTGAGGTCACAACCCCGAGAGAAAGATTTCAGGATGCCAAGGAAATGTTCAAGGCCATGGAACGAGAAAACATTGTGAGACCGGTCGTCGTCAACAACAGATCGACCAGAGAATTCGACGATCATCACGCTGGTGCTTACAGGTTTGTATCAAAAAAAAAAAGATGGAATAATGAAAATTAGAAAAAAAAATACGAGATAAAAGCTTTGACATAAAAATTGAGACCCTGCAAACATTTATTCTCCAAAATGACTCATGACGATGCTATTTTGTTGCAAAATAACTTTCTTCGTGCACGTTCGGTCATTAATGAATTTTAGAAATCTGGCCAATAGCCAGTGAAACGTGTGAAATCATTTCACGACTAGTCTTCGCACGATCACACTTTTTTAAAGCCTTCAAGTCATTTAACAAGTTAAGAATAACTGATTCAAAAGATTTTCAAGAAAAACACGTTTGACTCCATTTTTCCTTCGTTACTCGTTTTCTCATACAGATTAGAATCGTCCAGACCAAGCAACAGATCATCAGCACCCTCTCACGAACGTGTCATGCGACGAAGTAATTCAGAATCCATTGACCGCGAGAAAGAAATTGGTCACAGAGCCAGAGGCACTTCGAGAAATCATCAATATCCGGTCGAACGTGTACTCGAACCCGAAATATCTTCCAGACCAAGACCTCGAAGCTTTTATGACAATTCATCGAGTGCACGAGAATTGAGAGATTACAGAGAACACAGATCCGATCATAGAGATCACAGAGATCAACGAAATCTTAATGACGTAAGATTTTATTCAATTTTTTTCATACTTTTTAAGGAATTTTACGAACCCATCCTATTATTTCGTGACCCCGAGTCACTGTTTGTATTTCCGTTTTCGTGAGAGCCTCGAAAGTATTGCCAATAGTTGTTGTTGTTGTTGGTTTTTTTTTTTAAGAATTTTTGTGATTGGTCAGCGTCATTAAAAACTGAAAAAAAACTGCTTCGCGTTCAGCGATTGTTTCGCAAGGCTAAACGGTTACCCAACCAAGTATTGACCTCGCCCGAGGCTGCTTGACTCTAGTGATCACTGAAAAGCCACACACCGACTTCGTGGTTCGGGTTTCGATTGTTTCGGTAATCTAGACTGTGGAAAAGAATCAAAATAATTGAAACTAAACTTATTTTTTAGACTTTTTTCGAACGTTTGTCATTTTATAAAGTTTTTATCATCAAATGTTGACCGAATGCAACTTTATCGTACACGGTTCTGTTCGTTATAAAAAAAAAACAAGAAAATGGTGTATAATTATACCTGTTTATCGCAACCGAAGAACATTTTATGGTAAAGAAAAGTTTGGGCTCGTATGCGTTCGGAAAAATAGATCGTGGGGTCTTAGGGTTAATTTTCACACGAAAGAATTGAATCATAATAAATAAATCCATCGTAAAATTGTTATTATATTAATTATAGACGAATTAAAAAAAAAAAAAAGTTCTTATCATTTCCCTAATTCGCATTTGATTACTGTCAATAATTTTCATTTAATTTTTTCATTAGGTAAGAGAATCAAGGGAGAGACAATATTCTCGGGACATACGAGAAAAACCTCGAGCAAGACCGATCGCTTATCCAGAGATTCAAAAACACGAGAGATATCCGATTATGGATCGCGAACATACAAGATCCTCGCTGGAAATTGTTCCGACTTCCGGTCGATATCGTCACAGTTATGCGGAACCTCCGAGACTGGGAATCGCAGCTCTCGACCCTTATTAATTTGTTTTTCCCTTCGTTTCAGACCTTCTGTCACTTGAGAGGTTGTTAATTAACGAATTATTGAATTTTGTTAATCAACGTTACTTTGCTCATCGAATGTAGGTTTTATAGATTGTTGAAAATTGTAGATTTTGGTCTTTGAATGGAATTCTGTGCTTGAAAATGATTAAAAAAAAGCAATTTTCTTTTTTTTTTTTTTGTAATTGTTTAAAATAATCGATTTTCCGGAAACTAAAATTCCCTTCTCACCCATAAAAACATTTGCCTATAAAAATCATTGTACGACTTGTTGATGTTTCATATTTTTCTTTTATTTTATATTTTATTTCAAAGCAAATAAAACCAACACTCTTATTACAGATTTTTCGCATTCGATGCGAATTGACTTGGAAAATATTTCAAACAATTTCTATAACGTGCATTTGGTTGAAAAGACGTTTTTTGGCTCGTGGGAGCGTAGAATTCGTCGTTAAATATTGTCTCTGTATTGTATCGTATCCTAGAAACGGGCATAGATAAATGATTTTTATGGAATCATCGTTTCATTAATCCTTTGAAGAAAAAATCGAAAAATATTCGATTTCGTGAATATATTTAACAAATTTCATCAAGTTCATAGTTCCAGTTAATTCGTTAATTTTTATATTGCTTTTTCAGCTAAAACGAAATGCTTGAAAATCTCGCTACAAAGATTTTTTGGAACGTGAACAAATGAAATTCATTTAAATGAAAATTTACGCGAAAAAATTAATAAAATAAAACAAACGTTTGAAAAATAAGTCTATTTGCCCGAAACTTTTGTAAACCGTGGCATGAAACTCAAAAATTTGTACTCACAGCTTTCTTTTAATTCTTTATTTTAGATAATTGAATTAAAAATAACTTACGTTATTTTTTTAAATATGATTTCGTTGTTGACGAGAGAAATAATTTAAAAAAAAAACTATTTCTCTTGAGCATGCATTTATTTTTAATTGATTGACATAATATGTAATTACATGTAAACCCACTATCATGTATATTCAAAATAACATGTATATGTATATTGTTAACACGAGCAAAGTCTCATTAATGACAATAATAAAACGACTTGTATTAAGAAAACCATCGAAAATAATCATTTTTTATCTCGAGCCTGTCATCAGCAGTCCTGGAGTTTATTTTCATTGAAATAATTAAGAATTACACTTCACAATTTCCTCGACATGTGGCCCAATGAAAAAATCCGAAAAATATGAAATTTTGTTGCTCGAAAAAATTATTAAAAATTTCAATTTTTCTCAAAGTCCCAATTTCTCTAATAAATTCATCGTTTTTTCAATTTTTCATATTTTCTAGATCAAAAAACGGCAACGTACTCTTGGGGAATGAAATTTTTCGAAAAAAATAGCACTTTGAAAAAATTTTGAAAGAAATGTTTTTTTTTGCACAAGTGAACAACGCTTTGCTTTCGAAATTAAAATAAATGGTTAATTCTGGGAGAAGAGCGCCAGCAGTCCGGGTCCAAAATTTTGTCCGGAGCAAAATGACCCAGTGTGTCAACAAAAGACGTTGACATGTGGGACGTGAGACGTGGCTCAATTTTATGTTTTTAATTTTTCGATTTGTAATTCGTCTCTAAAAATGTCGAAAATCAATGAAAGTCAATAAAGTGACGTAAAAAAAATGTTTCTAAGAAAAAACGAGTGTAAAATGCTTAAGAAAAATCGGAAGTAGGTAATTTTTGGAGTAAATAAAGGAATTTCTCACAACACTTGAGAAAAATTGCGCAACAAAGAATTTTTCACAAGAATAAATAGCAAGAAGACGTAACCTCGTTTCACGAAATAATGCTGGCAATAATTACAGAGTGATCTGGAAGAAATGGTGGCGAGTAGAGTTAGTGCGTCATGCTCAGGTTTATATGACAATAAACTCTGAGAATCTTTCGCCAACGTGTTATTGTTGTCAAATTAAAAACACCGCAACATTGGTCGTGACTCTTTCTTTCTTTTTCTCTCTTTATTTCGCGCTGTTGTAGATGAAAAATAAAATAAAATAAAATAATATTCTTATGAATTAACTGCGTCTTTTTTCATTTCGAAGAAACTATTTTTCACCTTTCTCTCGTTTCTAAGAGACATTTAATCTCGTCGAGGAGCAGCAAGAAAAAAAAATAATGAGATATTGGAAAATTGCTGAATATTTATTCAAATGATTTTCTCAGTTAAATTCGCGGTCAGAGACTCGCGGAAGTTTTGGATTGTAAATTGTGAGTCCGGTCGGTCAATAACCCAGAAAAAAAAACATATACATTTTCAAATTTCTATGTAAAACTGCAAACGTTTCGTCCCGGTCGAGTCACTCGCAGAACGTTGTCGCCATCTTTCGCTTTTACTCGCTGATGAACTTGGTCTCAACCGTGCAGAACGTTATTACTTCATGCATAATATGATCCTCCTTCCCACACATTTATATATATATATATATAAATATATACGTTTACAAACATCTAGGAACCACGCGAAAGTGAAGTGAGCCAAGATATTAATATTCGAAATAAAAACTACGGAGACTCGGCCATTTAAAATATAAGGAATTTCATTATTTTATATACAAAAAATATTTATACGAATACAACAGTTTTTAATGACTCGAAATTTGACAAAAATTTATAAAGAATCGCTTCATTCTTTTCTCGAGAATTTTCCGTAAAAATATAAAGTATTTGATAAGTTTATAAATACAAAAAATATTAGTTCGAATAAAATACTGATTAATAATTTGAAGTTTTTAAAATTCTTGTTTCGAGAATTTTCAACAAAAGAATAAAGACTTATAAAATTTTATGAATACAATAAGAAATTAATTAAGATAATTTTTTTTTTTAAATAAGTTCAATTCTAAAAACTTTATACAGAAAAACGATGAATCTTTTCTCATATAAATATGGAAAAATATCGTGATATTTAAATTTATATTACAATATGTAGATTAAAAGATCGTTTATCGTGAGAAGATTTTTCCATGGCTGCGCATTCCTTCGAAGAGGATTGGCGGAGGTATATATACGCCGGTTGAAGAGAGATTCTTGTTGCGGCACGAAATGCATAGTCACGTGGTACACCGTAGTATCACAAGCTTTAAGAACACAAACCAATACTCACACGCATTGGAGAGTGCGCTCGTCGCTAGATCCCTTTCTCCCATAAAGGGCGAACCTGCTTGCTTCTGCGGGTTCTCTCGATGGCAGTGACCTGGTAGAAGCCCCGGTCCTCCCCTTTCTTCTGGTTTCTCACCTTCTTGTATACTGGGTGCATTGTCGCGATGAAAAAGGCGATATTTTGTTGGTTAAAATTGTTGGTTTAATTGCAAAAGATTCATAAAGTTTGAAAAGAGTCGCTAAAATTTATTATTTTTCTTTAAGATATTTGTCCGCAATGGCTAAACATCGAAAATGCCTGAAGTTTTAAGTCTCTCGAAACATATTTAAACGCGACACGAACCAGCAGCGACGTTGAACGAAGAACAGGATGACCTCATGACTATCTATAGTAAAACATTGACTTTACTACGTGATAGAAAAACGGATACCTCTTGTCGGAAGTTCCCGTTGTTCCCGATTCGAGCGTACACTCAACTGCGTCGCCCGACAACCTAATTTATAACGAGTTTGTTTTTATATGTGTTTTTCTTGGGGTAAGAAAAGAATTTTAAGGCGTTTCATTGGTTTGGGATGTGAATATAAATTGCAGTAGTCACTGGACTCTCTGATTCTGTCTTTCTCGTTTATGGGGAATCGTCCAACTCGTAAAATCGTCGGTTACATAGCTCATGAAAAAAGAAAAAAATGCAAATAAGCCAACACCGTAATCGAAACCGTAACGCGTTCGTGTGAAACGTAAATTTAACTAGAGGCAAAAAAAATTGCGTAAAAACCGATGTGAAATCGATTGTTGTAATAAAAAATGAAAAATTCTTAATGGAGATCGAAGTTTTGAGAGTTTTCTATTTTCTCTGATCAGAACATTTGATTAATTAAGAGATTTGGAGAAATTCTGAATCTTTTCCTGTCGTTTAACATTTTTTAGGTCACTGTATGATATTTATTTTGATTTTTTTTTATTAATTACTTCTCCGGAAGTGAGGTACGAAAGGAATTCAGTAAGTCAGTGGGATAATGTAAATACGCCCAGTGTTGGAAGCGATTAAGTATCTTGTGCCGACGTTCGAGTCTCCCGTTATTCTAATCGTTGTCGTCCATGCGAGCATCGAAGTCTTCGATGTACAATGCGGGCTCGTCACTCTCTTGGACGTCACGCACAGAGCGACGAGTGATTTTCCATCTCGAGCACGTATGCCTTTGCATAATAATATTTTCTGTACACAGAAACCTATGAACCGCCTTACAAGGAATTCGACTAGGACGATAATAAACTAATGAAATGCAGCGATAAATTCTTTCGTTCATACATTCATTTTCAAACAAATCGACCAATAATGGTTTGCAAAACAGACAGAATAAGAAAAAAAAAAAGTTCATTTCCGAAGCCATTAACAGTCCCGTTAATAATTCAGCGTTTATCCCACTTTCACACAAAATGGAAAACTTTTAACAAACAAATAAGAAAAAACTAATGAATGGAGGGATGGCGACAACGGGCGCGCCACCGCAAGAGCAGATTAACCTGCAGCAAGTGCTACTTTTTCCAAGAGATTAACTTGACGAGATTATTTTTGTCCAACAGAAGAGAAAAGCCTTGAAGTGGTTTAAGGTGTTGGCTTTTCACTTCGCAATCACTTCAGTCGTGTCTCTTCGATTGAAAAATGTTAAGAGAATCATAGGGAGAGAGAGAAAGAGGAATAAAGAGCTGTCTATCGATTGGAATGCGAAATATGCATCGAGTTTACTTTTAAAAATGCAATCCTTACAATGCGTACACAAACCACAAAGGCGCGGTCATTCCTTGCCACGCATTTTTCTCATCCCATTGATCGTAGCCTCGTATACAACCCCATAAAAAAAACAGCTTAGAAAAATGTATTTTTCTCTAGATCGCAATAACATGCGAAGAAAGAAAAAAATACAAAGAATTTTACTATAACTTCCGAAACTTACGTAAACCCTATGCACGTAATGCGTTTAAAAATATACATTATTCATGGAAACTATAAGGAAATTGTACGTAACTATGAGTACGTATAAATTTCCGATGTAAAAAAAAAAAAAAACAATTGAACATGAGAAAACATGTGATTTTTTTGTCATTAGGCAACGATCCCGCGACTTAACCGGAAGTAAATTTCATCTCGCGTAGAAATGAACTTGAATGAACGTGGAGGATGCAATGAAAGCCAAAGAATCAAATAATTAATTGTACAATTTTTTGTTTACACCTTTTTCTCGAAATATGTGGAACTTCAAAAAGCTAAAGATTAAAAGGAAACGATATTTCTTTGCGTATATATTTCATAAATTTTCATTATTCTCCGAGAAATCTGATTTAATTGAAAAAAAAGAAAGAGATGTAAGAAAATCTTGCATGTTAGTTATTTTGTTCGACTAATTGTTAAGTGTGCCACGTGCTGGGTGTGAGATTGTCTCGTCAAAGATTCGTCGCAAGCGGGAGTCGATCCCGTGTCCGGAAGACAAGCCCCCGCGGGGCTTCTTCTCAAGTGAGCGATTCTTGACATCTTAAGGTTTGTACATGTGTAGGTTTATGGGCGATGTTTCTGCTTCCAAACAAGCCCGGATCTCTCTTGTCAAAGAGCAGGTTCTTCTCGACCCTGGCTCGAGAATGCGCACTTCATATACACGCGGTAGCAGAAACTCTATGGCTGCGGAAATCCGCTTCCGCGAAATAGAAACTCGTATTTATCGAGGCATGTGCTGCAAGTATAAACCACGAGGGATTTGCACGAAACGGCACGACCACCTGTGTCCGTCATAATCTTTATATCCAGCGCTATTCCTCTTTGGAATTCAAGCTTTTTTACCATTTTTTGGTACAAAGAATAAAAAAATAAAAAATTCTGATCCCTTTAAACGTTGCTACAAACTATTTTTACAACCAAAACCTTGCCCAAGGGGGTCAAAAATGACTTCAATATTCTGTTCAACATAAACTCTTCTCTATTTGCAATAATAAGGTTTAATTTTACGCCAATTTCTTCGTTTTTCAATAACGAAAAGAATGATGTATGACAAGGTCTCTTTCGGTCAAAATTTAATGATAAAAACTCTGGAAAACTTTGAAGATTTCAAAATAATGTGATAAAAGAAGTTTACGTTGAAATTAGTACCGAATACTAAATAAATCGATGTTAAACAATTGTCAAAATGAAATGAATGAAAGACTTTTCAACAATTGTATGATTACGAGAGAAAAGGAATTTTAGTCGATGCCTATAGCTCGCTTGAAACAGTAAATGCCAATTGTGTGATGAGACGATTCTCATGTGATGGGAGCCTGCTGATGAATTCCTTGTAATTAACATGACGACGACCTACTGACATACTGACGAACATGAATTTTCGTCGCTGTTCGGCAATTTGCCATGCACGATGGAGGATGTACAAGAAGAACGAGAATAAAAAGAAAGAAGAAGAAGAAGAAGAGGTCTGGAGGGTTTGAGGAGCGAACATAATTTTCGGTTCACTTCGTTTTCGTATACGCAATTTTTCGTTCTCACAGCCTCGAAAAACGAATAATTATATTCTACAGCTTCCTTCAAATCCATAAAAATTCCATGACCAACGATTTATTTTTATTGAAGAAAAATAATCGATGGAAAATTGTTCAAACCTAACTTGTTTTTTTTTCTCTCTATTTTTTCACGGATAATTTAGTGTCCGAAATATTCGGGGCGTTGACAGGTAACATTCAGTTAATTGAAACCCACAGTTTGTAATGAAAAAAATTTATATTTTTTCCTCACAAGAGCACGCAATGATGAAATTCAACAAAGATTATCGTTGAATTATAGTTGAATAATAAACGAAACACGTACCGTTACGAGAGGTGAGCGATAAATGTGGAAATGACACGCTGGCATAAACAAATTAATCGTCGAAGAGGTTTCGCAACGACCATCATTTCTTCCTTTCGATTGATTGTTAATACACCTCAATACTTTTGACCTTTCGCTTCGTTAATTATACAACGTGAGTAGGGACGTGCGCAACGCGCGATTTATTTTTATCCGCCTATACTCGCGTACGTAATACATATATTTATATTTTTTTTTTTACATATTCAAGACTGTTAAAAAAAAAGTATTAAAATTACGTCCTTCGTAACATTGCTCTTTCAAGACGAGAAAATGGCGCGTCAAAAGAAAGATATGCTCTTGTACGTTGCGCGCCACAGTGAATTCTTAATGACCCGTAATTAGGAATGACGAGTGCAACACTAAAATATGCGCGCTTCAACGCGGTCATTAATTGAATGAGGAAACAAAAAACTTATATGGATATGAGGAATTTATTGTCAACGCGGTTATTCATATTTTGTTCAAACTTTTTAAATGAATTTCCAATAACTATCTCGTGAGAATATTTCGGGAGTTTCTCGCAGCAAAATTTTGTGGATTTCGTGAAAAGCGACAAAAGCTTATTCTCACTACGTGGCTTCCAAAAATATAAAAATCTTCTCCCTCTTTTATTACCTGCGTAGAAACGAGGAACCGGTAATTCCTGAAAGTCATCGTGAAAACGAGCGAATGCGAGACAAAGTGGTGAAGAGCAAATTCCTGCACAACAGCAACAGAAAAATCGAGCGTCAAAGATCGTTAAGTGTTTACGATATTTTCAGTCGAAAATAAATGTTCGCATCTAAATTTCAACGTCAAATTCGACGAGAAGATTCAACATGCGATATAAAAATTCTCCACATTTTGGTCGGTTGAGAGAAACACTGATTTGCATAAGAATTTAGGATCCTGAAGAAAGTTTTGATGCTGCAGCAGCAGGTTTTCGAACAATTCAGACCCACCGGCGCGTCATTGAATTTTTTTTTTCCCCTTTAACCATCGCTTACTCATTGAGCAAATTATACCGCAGAGTGAAAAAAATAATACATAAATCTAGAGTAGAAGCATATTTACTTACTAACAGTTTCGTGAAACACAATAGGATGGGGACAGAACGCAATGCCAAGGAATTGGAAACATTCTGACCTCAAGACCTCGAATTGTACTTTTGCAGTTGAATAGCAACGAACAGGTCTTTCCCAAGGCATGTCTATGTTTATTCACTTGTGCATTAGAGTTCGAGCAGTAAAAATCTGCCATGCCTTATATTTATACACATATATAAAAAGAATAAACATATATATGGTCACCGACCTATTCAGTCCTCGACCTCCGATCCCCAAAGGGACTGCACGCTCTATTCGTGTAAACGTAGACGTGTCATTACGGACGGAGGTAAAGTAAATTGTCGGGGATACGAAATTGCACATGTGAAGTGCACAGGCGATCCAGAACGTGATTGTACGAAGCGTCCTGACGACAGAAAAACGCAATTTTCAAAGCTTCATACGACAAAGTTTAAAAAGCAATAAACTTCTTTAAGGCTGAACGACACATTTGAACTTGTAGTCTCCAAAGTACGCAGTACAGTTATGGAGCCTAAATTGGCCGCCGTATATATTAGGAATATAAGATATGAGTTTGATATGGATCAAGTTGCTTAGGAATTTCATAAGACATTCATACATTCTCGCCGAGATCTACAGCTAAGATAGCGGCTTATGGAGCGACAGCTCAAACCTCTTTGCATTCACATGATTACCGTTGATGCAGGTGCGATATGTAATAATTTTCAACAAATTGCATTCAAAATTATCGGTCAGTGAGAAAGGTCGCAAAATTCTGAAGAGAAAAGTCCTTTTGCGTTTTGATCTGCGGGCCACCGTTGCTGAGATATTGAAGAATTCTATACTAGCCAATCGCAAGCGAGCAGGCTACGCCTACTTCTCCTTATCAAAGATACCGATTGGTTGTCCCTAATTGATTTATATCTCAGCAAATATGGATCCTAGAGAAAAATGGTTAAGGACTTTTCTTTGCAGAATTTCATGATCTAACAGTTGCCGGAGTTTGCATATTTGAGGATGGTTCGTAGATGATACAGTGACGTATCTAGCCGTGCAGGTCCACAGGCAATGTGGGAACTCAAAGAAACTTTGGAGGGGTTATGGCTCTGGTACGAACGTTGGTACATTCTATGACGTTAAGTTTGCGGACGACTGGTGGGAAGACTGTGGCCGAGAATACGCCTGAGGCGCCTAGGCTAAGCCTCTGGTGTATAAAAGTGTGTGAGTGTATTACGAGCCAAGTAAATAGAGGACGTCGAGGAAGGCTCGATCGCTGGGGGGAAAGGAAGGTTCTCACAGCCACCAAGTGGGAGTCGTATACCGACTAGAGTAGATAGTTGCGTTCGAGAGAAACAGAGAAGGAATGAATAGGGGGAGGGGGAGGAAGAAACGGTCTTACCTTCCACTCAGGTGAGCGATCGTCAGTCGTTGTGAAGTTTTTAGTTCTCAGTCTGGCACGGACCGTCAAAGTCGACGCAAGAACCGCGTTTCAATCGGTCGCGCGTTCTCCCCTCCGCCGTATCTGAGTTTGGAAGACGGGCCAACGGTTCTTTTTCTTCTTTTTTTCTATTCTTCCTCTCCCACTTTTCCACTCTCTGTCTTTTCTCGTTCTCTACAACCTGCACCCTCGGTTAATAGTTTCTATTTATCCTGGCAGCAGCATCCCCCTCGTGTCTACCTGCACGTTGTACACCCGTGTGCTACCTGCTGTGACCCTCACCTGTGCATCCGTCTCGTGGTTCTCCGTAGTGAGGAAAAAAAACAGTGAAAGAATTTGTGTCGTGGGTAGACAAACGTAAAAAGAAAAAATATCGATTTTTACTGCCATTGGAAGATTTAGAGATTGACAGATTGGATACGAGTATGGAAATCTGTGAACAATTTTATGTGTTGAATAATTTGTCATTCGTGTACGAGGGTTTTCCGTTTGTTTGTTTCATTGGATAATAAGTGGTCCACGGATAATCTGTTGAAAATTCTGTTTTCGGACAAGTTTGGAAGCTCCGAGGACACACGAGTGCGTTCAAGTGTGCGCGAGTGACAGTGATTGTACATGAAAGAGTGGGAATCAAGATATATACTTATGCATATATAAAAATATATATGTATACAGTAGGGTCCGTGTAGTACGGGGATAAGGAGAGAGGAAAAGAGTTTGCCCACAGGCTAGGAGCGAGAGCCGCACCTCTGTGGGATTCCAGGGACGTCGACGTCGCCCGAGATATACCAGAAGCCAACGTAGCCGGTCTCAGGGACCGCGTGCGAGACAAATTCCACGAGGGTCCACGTACGCCTTGATCCGACGCCACTGGGCTTCTCGGGCACCGCATACCACAAGAGCCTGCCGAGATACGAGCCAAGAAAGTGGGAGGGGAGGGGGCTACCGATAGAAAGGGGCCCGGCACAACTGGAGAACAAACCGAGGGGGATCCAACCTCAGCCGGATGAGTGCGAGTGAGATAAATGCGATCTTGAGAAACGAGGGCCCGAGGGAAGGCATGAGAATACAGTGAGGGGAAGAGAAAAAGGAGAAACGACACGAGGTGAGAGACCAACAGAAACAGACAGGAGTAAAACTGTACAGCTTGAACTTTCCTCAAGAGCGAACGAATGAAGCATCGAGTAAATACCAAGAAAACCATCCAATCGGGATAACGAGGAGCAAATAAATAAATCACAAGAAGAAGGAAACATACTTCCTTGGATTAACAGTGATTTATGGCAGGCAGCTTAGAATCGAAATATGCCTAAGATCCATAATGTGATCTTTATTGAGGAATAAACAAGTTCCGGATGGTGCCAAATCGTATTTGGTTATATTGCGTTTGACATTACAATTGAGGACAGCCTTCGATTGCCAGAAGAGAAAACTTTCTTTTATATTGGCAGAGAAAGAAACTCGATACGATTTAAAAGGATTAGTGAATCTGACCTAATTTGAGGATAAAAATGAGGGGCTCCAATCAAGATAACGCTACGCCTTATTGCCGCTGCCGAGTGCTCTATCTGGGGAGTTCCGTACCCCATGCGAGTAAAGAGGGTCTTCTAGGTGTTCAAGAACCCCTGCGAGAACTGTATCCTGAACAGGGAGCTCTCGGAGCTCGTGGGATCGACAGTTGGCTGAGTGTATGGAGCAATGGTCTCCTGTTGGAGAACGTGGACGAGCATCGTAAGAAAGTGACGAGATTCTTTCCCATAGAGGCACTGCATTATTGCGCTGCAGTGAGACACGTAAAGGGTGGTACCGGAGATTCGTCAACGACGAGATTCTTGCCTCTTGATTCGCCATTCGCCAGAACACCTAGTGCCAATCATCCACCCTTGTTCGCGGCGGTACTGCGACGCACGACCGGTATCAAAGTTCTGGAATGCCACGCCTTCATCTGCAAGCGTGACATGGCGGCGAACGCATTGGTGAGATGCTGTTTCCACGCGTACGCTGACAGCAGTTACGCAAAAGGTCTAGATCCGTCAACGGCGACCATAACAACAAATGGCGCGCCAACAGGATCGCATCCTTCGAACGGTAGTCTTTACCATACTTTGGGAGGTTCCAGTACGACTCTGGATAACAACAGTCCACCAGGAACGCGATTGGAGGGCAGATCGAGCGACGATCTGAGTTTGTACAACGGTGACGAGAACCACAAGGTTTGGGCGAAAGGAAGGGACGAAGTGGATGCTATTTATCAGGAACAGGGAACATTAAGAAGCACCAGGGGTTCACGGCCACGGCAACTGGTCGCTCCACCGCCTCCACCACCTCCACCTCCACCACCTGCGCAACCTCTGCTCATGGAGGATCTCGCAACAACTTCTGGACGTAGAAAAACTAATAAAAAAATCAAGAAACTTAAGAACCGTCAATCGCCAGATGATATAATGCAACAGGCCCAGCATCAGCAACAGCCACCCCAACAACATCATCACGGGATACCCCCTCAAGCAATCTACACCAACGGTCATGGACATCACACGCTTGGACATCCTGTCAGGCAACAACATTATCACACTCATCAACTGCCACCTAGTAGCAGATCCGTAGCCGGTACTTTAGCCAGACCAACACCGGTTCTTCTCGTACCCGCTGCAACATTACCCCGTAAAACTCATCATCATCATACGCGAGGAATGAGGCCTATACCCGCAGCTGCACCGATCATACCACTTTACGCACCATTGCCCGTAGTCCCACCGCCGCCAAACGCCTTGTACCAAGCAGGAAGTTACGGTACCGCTGGAAATAGGAGCAGAAGATCGCACCAGCCGGAAACACTGGAGTCTTCGACCCTCGGTGCATCTCGGCGTTTAACAGCTTCTCATGCTGATTTGACTGCCCCTGATCCTGCCAATCCTGACACTGCCGAGAGCGAATCTCGCTTTGGCACCGGAATTTATCGACGCAAAGGCCACCTTAATGAACGGGCCTTTTCTTACAGCATTCGAGCGGAACATCGTAGCAGAAGTCACGGTAGTTTAGCCTCGCTCGGTTTCAGCCCTGCACAAAATGGCACCGCGTTGCCCAAAGAGGAAAAGAAAGATCGAGAAATCGCACAGCTCGTTGCCGGCCTCAATCTTGATGACGAAAGACCGCAGCATCATCATCCTGCGGGCCCTTATGCCAGAAGCATCAACCCACACATTCATCATCAACATCAGCATCAAATGCAACAACCTCAACCGTTGCCTCGGCCCAGACCTCGTTAATTATTAATTAACGATCGATCTATAATACAGTGTGTCATGCTGCGTTCCAAAATGGCCGATACTTCAAGAATCACTTGTTATGAGCCGGGAATACGTAACCGGGAGGATATCTAGTGAAACGTTTGTGGTTACGAAGTTTTTTTAGTTCTTTTTTTTTTTAAGTCGTAGTGTCGTTGCCATGAGGTCCCGCGATCATTGGATTCGATAATTGTTGATGGTCGGCGAAAATAAAAAAGCCATTTAATTATGAGTTTCGAGAAATTTATCATTTATGGAAAATAAATAGATCTACATATCGATTAATGTATACACACGGGACTACGTTATGCACGAGTTCGTTACCATTCTGACACGTTATATAATTATATACGAAAGACAATATTAAGCACTTTGCGTTGTTATATTCATTGCAATAATGTCGAATGGGCCTGATGGAAGGGGGAAAAGCATAACGACCTTCCTGTCTCAAACGAGCAACTCATTAGGCGGACTCGAGCATAATTGTCGAGTTGGCAAGACATTAAACAGAGCTGCGAACTTTTCTTCGTAAATGACTGGTCGATGCACTTTCCGCCACTTGTTACAGCATTCTACACTTCATGTTTCTTATAATTTACTGTTCTTCGTTCAATAAGCCTGAGATAACGTTCAAAAAAATCGAATTCATCAAAATAGATGAATCCTAATTAAAATTTCATCAAATTTCAACATCTGATTGTACGAAGAAATAATCGGATTAATTGACAGCCGTTAATAACAGGTTTTCTTGAACACCCTGTATATCAATGTCTTCGGGACTTTCGACGATCAATAGTGAAAGATCTACGGAGAGAGATCGCGCGCCGCACCCAAGGCTTTGATTACGTGAACGTAAAACGACGAATTCCGTTTCGCAATGTGATTTCTTTCTGTTTTATTTTTCTCTCTTTCACTCTGCATATCGTCTTGTATAATAAGTAACAAAAAGTGCAAAATGCGTGTGGAATTCATTCGAGCATTTGCGCGTGCGCGACATCGAGATAGCGAAGCAATAAAAAATAAAATAAATGCCGCTTCTTTTACAGGTGGAATTTTTTCGAATAAATATTTTTTTCAAACGAAGCTTCCTAGCAAATTAAATCGAAATGTTAGTTGATATTATCGGAGATCGTTACGGAGAACCAAAATTCGAGGAACAGGAAGCAAATTATGTTTAAAAAATTAAATTTTAACAATAATCATTCAATAAAAATCAATTATCAAGTTCTCGTGAATTTATTGATTAAATATCGAACAAGAAATAATTCATCATTGATTTTTCTTTACTCCTTTAAATGGCTACAGACAATGCCCTAGATTTCGTGTCCTGCTCACGTGACGATCTTACGAACCACACGAGAGAGGTCAAACCGAGAAATACTCGTGGTTAGCTGACACGAATAATCAGACTCAATTAGCATTCAAATGTTTCTCGAACCCCAGAGAAATCTCGATAACATTGGCACCTTGG
Organism: Campoletis raptor; assembly: GCA_948107755.1. Lineage (NCBI taxonomy): Eukaryota > Metazoa > Arthropoda > Insecta > Hymenoptera > Ichneumonidae > Campoletis > Campoletis raptor. The sequence continues at coordinate 8,894,008 of OX403625.1, forward strand.
TGTCAGAAATTTCGTAAAATGGTTGTAGCCACAGAATTCTGAATTTTTATGACGCCGTAACTTGTCTTTTACATTTAAAATGAAAATCATGCAAATTTTTTTTTTTTTTTCGTCTTTCGTTTTGATTCATTGATTCAACTGAATTACGCTAGCCTGATTAATTAAATAAAATATCAAATGACCTCATTAATTTCTCGGTTATTACGAACGAGATAGAAAGTTGGAATTAAAAAAAAAAATCGATTCTACATCATCGACGAATCGCGAAACGTCATTTGCCACTGATTTTATTGCTTCGTTTAGAATTTTGCAGGAACGAGATATTGCGAGATCTCGATGCACTCCGCGGAGCGAAGGAAGGAAAATAAAAAATAAAAAATAAAAAATAAAAAATAAAAAGCGCTTGAGAGAGTTACATAAATAGCTGCGCGACGAGAATTATGATTGCGTCACGCTCGGGATGATGATTAGAATCATCGAAGCATGGATGCAGAATGCAGACAGACAGCATGGACATTATTAGTCATCGCGGAGAAAATCTGCGCTTTCAGCAAGGACTTAACGCCAAGGCTGATGCTGTCAGAAGTCTCGAAAGTGTCATTTTTTTTTTATCACTCCTCATCATTTCCAATCGAGAGATAGCAATGGAATTTCATATGAAAATTTTAATTACGGTTGAAATTCAATGATTCAATTTTCATCAATATTTCAATAAAAATTTCCTCGACCCCTTGAGCCACATTGGGACTTATATTGACCCATTTATTGCACGGGACCTGGGACACTTATAAATGAAAAAAAAAACGTGAACAGTCCTTACGCGTTAATTCCAAAAATACTGCAAATTAATAAATTCCCTCCAAAGAATTTTACAGAATTTTTTCAAAATTTTTCGTTTGAAAAACAATAAACAATCGACTTCGAATAGTGCTTTTCCTATACAGAATCATAAAAAACTCATCCGGAGCAATATTTTGATAAAATGTATAATCGATATTCGAATGAAATGAATTATGACACTTTCGAGTCACCAGTGTACTCACGAACTCGTATACGAAATGTGCGAAACTCATGAAATTTATAGTGCGTAAATTTTTCAATATTCATTCATATTAATAAATTTTATTTACCAAATGAACGAGTCACATGTAAAAATGCGACTGGTTATTAGCCATTTTCGAGGATTCATTCCCTCTTTGATGCTGGAATGAAATTTGAGGATAGTTTTCGGAGTATTTAATTACCGAAACGAATAAATTTGCCTCTTTATGAAAAAAGGCAGAGTATACAAATAATAAACAATTGTAATAATTATCAAACATAGAAAGTGGAAAATACGAGAATACTTCGATTCTTCGATTTAAGAAAAAAAAACTATCCTTGCTCCAAATACATAAATAAATAATTAATTTATATACGAATGGTTTGGACCCTGGAATCCAGAGCTCGTTTTCAACTTCTCGACAATAAAGTACATACTTGAAAGTACAGCAACGCTCCACATAGTGGGACGTGCGTTATCGCACGAATTTAAAAAACCCACATTATTATTGTCCCACGAAAGATAAGCAAATTTAGGAAACACTTGAACTTCAATATTTCTACTGTACACAAGAAAAAAAAATCTATATACAAGTTCAATTATTTTTGTGATGTTTTAAAATTTGTGAGAAATGGGAAAGCGTGGATCAAACGATTCGTATAATGTTTAATGAATTCATTAAAAGTAATGAAAAAATTGATGTTTGGACGAATGAATGGACGAGTCTTTTTTTATACATATTTTATCGACCTTAAAACGTCTTCCGTGAAATAACGACGAGGATCGAACGACTAACGTATATAAATATGTAACTAAATCGATATAATTATAATTCATATAAATATATATATTTTTTACATTACAAAAAAAATATTGCATCGAGTACGAGTTGTCAGTTTTATGAATGTGATGGAGAACGAGTGAAAAAAAAAAACGAAAAGAGAAAGAAAATCATGGACACAGCTCGAAAATTAGTTCACGTTGATTATAAAAATGACTTAAAAATGAAATTTATTTATTAATAATTATCTTTCGTGTATTTTATTTTGAATGTTTCGTTTTTCGCATTATTTTCTTATTTCGAAATATTTTAAAGTCGTTTATGGGGGCGCTGCTTATAAATCAGAGCGAACCATTGAAGAATGTGCCATCGAGTATTTGCGATTAATTGAATCGATGTGTCAAATGTTAATGTATTTGAGAATCACGATCGTTCACGTGTGCCTGTGCGATTCAACAAGATTGTCAAAGTTTCGTAACGAGCTCGATCGATTATTCGTTTTATGTCCGACGATCGAATCTCACTATATAAGAGATCCTAATGTTTTTGTTTTTTTTTTTTTAATTATTACCCTACGTTACATTAAGCATCGTGTGAATAATATTGTACGTTTTCTTGTGCAAATAATTAAACGAAAAGAAAATCTGTGTACAATAATTTTTTTTTCTTCATTTCTTCAAGATCCATTCGACATTTTTGTCAATCCTTGATTCCAATATTCAATTATTTATCTCCTGGATACTTAGCTTTAAGAGTCCTTTAAAATATTTCTGGGTTAGAGTCGATAAACGCCGAAAACGAGTCCGGGTCAAAATGACCCACTGTGTCAACGAAACGTTAAATGATTTTTTTTTTAAACCAACGGTGCTCAATAATAAAACTGAATTTTATTACAATTCGAGGCTTCCACGTTGGAATTTACTTCAATAAATTTTATGACGGTACAATAAAGCAAAAAAATTGTATTAACGAATTCTATGGCTAATTACTCATTCGAATCGACGATAAAAAACTACGACGATCGATTCTCGGCTTGATTCTCGTTCGAGCGTACTGAGTACACTCCATACTGTACGTTTATTTTTATTAGTATTACGAACACGATAAAAGCTCTGTTGTATTACAGTTAGAAGTTTTAACGCTTGTGTGTCATGCACATCGAGTGAGCTCGAGCAGCCGCAAAAATAGGGTTAGTCGGTTCGAATAATTAATTTTCAAAATAATAAAATTATATAATAAAGTATATTTCCAATTCAAAAAATTCTATACTTGCCATAAATCATGAAAATAAATAAAAAATACAAAGTTCTGTTACGTGCGAAGTTGGAATGCAATTAATTCATTTCAGAACTGTCAAGAAATTTCTGAGCGAGTAGGAAAAAAAGTTGAAATAATAAAAAACGACAATTTCGATCGAATTCGAATGGTGAAAGGAAAAAAATAGTTTCTTTCTCAATATTGACGTATGTGACATTTCTTGATTTAAAAAACCGAGAAAAAAAATGAGAACGAATTATCCCATAGAAACCCATAAAAATTACCCTTCTGTTCCTTAAACTGTTCTTCTCGCTTTTTCAATCGAGAAATGTCACATTTGCATCGCCAAAATTAATAGTCAATGGCGAGTTATCCCATAGAAACCCATAAAAATGTCTCTTCCATTCCTATAATTCGTTTTCATTTTCTTCTCTCTCTCTTTTTAAATCAATAAATGTCACATTTTCAATATTACAGAAAAAGAAACGATTTAAAGAAAATAATAAACCGAGAAGCAACGTTTCGAACGAATTTTCAGTCTTTTTTTCAAGCTTTTACGATTTGTTCGTCGAAGCAAAGAGTCCTTTTGCTTATAACGTTGTCCGTTATCATAGCCGGCTGGGATACATTGCTCAAGCGTAAAGAGGAGGCAATCCTGCAATATATACGTAAGACTTCCGGTTACGGACGAACGGTCCTCTGTGAAGGTAACGCGCAACAGCTGCCATTTCGCATAACGTCGTAGGCCTTACATCGAGTTTAATAACAGCAACGGGCGGTAATAGAAGAAGCTGTGAAAAAGTTCATTGAGTATGTCGTCATAATAACGAGTATGAAAACTCATGAAATTTCAATCCACCAATTAAATTCTAATGAAAAATAATATTTTCCGTCACTGTTTCTCTCACATTGGGAGCCTAAAAAATGGGATGAAATACTTTTGCCGTGATTGCATAGCCATCTGTATTTTACGGTATTTTGTGCCAGGCGTTCGAGAGAAATAACAAATAAAATTAAAACAAAAAAAAGACTTTGTATACTTTTAATTTCTATCCTATTCTACCGACATTCATTAAATCCATCTGCTGTGTACCCAGAAGAATTTTCAGTCAAGGAATTACTTCGTATGCCAACAGGTTTGCCAACTGGCAGCCTTTCCAGCTATTCTTAAGGGGGTTCTTAACATAGAAAACCCGTACATTGTACATAAATCCAACTTGAAGGCACTCACGCACCGGCTCTCTTTTTTTCTCATCATTTGAAGCATTGTTGAGTACTGATTGTTCACATATACAAAATACATACAGGGTGTCCAGAGTATAGACCTCGAGTGTCGATTCGGAATGTCTTAAGTGATGAATAATTATTAATAAACGTGACTTGCTAGGAGTTTTTGATGAATTGTGTGCCTGTTTTTATTCTGTTTCGTAATATTGTCAAAAAATGACGTCTTGGTAAATTAACTTGAAAATTTGCATGAAAAAAATATCATCTTTTTACGAAATCCACGTTGCAGACGCTTATGAAATATTCCTTAAGATATTTCATCATCGAAATCATCGATCGAAATCGAAGATCATTGAAATATTGTTGAACTAAAAATCTTTACACTTTTGTTCGGTAACATTTGAGTGTCAATAAAAAAATATGCAATTTTAAGAATTTTTGAAGTACTTTATTTATGATTGAAAATAAGAAAGAAATACATGTTCAAAAATGACGCCTTAGACGGGGTCAAAACGACCCGAATCTTCTCTCGAGCATTAAACGTTTCTCGTAAGAGATAAGAAGCTTTACTATACACCATTCTTTTGGTTTTTCAATAACGAAAAGATTGGTATACGGTAAAATCATATTCGGCAAATATTTAATGAAGAAAATTGATCAAAACGAGTAAAAAACATTCGAAAAAATGAAAGTAAATGGTTTTTCAATGAAAATATCGAAATCCTCTCGACCCCGTTGTAGGGATCGAACGTATTTTTGAAAAAAAAAATAGTTTAACATCGATATGAAGATATCAATTTTCATACAAACGTCAAATTCGATCTCGACACCCTGTAGTTACGAATTATTATAAATATAAGTGTTTGCTTGGCCATATAAGTCGCATGAATATATAGAAAAATAAAAATGTACGTAAAGCGCGTGTTTTGGAGTGCGCTCGGTTAGTATAACAGTACCGCAAAGACCACGCGAGTGTGAGTCTCGGCGAAGCGATCGCGGTGGTTGGGTGAAGGAGCTCTTGGAGGAATACCGTTACCGGTTGGCGCATAAACAGCGAAGAATCAGTACCGAGAGAAAAAGATGGAATGAGAGATAAAGAACGAGCGAAAGAAAAAGCGAAGGAGAGAGAGAGAGAGAGAGAGAGAGAGAGAGAGAGAGAGAGAGAGAGAGAGAGAAGAAGTGAGAAAGGAAGTCGCAGAATCACTGAGAGAATCGCAGCGCAAGCGCGTACGTTCGCTTGCAGCACATTTGTGGCATCTTTCGATGTCTGTGGGGCGAGGGAGAGAATGAGATCCAACCTCCCCGAAGTCGAAGCTCCGTGAACCAAGCGCACGAGAGATCTTCTCCGGAGAGGTGCCAGACAAGATTCGAAGCTCAGTACAGAGCGGGGCTGGCGGTCCTCAGTAGCGCATCTTCGCCCGCGGCGCACTCGTTATCCGATTTTCTAGTCCGAGCTTGATCGTGTGATCGGCAAGAGGTGCGAGCCCGAGTTGTTATAAAGTGTGTTTTAATTTCGCGGTTATTTGGAGATTAAAAGAAAATTAAATGAAAGTTCGTGGGTTTTCATTTATTTCGGGAGAATAAAAATCGGTAAGAAAATTTGCCGATCGACGTTAGTGGACTGTTGTGTTAACGATCGTGTTACGCTTCTGTGACGATTTAACGAAGAATTTAAAATTAACTGTTACCGATTTTAAATCGAGGGCAACAAATCGTTTTGGCAATCGACAGAAAAATAGGCCGATCGAGGCTGCCGGACCAGACCGAAATAATAGAACACCCCACAACCCAATTTTTTCGATCGTCATGTCTCGGAACTCCACAACAAACTAATGTCACGTTTTGAACTTGTGCTCGAAGTTTACGTCAGAGCGTTTGAAATCGGCGCCAAAAAAAAGTGCGTTTCCTTGAAAAACAAAAAAAAAACACCGGCAAAATCGTCGAGTAAATCAAGTGTCAAAATATCGTAAAGACAGCAAAGAAAGTTTTTAAGAATCGTTACGTTTTCAGTTATTTCGATTCCAATTGATTTCGGCAGCTGCAAACGATCGGATCCGGGTTACATTCTCGTTCGTGTGGGCGTTCCGAAAGCAGGGTAAAAAAAAAAAACAGTATTTGCTACTCGCCAGTAGGGTCAAAAATTTATACACAGAAATATTGAATAATAATAATATTAAGAATCACATGCATCAATGAATTATGTGTGAACTTGTTTGTCGTCGCGAAAGGGTGGAAAGTCGTGGAAAGGGATGCTGAAAAAAATGAAAAAAAAAAAGAAGGCGAACTCGGTACGCTACTTATGAAAAAAATGTGAGACACTCAGAGTTCCGTTGGCATAAGGTACTTAACGAGATAAGTCACTTTTAAAAGTGTGTCATCTTCTATCTCGCTTCGTTAATATACTTCCATACCGTAAATATGGGGGGCTCTTCGGACACGGCCTTGGAAGAAGCGACGAGGCATATAATTTAACCAAGACCCACACATGTGCATAATCTACACATGTATATTTATATTGTATTGTGGTCTCCGATAATCGAGTCAAGAATAAAATAGTTATAAGAAAAAGAACACGCCATATCCATACATTATCATATCTGTTGCCTATCATATGCACTTGTTTAGTACAAGTTGAGCCCCATTTAAGTTGCATTAACCTATAACACTAAAGCAAACAGCGTGAAACCCAAAAATTCAACACAGGGTCCACGGTTCATGGCTCCTTGAGAGCCAGAGTTCTTAATATCCGGAATGGACGTTACTAACCTTTTGTTTTCGTGCTGAGATCCAGCCGAGGTGTGCAAGATTTCCTTCAGCATCGTTGCCTCAAGTTATTTGATTAATTAACATCGCAATCTATTTATTATCACTGAGAAATATCCTTCGAATGCAAAATAACCTCACTTTTCTAATCTCGATCACTTTCTCCACCATTATCGTGTTAAGACTGCCACTAGAGGGCTGTGAATTTCACAGCCGTTGGTTCGTTGCTTGCACTGCAGTTGCTCAGTAATTTATAACTGCTGAGGAGCCGGAACTTATTTCACGATTTTTTTGTAATCTCTTTTATCGCCGTGGCCATCGAAATTCGTAGATTTTCGAACTTGATTTGATTTTAAGATCGCGTGTCACTATTGAACGTTGTTTTCGTGTATTTTCTTTGGGGTAAAATGCTAGTGATTGGGACAAATAGTTCTAACCTTTCGTTGACACACTGGGTGTTTTCGAACCGAATTCCTTATTCGACGTCAATTATTCAGAACCGAGGAATACTGTTGTCAAGGACTACTAACGCTTTTTTACCGGAACTAAAGATTTTTTCGTTTCGAAGAAACCGAACGGCCCGGTCCAATAAATAGTTTTCTTGGAAGTTTCGTTGTTTCTTTTTTTTTAAATAGCACTTTTGATGTTTCCAAAATATAAAAACTTGAAAAAATGATGAATGTTTTAGTTTAAAAAAAAAATGGAATTCTATGTTTTTCGATCTTTTATGATATACACGCGTAGATTTGAAGAAATCTCCTGATTTTTTTCAATAAAAGCCAATCGAGGGGATGTCGTTGACAAGCAAATAAAGTACGCTTCGGGTCAAATAGACCCAGTGTGTTAATAAAGCGGCCAAATAAAAGTGTGTCGACGAAGGGTCAATTATGAGAATCGAAGAATGAGCGTGAAACTTAAAGTTACTCACGCTCGTCTTCGGCTGCACGAGAAAGTTTCCAGTTTTTTGCAATCTCAAGATATTCGTAAAAAAAATAATAATAATAAATTGTTCGAAGACAAAATACACATTTGTAGGGAGTTGGAAAAAGCGGTTGGCCGCTCGCACATCAACATGGTAGAAAAGAATGCATGATGAGATATTTAAACGTGACGGAATATGTGGAGAAGGTAAACGGATGAGTACGAAATATTATATGGTGCGTGTGTGTTTGGAGAAATTTGCGCCAATTTTCATGCTTCGCCGTCTTCTTTCATCGGACGCGATTTTTATGAGATACGAGAGTCCAAGATTTAATGAAAATGATAATCAAGTGAACACAAAATTATTTACCGAACAGTTGCTTTGCACTAATTGATTTTTCTCTCGCTTATTCTTTCTCTCTCTCTCTCGCTCTTTGTCTTTCTCTTTTTTTATTCCGTCTCCAAATACGTTGAATAAAAATCACGACAGTAATTTCTTATTCTAATAACGCGGAGATAATGGAAAAATAAATTTGCGGTAATAGAAACGGGTGTCAACCTTGAATTTTCTTCATTATTACTAAACGAAATGCTAATTTTCATGAAAAAAAAAAAAAAAAAAAAAAAAAAACAAAACAAAACAAAACTACTCATTCAACCAAATAATCTCGCCACGGTCACGTTCAAAAGTTAACTCTCCGGATAATTTGCAAAAACTTGCGTTGAATTTACGGAATAATCGAATATTCTTAATTTTTGTATTTTACCGAAATGTGAAAACTCTCAATAAAAACGTTTAATATGAAATTATTTATTTATTTATTGAGTTTATTCAATCGACAAATTATGACTGTTTATATATATATATTTTTTTAAACATTTATCCTATTTATGTCCCAGAGACCTGAAGAATCGAAAAGCCCGGTATTCGTTATTGATAAAATAATTTCATAATCAGAACGTTGCTAAAAGATAAAAAAAACTTTCAAAGATGACAAAATGAGCATTTTGCTTAATAATAATTACAAAAAATTATATATTTTTTCATTTTTATTATCTTCGTCTTACGATGAGAAAGATTCAACGAGAATAATTTTGAAAAATGAGTTTCTCTAGAGACTGGTAAAAAAATTCGATTGCTTTGTACGATTTTTTTTTTAAGTTCGAAACAACGATCAGAAATTCGAAGCCCACACAAAGGATCTTAAAATTGAGAGCAAAGACGGAACTCATTGTGTCGCATCGCATATGTACTTTTATGTCCGAGATATTCCCCGTTACTTCGCATCTGCGAAACACAGCATCGCGTCTTTTCCTTTCTCTGTCTCTCTCTCTTTCTCTCTTTCGCTGGCGAATGAATTCGAATAATCGTATAAAAAAGTTCGTTTAAATTTAACGGTATACGCAACAGTCCAGTGAAATGGTGCGTTGTAACGAATCACGTTTTTCGCCGTTCGTAAATTATTATTAACATATTATTGTTAATTAAATAATTAATTGAATATCGAGCTTTTGTTTGAACGAAAATTCGATCTATACAAATAATTACTTTCATTAATTATTCTCTACCATTTTAACAAATTGCAATTATTCGTTGAACTTCGAATAATTGGAAGTAAAAATAAAATTTCACGAACAATATGATCGTCGAAGAATTAAAACAAACCCAAGGACAAACATTTCGCTTTAGAAAATAGCGATCAACTGCAATTTCAACAGTTGAACCGTCGGTTTTTTTTTCTCGCAATTTTTTGATTAAATGAATTTACAAGAACAAAAAAACAATCTCCAAATTTTATTTGTTGCAGCAATGACTTTCGATAAAGAGAACGATGCAAAAGAAAACAAGAAATTTTTGGTCTCCGGATCCTGGAGGATACGATAAGAGAAAAATTTATTTGGGGGGCTGAGGAGGAGAAGAAAAGTGTTGAAAAATTGATGGTCAAGGAAAAAAAAGTAAGAAAAAATGGTGTCCTGCTACGAGGAAGGATTCAGGCTCGCTGATGCCGCCTCCGAATGTTCAATGAGAAGCAAAGCTCGGATCGACACACTCTTTGAAGACACGAGATCGATATGCAGCTCGATACCCGGTGGCTGGGGGGCACCGACCATCGATCATTATTCCCTCGACACCACTGACATGAGCTCGGAAGAACAAGTCCGAGCAAATGGTGCAGTGCAAGCCCGAATCGAAGCGATGTTTGCTTCGGTCGAAGCCGAAACCGGTACACTTGGAAAATCGGCAGCAGCTGTACTTCCGGTATTTACATTTTTTTTATCAAAATCTATATCTCCATAATCATCTGAAAGAAAAAAAAATAACAGAATTATCATTTTGAAGATTATTCATGACGATCTAAGTAAAAAATTATCAAATATTTAATTTTTTTAAATGAAATTGAATCTTTCAATAAATTAAATACTATTCAACTTGTTTATGCCGTGACCTCAAATAATAGTGACGTTCTTCTCGTCTATTTGAAAGAATAAAAAAAAAAACTTCACTGAGTTCTTTTAATTTTCCTGCAAAAGTGACTAAAAATAGTTATTCGTAAGAATACAAAAAAAGAACAATGAAATTAGAGTAAACGAAATATCGTTGGCCTCAAAGCTTTATTAATTAATGAACTTTTGTCTAATCATATTCGGTTTAAATAGAGTTGAAAAGTATATGTCCGAATATACAGAGCGAAAGTTGCTTTTGTTTCCACATTGGTGGCTAAGACAATCTAATGCTATGCTCTCCAGCATCGTAATAAATCAAAGGATGCTTGATTTTCATTTTGGACAGAATTCATTTAAATATTACTGCAGAAATTTCAATATTAAGACCGTGGTCCTTTGTTGGATTTAATTTTAGGAGAATTTTTAAAAACCTCTAGTTTCCCAACGCAATTTGGACAGAATCGATTTGTTATTTAATCCAAAAATTAATTTCAAAGTCTATTTTCATCTTAAAAGTTGATCTCCCTTTTCTTTATTACGATTTTACGATTTTTCTGACGTTTGGAGTATTTTGAATAACGAATAAATATGTTGGAGTATCATCGAATGAAAATACAACAAAAAAATTTTCCATTTTTTGACATACTTCAGTCAAAATAAAAAAAAATTATTATTAACTGACACACAAAAACTGCTAAATAGTGAAGAGTCTAAAGTAGGATAAAAAATGGTGAATCTTCTGTATGCACTGCACGCTTAGTTGCTACATTTTCACTTATGGTAATGACGCCATTCAAATCTCTTGGACTCGCTTTTATTTTCCGTAAAGAAACCCAAGAAAACTCGACCACTTTTTTTTCTCCTCTCAAACAAACGGTTTACTTTCCAAACGTTTTGCTGTGTATTAGAAATTAGCGCACTTTTATTAACTTGCGGTGAACACAGCCCTTTTACAGATTTCCAACGTTAAAAAAATGATGTTATTATAAGAAGATAACGAGAAAGAGATTTTAAAAGAGTTTTTAAATCGAAGAATTATCGTTACATCGATAGAAACAAGGAACAAGCTCGAATTTTCGTTGATTTTTACTCAACAAAATGTCAATTCTATTTTCATAAAAAAACAAAGTCTTGAGCAAGGTCTATACTTGGTTAGGTGACCGAGTTGGTCACACACTGACTTGCGTGTCAATCGTTGAGCATGAAACGGTTTTTCTGCCTAAAAATTCCGTAAATTTACTCAAGATTGAGTCGCCCATGAGTGAGTAAAATATTCCAAACCACTCGTTCGATCGTAACTTCAAAATTTGAGCAAATTTCTGACATTTTCCCGGCAGGGAGTGACGTTTTTTTTCACTTCGAACGGATGAACTATAAAAATAATATATTTCCATAGAAATTTTCATTTTGTAGAGTAAAAATGACTGTTTTATTTTTTTATTCAAATTAATACGATTAATGATTATGATTTAAAAATAGTTTCAGAATTATTGTAATTTTTGATAAAAATTCTCGCATTATGCAATTTGTAAATTCGTTTACAAATAATTGAATGTGTAAATGTTTACTCATACGTAACGGTTCTCCTATTTTTGTCTCTCTCGCTCTCCCGGTCGAGCGTGTTTTTTTTTCCTGTATTTTCCACGTCGTTCACTTTAATCCCGAAACAGTAGCCATACATAGGAAGCAGCCAAGCGTAGAGCTTGGCGATGCAAGATATCCGCATCGAAAGATGCAAATTCGTGAAGAATTGGTTGTCCATAAAATTCCCCTTGGCTGGGGCTGTGGAATTTTTTTAATTCTCAACAACATTTCCTGTATTTCATTGAATCTTCTGCTCCCAATTGTTTTTAAAATCGACATCACATGTGGTGTTTAATTTGTATTGGGTCATTTTGACCCGGGAGAAGAGTGTAATCCTCGCGAAAATAGGAACAAACTTTTGTTCATACGTTGCAATGAAAAAAAATCGTCGCTTGACTTTTTCTTTTAATCCGGAGTTTCCTACTGTTTAAAAAAGAAATATTTCACAACGGGACGATTCCTTTGACAGTCCTGAGCGCCCGAATGTCCGGGTCCTGAAGACTCAATGATAAAAAACTGAAAAAAAAAAAAAAATTCAAGTTGGTGTTAAAATAAAAAGAATTTGAAAAATTTCAGGTTCGGTACATGGGAGCAGCGCCGGTAGGCGGACGTGTGGCGAGTGTCCGAGGGTTGCAAGAGCCACTTCGTCAATTATTAGAGCGGGTAGAGGAGTCGACGAGCGCCGAGTTAGAAATTTCGAGACGTGGACTAACGTTCCGTGGTTCAGAGTTTAGTGAAAAAACAAATCCTTTTCGTCGTATTGCGGTTTGGAGTGCTCTGAGGCTTCGTTCAAAAGCATCATCAAAGGACGAGGAAGTGAGTCACGCGTTTTTGCCGTTGGTGACCGAGGAGCAAAAGTTGCCAAAGGGCGGAACAGAGGAAAAGCACGCGGACTTGTACCGAGTGATGAAAGGAGTTAAATGCGAGACGAAGGATTATCCGCCGATATTTGCGGTAGTAATGCGTCGTCCGGGGGCTGCAAGATTGTTGGAATGTCACGCGTTTGCATGTAAAACTGAAGAAGACGCTGTGGCAGCCGCGGCGACGCTTTATCGTGCGCTGTTGGCGGATCTCGATGCGAATCGTCGAAGACCAAGACAAAACAATGGCTTGGGTTGCGTGAGTTTGGCCTCGGTAGCTTCCAGTTTTCCAGAGCCATCAATCCTCGGTTCGTACACTCAAAACTCGAGGATATCGTTGTCCACGTCCCCCGGAACTCCTGGACATCCGGTGCGGCCACCAAGGTTAAAGAAAACCTCAACATTTGGAAGCGATAAAATATCCCTGCGATCCATCAAGCCTGAAAACAATAACAAGCCAAAAGGTAAAATTAAAAAAGTCTCGGAGATCAAAGCGGAAGATATCCTCGAAGCGAGAAGCCGCAAATTACCAGCTTCGAGGATGGCCGTCTTGAAAGAACTTCGAGACGGAAATAATCTTACGACAAATGAGAACACGACGAATAACAAAATACAAAACGAACCATTCGAGACACCATCGGCTAACGAACAACTCAAGAATTTTAATAACAAACTACGATACCCAGTCACCGATGTCACAAGAGTCAACGAACCTCACGAAAAATCTATCAATTATGGCTACAAAAACGTTTACAGTGGACAAAGAGTTTTAAACAATTATGAAAAATTACCCAAAATCAGCAAATCTTTTGATTATCAAGATAATCCGGAAGTGAATTATTCATTCGTCGAAAGAAATGGAAGTATCGGTGGCGAGTTCATACTTAACGAGAAAAACAATGATTTTTATGAGTCCAAGGAGGCTTCGTACGAGATTAATCGCCCTAGAGAATACAGCGATTCGAGTGCTCGTAGCCCGAGTAAAAAGCGTGAAAATTCGCGTCCAGGTTCGGCAACTCCATCGAGAAGTCGCGACAATTCGATGTACGAGAGCGTTCGAACTTCGGACAAACGTAGCAGTCGTGAAAAAATGTACGAAGAACATTTCAAGGACGTAGACAAAATTTACAGTTTAGGACACGAGGAATTATCGAGGCCTGTGTCGAGACAAAATCGTAAAAACTCTCAAAACGAGGAAAACTTTTCGTTTTCAAAAGCGAAAAAATTAAGTAACGAGACTAAAAAATTAGTGGAAAATCCACGAACCACTGGAAGATTAAGTCGAATAGAAACAATGGACAAACCCTTGAGAAATAATCAAAATGGATTTTCAAGGACGAAGGAAAACGAGAATATGCCTAAAGTCCGAAAACGAACGAGAGCCGGTAGTGAACCACCTTTTAGTAGAACCGAAGATGCTCTCAAAAATCATCGCCACGAATCCAAATTAAAAAGGTCACAGAGCGACATGGAGGTCGACAGAGGAGATCCAATGACCAGGGTCGAATTACCCAGACGTGGTAGTTTTCTCAAACCCGGAAGTGCGCGATTACCCAACAACGTTAACGGCAGTACTCCACTTGGATTCACCGAATTGTTTGACGAGTTTCGTAATCAGGAAGGACTGACCAGCGTCGACGATATTCTGGCAGCGATTATAGGTGAAAATTCAAAATTTTTAAAGACAATTGACACATTGCCATGTGTCCAAATAGTTGAAAAAAAAAGAAAACACGATTTTTCTTTCTTTCGATCGTGTATCGTTATCTTCGGTGACAAATATTTCATCTCCCATTTGTTTCGGTTTCAGATCCCGAAGGAATGTCGTTCAACGATCTCAAACCCCTGTACAAGGAGTTTTTACTAAAATTAGCAGCGACCTTGACTCAGGACGAATTGTACGAGAGGTCCGCGAGCATAATGAGGCGTCGTCGACGTCCACAGCGAAGACGATCGACCAGAAAGCCCTGCCTTCTTGGTCGAGCTATCAAACGTTCGGTTTCAAGGCTTAAAGGTGGCCCCACAGAGTTTACTTCCGTTATATTTCCAGCGAGAAAACTCAATGACAGTTTTGACAGCAGCTCCTCGTGCGATGCGCGAAACCATCGAAAAAATTCTGCCCGCGTTTTGGCCAGTCGTCTCTCAAGAAAACGATCTTCCTGGAGAAACAAAAAATCTGTTGTTACACAAACTACGTCTGAGGACAGTGACACTTGTGAGTTGCTTAAGAATTATCAAACTTATGAATAATTTTTTAAACTATAAATATTTTAAAATAATTCCATCATTTTCAATCCAAGTAAAGAAATTTCCATTGGATGAAAAAATTGGCCGAAATGTATCTGTACAATAGCCTCAACTTCGAGAATGGTCTGATCCTTCAAAGTTTTGAATGATATCGTATTTTTGTTGAAATTTCATGAAAGAAAACTTTTGGCACGATGAACGAAATTTTTACAAAAATAAACCGAATTTAATTAACATTTATTGAAGGTCGTCGCTTGGTTCGAAGTGGCGGAGCTGGTGCAAACAGAAGTAGCAGTGGTTACGTGAGCTGCAGCGAATGTAGTTACGACTCGGAGTCGTGCACGTGCGTCTCAGCGGACAAGTGTTATTGCTCATTGTCACGACGAGTTCCAACAGAGCCGGAAGCGACGAACAACACTCTCGTTTGCGCTTGTGACACGGACAGTTGTTCCGACAGTAACAAGTGTTACTGTGCGAGAAAAGTTTCCCAACCGACGATACTGGAGCAATTACGACAACGTGGAATCGTGCCCTCGGAAAGTTCACTCAGCAGAGCCGGAAGTCCTGACAGAGGGAAGACTGCCAAGACCAATCGTAGTCACGCATCTTCGAAGAGTTTAGAATTCCTGAAAGTACGTTAATCAGCAATTAATTTGAAAAAAAAAAAAAATTTCTTTGAATTTGAATTTTTCTATGAAGTTAAAATTTGTGTATCAAAGGTTCGTCCATCTCCGGGACGCAGCAGTTCGGACAATCTCGCTTTGGACTACGATCTTTTTAGTCCAGGCAAAAAGTCGCAGCATTCATCAGTAGGTAGTGAAAAAGTATTGGTCGTAAGTGCCAGAGACCCTCAAGGTCGTTTGGTTTACGTCGGAGGTACAGAGAGAGACAAAAAGTCATTTGATAAAGGATCAAATCGTAGTGAAGCTCATCACGAGGCACTATCGATTAAAAAAAGTGCGGAAATCGCAGCAGTTTTCGGTCCTGGTTCGGTGCGAGGCTGTCGAAGAGCATCCAGTATTTCAAGTGCTCGCAGTTCCGTCAGTCTAGAAGCTGGACTGGGCTATTTACCTTGATCTGAATTCAATCGCAGAAAAACAAAAAAAACGAGGGTAAAAAATATTTTTAAAGAAGGTAAAAGACCCATGGAAACTGCGACCATCAAGACTTCCCTTCGATTAGAAAAATAATGAGAATAAAATCAAGAAAAACGACATATAAAAATTAAATATGAAATAGAAATGATAAAGGATTGAAACTC
Organism: Campoletis raptor; assembly: GCA_948107755.1. NCBI lineage: Eukaryota > Metazoa > Arthropoda > Insecta > Hymenoptera > Ichneumonidae > Campoletis > Campoletis raptor. Next base: position 8,910,396 of record OX403625.1, read on the forward strand.
GCCTCGTGGCGAGAAACAATTATCGTGATAACTGACCACGAGCCAGTATTTTTATGGTTCTGGATTCATTAGCTTATTTACACTTCTGCATTGTACCTGCAAATATACTGTGTAGCGATTTAAATCAATGGAAAAAAAAGAAAACACTTTTTTTAAAGGATTTATCGATTCCTAATGTTTTGGTCCGAATTTATCGCTACGAACTGTTCTCTAGTTCACTCAAGGCAGAGAAAATTCATTCTGTATCATTAATCCATGCACGAAAGCTTGTATCGATAATAATATAAATTTAGCACCAATTTAGCAATCTTAATACAAATGGAAGAATCCCGAAGCTCAAAACTCTAGCTTCAAGATTCGATCGCAACTTATCGAGCTTATATTCCTTTTTCCTTACTTGCTACACTGAACCTGATAGCTTAAACGAGTAGCAATGAAGGGACTGTGCAATAACTGCCGATTTCGACGAAAATCTCGCAGATCTGACATGTAAAAAGTCCTGATTATTTTATACATTTTTTAAATATACAATAATATATTGTATTTTGATAGTATTACAAGTTTTTTTTAGTTTTTTTAACGTAATAAATATATACAAATTTCACTTTTAATTATTACCACCACTCGCTCTTATTCACCGTTGACAAAATCCTCATCCATTTTTTTAAACTTTTCCACATACTCGGTCGGCACATCCACCTCTTTTATATTGTCCAGGCCGATTTCATCCTCAGTCCTGAAAAATGGATTATAATTTAAAAATAAAATTTTCATGGAACTGTGAATGCGGAATCTTCCACGACAAATGGCCGGAAATTGAAACTCAAGTTTGGTGTTAAATACCAAGTCTGGCAATGTTTTTTTATCGGACTCCGTCCTTGTGAGTCACGCATTCTATTATCGCATATTCTGTCGAAACGCTTGGAGATAAAGCGAAAGTTCATAGAACCAATCTTGTGGGGCATCGAATTTTCTACGAAAAAGCTACTAACAGCTCTTTTCTATCTTCACTATTTTAGGTGTGGGAGCGAAACGCATCTTGGAGACGTTTCCACTCTCGAAAATCAGGTACGTCTTCAATCCGCTATTACGACTGAACAACTGAATAGAGAAATTTTTTTACTTGAGCTTTTTTGTAGGAATTCCACTGCTCTACAAAATTAGTCCTATGAACTTTTGCTCTAACTCCAACAGTTTTTGCAGTATGCGCGATAGAAGAACGCCCATCCCAAACTTCGATAATGAATAACTCATCAGGAGAGAATTTGACAAAAAAATATTACTAAATTTTTCGACGAGATATTCATCATAACGTTATGAGGTCATAAACAATTAATTTATGAAAAATTGAACAAGTCTTACCGGATAAGAATATCAACGACATTTTCACAAGCGAGTAAAACAGTTCGATCTTTTTCTGATTTGTGAAATTCTCGAAGAACGACGTATGTGTTTTGATCACGAAGAAATTGTCGACCTTGCTTCGTCGTACACAAAAGACCAATGGCTTCGAGAAGCATAATCTTTATATCAGGATCGCTCTCCCGTTTCTTTGTTTCCGGTAAATATTGTAAATCCAATGGCAATTTATTGTTATCCTCCTCATCGAATTCCTCTGGACCAGCCAGTGGTAAAAGTAGATATGGCAAAATGTCGATTTCGGGGCTTAATAGCCACGAATGATTGTCCGTGTCGAAACAACAATTCTTAAGGGTTCCTACGATACCACCGCGTCTAACTATACTGTCCGGGAATTCGGTGAAGGGTAATAGCCTTTGGATCGGTCGTAGTTCTTTGTCCATTAAAAATCTGCGATGAAAAGTCGAAAATAAACGTTATTTTTATCATCGTTTGTAGAACAATTGTAAATTTCTTTCCTCTTATCGAATTAAAATATAAATAAAATCACTCAAACATTCTAAATGGAAAAACCAACGCTTACTAACCTTCTGATGTCGGGAGACTGACTAAGATTACTAAAAACAGGTCCCAAATAATGGAGATTAGCGCCAACGTCGTTGTACTGTTTAGCAGTAAATGCTGTGACAATAGAATCCCAAGAAAATCCGCTACTTTCAAAAAGAGTGATTATCCGATTGACGAGACTGGAAGGTCTCGTCATATTGGACAAAATCATGCAGCAAGGATCGGCGAGAAGACTATTTTTATCCATAATAAATCTAGGAACAAAAATGTTTGTTAACAAACAATAAAAACACGGTTGAACCGCACAGAAATAAAGACGAAAAATAAAGAATTGTTGAAGAGATTTTAAGATTTTTTGACTTTTGAAAAGCACCAAAATTCTACCTAACGCAAACATGTACCAGATTGTCCGTCTGGTCGTTCTCGGATGTCGATTTCGAAGCTTCGGATATATTTAAAAGCTCCTTGGCTCCGTTCTTGTCCCCGGATACATTGACCAGCGAGAGCGTCGCATCTTTTGCAACTACAGTTGCTTTGTCCTGCGCAAGGATCACCAATTGTTGCAGTATCTTTGGATGACCTTGAAGGAGGTTGCGGCCTTCAGGAGTTCCAGTTATGCCTGAAGTCAACTAATATTATTAAATCTTCATAAAGAATACACTAGTTTGTTTATTTTTGCAAAAATTAGAGAGAATATTAGGTGTAATGTGGATTCTATTGAGGAGCGACTGCTTTACAATTTTCTAATTCTTAGCGATTTTTCCACCGTTTGAAAGTTCCAGAAGTTTCCCCTTTTTTAGTATTTTTCATTGAATCGTGAATAAAAAAACAGGTTTTAAAAAACTTACTCAAAACATATTGAAGTGCGAGAACTTTTAAATCCAGCCGCGTCTTTGGTTCCAAAAATTGCGGGAGTTCGCTAAGAGCCTCCATTTCTATTAAGATTTTGACGTTGGTTTAATCAAACTAAATTGAAATCATTCCAATTAACCCCAAAATATGAAAACCACGTGCGGATGATGACAATTGGTAACAGTTTTGTTTATTACGATGATTAACGTTTATTCCACTGTTCACGAGATGACAATGAAAAATGCAATAAAAATCGAAAGATTTCTCAACTCTCGAAAGTGCCAATTATTCGAAGTATTATTCAAAATATGATGCAAGCAGAAGCTCGTGAGAATATTGATAAGAATAGGTTAAATTCGATTTGACAACTTGAGGTTAAAACTGCGCCGTCAGGTGTCAGGGCAAGTCGACAAAATTACGGCGCGGCGTTCTCGATTTCACGGGAAATTAAAAAATATATGTATATATATTAAAAAAAGAGAGCAAGAAAATTGAAAGAAAAAAAAATGAGAAAGTACACAAATCGTGATTGGAGCCGATTAACTGTGAACGTTGTTTGAGCCAATAGGAGACCCGAATACTCTCGACATCCGGAGAACCGGAGTTGTTCATTGGTACATTCGGAATAGCGACGTCCGGTGAGCTTGAACGCTATTGGTCGATGGGGATATGCACTTCTTTGATACCCGGGGAAAGTCCATTTCGATACACAGGGATGTTGGACAGCATCACCGAAAATCAACCTCGAAAGAGGGACAGAAAGAACATGAGAGAGAGAGAGAGAGAGAGAGAGATAACGAAATGGGTGGAGGGGATAAAGAATGGAAAGAAAATCAATCCACAAATGAGATTTAATCACTCAATAGCGTAGTCTCGAGGCAAATCTGAGGAGAAACAAAAATCTTAGGACGTTCGGTTAGAGACGATAAAATTATGGAAAAAAATTCAATCTCCGGCGAGCGAGAAGTAATAAAAAAATATGCGAGATCGAACGTCCGCGAACGCGCGATAGTGGTACGAGACGAGAACGCGACGAGGAAGCAAGCACGATGTACAACGACGACGGGGACGACGACGTCGGCGGCAACGGTAGCAGCGGCGGCGGCGGCCGCGACGACCACATGATGGTGCCCGTAACACCCCCCACCAGTACCGAATTTAGCCTCGCCCCCGTTCGCCGCGGTCGACCCGACACTGGCCGACAGTTCACAATCGGTCACCTATATGAACGCATCCGACTTCTCTCGATTGTAAGATGTGTCAAGATTCATCGTACAAAAAAGTATATAAATCATTAGCCACGAGTACGAGCGAAGTGACCACGTTGTTCAACAGTGATTTTAACGTCTGTCAGTGCGATTTTAAAGTGAAGTTCAAGAGGTTATATCAGGTAAGAACAAGCATTTTTTCCACATTTTCTTCTCCATCTCTTTTCCTCGCTCGCTCTCTTTCTCTCTCGTTCCTCTGCTGTTCAAGTGTAAGTTTCTTAAACTTTTTTTTTCATTCCCAAGTGCCGCTAGAAAGCGTTACTACGCGTTTTTCTCCTTCGTAGTTCGCGTTTAAAAAAACAGTCTTCGTAAATCCCAGACAAAAACTAGATTTCGCGAGGCTCGAGTCTCCAGTGCGACCGAAACGATTTTTTTCACAACACTTTTTGAACCGTGTGTTTTACGCGTTAGTAACGAGCCTTTGTCGTCTATTTACCGACGTCAGAAATTAATAAATAGAAAAAGAAATGCTCCTACTGTCAAGAGAGCACGCGGTGTTCGGGAAAAAGCGACGAAAAAAATGAATAAATAACCGGTTGAATCAGTGCCGCCTTATTTTTTGTTCGTGACGCTTCCCAAACGGTTCTCTGTAATTTTCTTTTCTCTCTCTTACGCTCTCCTACGCGTCGCACGTTGAAATTATGAAATATCCGAAAACTCATAATATTACGCACAAAATGTGCAAACGTGAAAATATTCGCGCGCGGGAATGGGAACAATACGGGACGATAAAGTTTTCGCAGCCAGGTATTCTCGCTCGAGCGATACACGCATGTTTTTATTCACAAGTGCCTGTGTTCTCTCTCTTTCTTTCTCTCTCCCTGTGTGTGTGTAAGTGCGTGCGCACTGTACTCACATAGCGTACACTTGCGTCGTTATAAAGTTTGCGCGGCTGAAATTTTTTTATCATAAAAAGGGTAAAAATTCAAAATAATCGATAAATCATTTTTTTCAATGAAAAAGTATATTTTTACAAAAAAAATCATACATTTTGGAAATATCAAATATATCGCCACAATATTGTGCTAAAGATTACTAAAATCATTAATTCTCCATGCTCCAAATCCCCTAATAAATTCAACCATGAAAAATATTTGAATCCATCTTTTTTTTCGCAATAATTTTATTTCCTGTAAGTCGGAATGTGCATCAAAAATGTTTAATCTATACAGGGCTACAGCTTGACTTGCACAATTTTTAAGAGAATTCTTTTTTAACTTTTTGGTAGAAGAAAAAAATTTTTATTCACCGAATGACACTCGAGTATCCGATAATATTATATTTTTTCTTCTTATTATTTTAGAATGTCAAAGAGGCCAGAGATGCTGCGGAATTCTGTCTGAGCGCTTCAGGAGGTACGCGGACAATTATTTTCCCTTGAATTCTCTCAAAATTTGAGTTGATATGCGATGAAGTGAATTTCTTGTTGGTCAACTTAAATTTGGTGAAATTGCATCATCGGCAAGGCTTTTGTATTGTAGTAAATTCTTTTTTGCTGCTGGAATTAATTCTCAACACTTCCGGAGATGATAAATTAAAATCATTGATATATTTTATTCCACATTTACTTTCAAATACCAAAATCTCAGCGATCGCTAAAAATGTCATTAAACTGGCTTAAAAGCATTTTTCTACAGCAACTTTTGCTCTTTCTACAAAACAAAAATCTATCAAATTTCTGATACGTTTTGAACATTCATACAAAACACGAATTGTTGAAAATTATTTCAACTCGAAGTAGAAAGCTAGGTTAAAATTTTCAGAAGAAAAAAAAACTCTAACCTCCAATTCCATGAAATTCTAAGGCAACTCAAGATGACGCCATTTTTTTTTATCGAAATGTTATTGAACACAATTAACGTGGACACAAGTTTTATAAATTTGAAAAATTCAAGGCTTAGATTAAGAAATATTAAAAGGTTTCGTTTCTGTGTAACTTTCGCGAGCTCATGACATTTATGTGAATTTTTCACACGACAATCTTTGGCTGTCATGATAAATCTATGCATAAAATGTCTCTGACGTTATTAAAGTCGATTGACGAGCAGTAACGTCGTTTAGTAAATTCTTCAATGAAAATATGATGTTGCTCAACGACGATATTCTTGTTTCAACGGTCACAATTTTTCTCACCAATTAATATTCCATCGTATTCTTAGGTCAGGCGTGTTTTTTTATATTTTTATTTCTTTTTCTCCGATTTTCATGTTATTGTTCGTTTTATTTCGTCTTAGCTCAGCGGGAGGTCGCCCCGAGCCTGAATTGGTTGTTCCACTTGCGACAATCCCGCATAGTCACCATTTTGTTACACAGCCTAACCTATTTGATGCATAAATTCGTGTATATATATATACACGAATAAATATATATATATATATATATATATGAATATAAATATGTAGGATAAACTCGATTTCACCTGACAAGCGAACTATGGAGAGAAAAATCAATCAAATATTTTCTCCAAGAATATTTCCTCAAATAAAACGACTTGTTACTTTTTTTTTGTTCAAGCTCGTGAAATTGCTTCCTTCGATTTCTCGCAACGTCTGTTTTTCTCTTTGTCTCTCGTGATCCTCGCGTTCCGCGGGTGTGCCTTCTCGTAAGTCAGAATCTGCTTCGCACTTTCGATTCTTTATACTCCCCCCCACTTGTGCCCACCGTAAAAGTGTTCCTCCGCGTCACTAAAAAAAAAAAGTGGAAAAAGAACTATTCACCGCTTTTTCCTCGTCTTTGGACCCTTTGGGTATCGGAATGCGAACGAGACAACGAGACAGAGCGATGTCGCGGATTTTCTCGAATAATGTAAAATCGCCATTATCTTTTGGACGATGCATGGCCCTTGCGCGTCAACGTCTTCACTCTTACGCTTTAGCTCCGCCCACTTTTCTGCTTCGGTCTGCCCCACCAAACGAGTCTGATCGACCCTCCCCTGCCGCGCGCGATCGTTTTCGTTCCGGGCTCCCGTAGTCCGTACAACTCACGTATTACCTACTTCGAGGCTTGATGCGCGTTTGATTTTTCATTGCCCTGCAAGATTCACGAAACAGCCTCTCTCTACGTACAACATTTATGTGAACCTGTGTATACATATTTGTTTATGTGTACAAGAATTAAGTAGCACACGCGCGCACTGGACGAGTAGTGTACAGTCGCAGGGTGCGCGTTATAGACGGTTTCCCAGTCGGAAGGAGCTTTAGAGCAGCAGTGCGATGAGCAATCAGGAGTGAAGAGGAAGGGGGAGAGAATGCACGGCAGCGCGCATGCGCGCGGGCAAACACTTTACGCGCAACCCTCGGCGGGAAACTGTCGGACAAGCAAACGAAATAGTGAGGGAGAGAGAGAGAAAGAGAACGAGAGAGGGAACAAGTTCCGGTCAAAGCATAAATGAAATGCGTGGGCGCTCGAAACAAGCTGAGAATCTCTTTTTCAGTCTCGGACGTATTTTGCTATATTTCTTTGTCGCATACCGTCCCGGTGGATGATTCATTTTATTCATATTGATTTGTTTTCCGAGGATTAAAAACAGCAGAGCGATTGAATTCTTAATAAGAAAAAAAAAACATGAAGAAAATAGTCAATTTCAATCATTTGATACGTACATGTAAAGAATAAAAAAGTGTCGAGAGATTAAGAAAAAATATTTATCAAGCTGAGCCATTCGAAACTGATCAATAGCCACAAAGTAAAAAAATATGCTTCGTAGAACTTTGAGTAGACAATCCGTGATGGTATGTAACGAGCACAGATGGCGCCACACTTCCAGCAGAATAACGTCTTGTTTTTTATATTCCAAACGAACGTTTCTTTAGTTTGAAACAAAAATATTGGTTCCTTTCTAAAAAGAGAGAGACTAATGAAACACGTGCGATAGTAACACACCATCAGTTTTTCTAGCTCCCGGAATGCGCTTTTTCTTATCGAACACCCTATAGATATATAGATAAACATATATTAGTGAGTGTTATGTATCGTATTATTTCAATATGAGCGTGTAGAGCAACTGCTTGCGTCGTAGTCGACTGTCGTCGTCGTCCGTCGTCTCTCGTGTTCCCCTGTCCTTAACTTGATCAGAGGGAAGGGGAAACTGCCGGGGAACGAAAAGAGCGGCAGGGAAAGGGGGACAATCGTGGCTGCGCGGCGAAGCTCGAATATGGCTGCGCGCGCCAATCAGCTCTCTCTTCTCTCCTCGACGTCCAGTAATACCAGTCGACAGATACAACGGGCATCGGCGGGCCTAGCGAGAGAGGACCACACGGACAACGACGACCACACTACGACGTTTTTTTTTCTCTGCTTCTCCTTTTTATTTTTTCGAATAAAATTTTTGTGAGAGTTCGGCACAAACTAAACCGTCGCGATTTACACAATAAACACACGAGAATTATTCTGTCGCTTCGTTAAGTTCTACTTGAATTTCAAGAATACAACTTTCGACAATTTTCACCTCAAAAGACGCACATACGTATTTGCGCAGTTTCCATGACCCAGATTGGAACGGGGGAGTTCGCACGGCATACGGAACAGCTGTTGGCCGCGCGAACATGTCGACCGCGCAACCAAACGCTTCTTACATATATATATGTAATCTACAAACTGCGCGCGCAACTTGGCGGCCAAGCCGCCACTATTTTCAGGAACGTACCAACAATATTCATCCATGTTCTTCACCGAGCTATCGCGCACTTTTATTTCATCGCGTATCCTCGTGATGACGACAATCCGGACTGCGGATATACAGTACGAATTATATGAATTCATTGTAAATACATATATATATATATATATATATACACATATGTATACATGTTGAACCCACTTTGAATGTATTTAGAGGCGCGAATCGCTATACGAAATAGCCTAATTCTTGTCGTCACCTTCATTTTCTTTTCTTATTTTCATTATTAATACTATTACGAGTGACAGGTTTTTTTTTTAATTTTTAGCAAGACAACCTTCCTCCTGAATTGACGATAAACAATTTAGCACTCTTTAAAAAAGAAATACATATGCCTGTAACCATGGCAATACACAGATGTAGAAGCAAATGATGTCCGCGAGATCAAGTTTTGCCTTCTTTCTCTCTAAATTTCATAAAATCGGCAAAATCCTAATTTTATTTGTTACTGAATCGGTCAGCACTGTTGGATTGAAATTTTTGACGAAAGATCGTAAAATTTCGGGAAAAAACGTTGTTGAAACGCGACAAAGAAATAAAAAAAATAATAAGCGCCTTTGCTTGGTCGGCGGGAAGCCGACGATGTGTCGAGTTCGTCGGGGTGTAAATGAAGAGTGGAGGGGAGAAGAGAGACCGCCGCCAATCGTGCAGCGTCGCTCGTTACGCTCCTGAGCCGTTCTGCCTCTTTCCCCGCGGTGCCTCCGCACCCATCCCTACCACCAGGGCATCTCGATCCCCACACACGACCAGTCAGTTCCTTGTTTGCCATACAAAATCCAATAGTTTGCCTTGTACCTCAAGAAGAGTAGCGAGTATAAACCTGAACGGCTATATGTTTTCTCGCGGTTAACAATATTCGCCGGAATTTCGATACCTTCCGCGGCTTCAAAAAACACGCGTTCGCCCTCTTAAAAGACTGTTAATGAACTTTAAAAGACAAATGTACAGTGAGAGGAGTAAGTATATGTAAAAATAATAGAAAAAAAAACAAGGGTTTGGAAGATGCTCGTTACGAGATCCTGGTGCGTCGTTTTCGCAACGTTAATCAGATTTGTGCAAAAGTGCAACGAAACTACCGTGTAAAACTTGTTCCTCCTCGCTGTTGTTTTTGTTTGTATTATTTTCTTTTTTTTAAATTCATTTTAAATATATCCGTTGCGGCCTCACCGGCCTGTCGCTACGGTGGCTACGTCGATTACTCCGGGACGCGAATAAACCGCGCGATACGACACAAACTTTTCTCGTTTCTTATTTCTTTCTTCCATTCCTTCATATTGTTGTTTCTTGAAGAAAAAGAAATAACATAGAAGACGAATATTCTTAACGGACGTTAGTCTTTTTTTGTTGCTTCGTGCAAACGTGGATCAGAGAAATAGTGATACAAGTGCATCACGAGTGCAGACACAAAATAGACGATCTAAGAAAGAGAAAAAAACAATAACACGAACAAAACAAAGTGGCAAAGTTGAATTTTTCGTTATTTCAACGAGAGTTTTTCGGGCCCCGATTGCAACGTTGATAGAGAAGCACACAAGTTCTATACGTTGTACACTCGCGTATATTCTCGTCGTTCCCCCCTCCCCCTCTCCTCCACCCCTTTTCCTCCTCCCGCTTCTCGCGCGCCTCGCTACTCCCGGCTCCCCCTCCCGCGCCTCCCCCCTTCCCCACTCCTTGTCACCTCTCTCGTCCACTCTCCGCCTCGCGTACCGCGAGGAGAAGACTCGATCCTCTCCGGGTTGTGTATATTATAGATAGATATATATATACGAAAGCGTGAACGACGCGAATATTCTCCTCAACCCGTACGTTTTGCCACTGGAACGCGCGCACGATGCTCACCGTCTTTCTTGTACGTTTATATTATGTATTTACTCTTTTATACCCGAGCAATTTATTGCGTAACGCGTGTACGACCGAGGGCCCCAAAGTGTTGCCTTCTTCTGTGCTTTTTATTCTCCTTTTCTTACTTTTTTTTACTTTCTCGGTTTTTTTTCCTTTTCTTCATCCTTTTTTCAGTTTCCGCGCTTTCCCATCTACATGTGCATGTGGCGCTCTTGTGTGCGTTCATGTGTGTGCCTCGTGCAGTGCGCATGTGCGCTCGTATGTGCGGCATCGCTCGTCCCCGGGATATCGTCCCGAATTAATGCTCTTATCCTTCCTTTTTCCTGTTTTAAATCTTTCTCATTTCTAGCCTTTTTTTCCTTTTAAACACGCACAGAAATGCCAAGTTTCAGAAAGAAAAAAAATGATGTAAAGCGTCTCTTCGAGACTCCCGGATCGTTGATCTTGAACCTTTTTACCAACGGAGCTTTTTGCCGGCATAATATTTCCTTCTCAAACGTTACGCGAACGCGCGCGTTTATTCTTGCACTCGCCAAACTATTTCGTTTATCTCTCTCTCTCCCTCCATCCCTCTCTCTCGCTCTTTTTCTTTCGTTTCTTCTTTTCGCACGTTCAGTGACAGTGTATAAAAATTATGTATTTTTTTCCTGTTCCCCTTATCTCGCAATTTCAAGTCTCAAAATGTTTCATTTCCGCAAAATATCACGTTCGTTTGAAGAAAGTGTGCGAATTTTTCTTAGTAGGAATTTACTATGTACGTTCTCGGTCGCTTCGACGCTCGAATCTATCATTCGAAATAGAAAAAATATTCTGACGTTTACTGTGCTTCGAAGATTTTAGAAAAGATCATTTCTCTCCCTCTCTGTCCCTCTTTTGTTGACGTACCAATGAACGTGTACGTATGTTTCAGAGCCGGTCGTTTCTCCTCGAGATAACTCTATCCCATAGGTAAGAGTTACTATCGAAGAAAGAGCAATTATAACGCCGTGAATTTGCAATACGGTCGAAATGGGGAAATTTGAAATTTTTTTTTTTTTTATAACCCAATAAAACGAAATTAAACTGTGTTTAGGTTTTTGTAGAATAAGAATGGCAATTGACGAAAAACAATTTGCAGGGAATGTCAATTTTGCAAATGATTGGCGATTTAAGTGATTTTTCGCGTGCGCACGATTAAAAAAATTAGACAATGGTTGGCATATGGAAATTTAAATGAATTATAAACAATGAAGAACTTGCAGAAGAAATTATGAGCCAAAAAAAATAGCAAAAATGTTTCTTTTGTGTTAATGGAGCGTTTAAATAAATAGAATGCATTTATTTATCGCTCAATTAAATTGAGACAAAACACAAATATTATTAAAAGGAAAAAAACAATATTTGCAGGAGGAATTCATAGAATTATTATTCGTTAAAATATTCCTTAATCAATAATTTAATTTAGTTGAAATTTCGAAAAATTCATTGTAATAGTGGCAGTGACATTGAACTAAAAATAATTCAAACGAATTTTTCGTTATTTTCAGGATTTCCAATGTGATTTGAAATGAAACGGGTCCGTGGGGTGGAAGAGGTAGGATCGCCAGCAGGAGCAACGATCAAGCATACGTCGCTGGGCGGAGGTGCCCTTGGAGGTGGAGGATTAAGTTTGGAATACCATTCCAATAGTGGAATTGGAGAGGTTGTAACAACCGGTCAATCATTGAGACCAATAACGTCAAAAGAAATGCCAGGAAGCATTCAGTTTGGGACGACCCAAACGCAGCAACAATATACCGGGGCAATTGTGGTGCCAACCGCTGCACCATCTCCGGTCAAGGTACTTATCAATTTCCTAACAAAATTCTCCAAGAAAATTTTCCATGGAATATCAAAAAGAGAAGAAAAAAAAATCAGTATTTTCTGATACAATTCATTCATGGAGTATCTTGGAGACAAATTTATTGACAAAAGTTGAGTCAGGGTCATGAGATTTTTAACAAAACTTCTTAAGATTCTCTTACATATCGAGGGTGCAATAAAAATTCAGTCATTTTATTATAAAATGAATGGATTTTGTTGAATTAGCAATAAAAATTGAGTTAGGAAAATCATCGAATTGACAGCACTCCTTAAAATTGTGCTGTGCAATATAGAAAATAGAATTTTGATATTACAGTAATCTGAAAAATTGATATGAGATTAGAAACTATTGAGAAAGGTTGGGTCGAGAAAAGAAAAACAGGATAGTTGGTTGTTCGAAGTTGAATTTTGATAACTTTTTTTGAAGAAAGGTATAAAAATCCCATCTTTTTTTCTTTTTATTTTCTTCTAGGGAACTGGCCTGAGTGGCACTCTCAGTTCCACGTGTAGCGGTAGCAATGCAGGCGCAATACATGGGAGTACAACTAGTCTAGGTGGTGGAGGTGGTCATAGCCCTCAACAATCTATACAAGTCGCCCAGGCACAGCCGAATTCGCACACTCCACCAACGATAAGGCACAAAGTACGATTTTTCATTGTCAGTTACAAGAAAAAAACAGCAAAAAAAAAAATACTCTACATTATTTCAACCACAAGTTTGAATATAAACAATGAAAAATCATTATTTACAATTATTTCGCTTCAAATTAAATGTACGTGCATTGTTGCAATTTTAAACGAATTAATTCGACTCCAAATTTCCGAATATCCCAATTGTTTTTTTCAATCTTCACTAAAAAAATTCACGGCGATCCAATGTATTAACATTTTTTTCCACCTGAGGATATTTCTTGGCTCAAATTTTTGACTATGTCTTGAATGTTTTTTTGTCTGTTCAATATAAGAAACTGTCACAAATCTTTGTGTCTTTTTATCGGTTTCAGGTGCACTCGAGCAGTGCGGCGACCTTGGCACCAACGCCACCAGGTAGCAGTTTGGGCGGTGGCAGTGGATCCCAACAATTCCAGAGACTGAAGGTCGAAGATGCGCTCTCGTATCTCGACGAGGTCAAACGCAAGTTCAATGATCAGCCGCAGGTACGAGCAACGTTAAAAAATTATTTTCAAGAATTTTCTCATCCGAATATCGCGTCAAAATTTTTTTTGTTTTTCACTCCAAACTACAAATTTATATTGTTATTCGTAAATGAATTATTTCAATTTATGAAAATATAAAATCTCGATAAAAAAAAAGCTGAGTTTTCAATTAATCATAAAAATTGTGGTTTTTGTTCTTTTTTTAATTCTCAGGTCTACAATGATTTTCTGGATATCATGAAAGAATTTAAATCCCAGAGTATTGACACGCCTGGTGTTATAACAAGGGTCAGCCATCTGTTCAAAGGTCATCCCGAGCTGATCGTTGGATTCAATACCTTTTTACCACCTGGTTACAAAATTGAGGTGCAATCGAACGAGCAAGGCTACGCTTTTCAAGTATCAGTCAGTATGCCCAGTCCTACAGCCACCCATACCGCAACCTTGTCACAGCATCATTGCACGGTCAACGTCGGTTCGCCACCGATTGCCAGTCCACCAAGTCAACCGGCAAAAGCACCACCGGTTCTCCAGATCATGCAAGGGTAAAATATTCCTTTTCTTTTCAAACAGATTATCTCATGGATTTAATTAATTGATAATTATTATATATTTTCTAGTGCTAATAATAACAATAACAATAATAATAATAATAATAATAATTCTACTCGGAAACTTTGACGTGATTTTTAGTAACGGGAAAAAATGTTTGAAAAATAAAAAAGTACTTCTCGTTGAATGAGAAAATTGTTAAGTTTTCCAGTTCATAGAATTTTGTGAAATATTTGAATGAATATTTAAATTTCAATTTGGATGATTCGTATGATTTGATTGATTTAAAAAATAGCAACTAAATTTAGCTTAAAAAAAAAAATCGCTCCATTGAAAAACGAATGCGAAGGACTTTTGGAATGAATTGAATGAATTATTGCAGTTCTGGTCCCATACATCACTCGCTGGCAAATAATATTTCCAACAACAGCCTTACGGTACATGCGCCCTCACCGCCGCCCGTACAAACGTACAACAATTCGCACATAAGCGCGGCGCAAGCGCAAGCCGTTAGTCAAGCACTGAGCCAGGCGCAGGACGGGGTGCAGAACAGCGGACAGACGCAACAGAGTCAGCCCGTCGAATTCAATCATGCCATCAACTACGTCAATAAAATTAAGGTTTGTTCATTTAATATTAAAAAAAAAAAATTTCTTTTTATTTTCTACATTTTTATCGTTTCTTTTTTTATTCTTTATTTTTTATCTCTTTATTCATAAAAGTAGACGCATTTTTTTATTTGTTCAATCGTGTCGAAGGAACGCACAAAGTTTACACTTTTGTGTAGCAACATAAAAACTGCATTGGGTCCAGATGACCCCAGGGTTTTTAAACTGCTGTCAAGGCCAAAGCAATGAATATTGAGACTTGAAGAAATTTGTGCGTTATTTTCACAAGTTCAGTCGTTTATGTTGAAGCTTGAACTTTGTCTGGGGTATTTTAGACCCCGAGCATACTTCAAGGGTCGAATATAATATTAAACTGTAGAAATTCTCTTTAATAATTTGTAGAATTAAATACTTGATTATTGATTTTTCTCGTTCCATTTGAATGATGTATATTGTACGTTATTCCATGCAGAATCGATTTCAAGGCCAACCCGACAAGTACAAGCGTTTCCTGGAAATTTTGCACACATATCAAAAGGAACAGCGGAGCTTGAAGGAATCCGGCCACATGGGAGGTGGAAGCGCGAGCAATGCCGCGACCGGTGGTAAACACTTAACCGAGGCTGAAGTTTACAGCCAAGTCGCTAAGTTGTTCGAGAATCAGGAAGATTTGCTCGCCGAATTCGGTCAGTTTCTTCCTGACGCGACAAACCAACAGAGTGCATTGGTGAGTTACGTTTTTGTAACACGATTTCGAACAAATTTATTTAACCCTTTTTTTTTGCAGTTTTTCGAATACAAGAAAAATAAAATCGGTCATTTGTTTATTGAAAACAAAACTTCCAGCAGATATTCATTTTCTACTAAATTTGATACAAATGCCATTTTACAGAATTATTTCAAAAATTTAACTACTAATATTTCGACATTTTTAGAACAGATTCGATGAATAATTCATGGCGGAAAAGGGAAAATTTTCGATTTTTTCTGTCGTCGATGATTGAAGTTTTTTCAAATGATATGATAATAATAATAATAATAATAATAGATTCGAATCTAATTGGTGCTAGTCGGCTATGTTCCAGGGCAACAAAGCTGTGGCGGTTAACGATCATACGGCGATCGTTAAAAAACCGCTCGCTATAACTAAGACTTCGTACAACAATACGAGCAGCGTGCCGAGGGAGCATAGAGAATCGAGTAGCGGTGGCGGAGCTGGTCCTGTCGAGCGTGAGAATCGGGATCATCGTGAACGAGAACGGGAGAGACCGGGACCACGCGATGTAAATAGCGGTCAAAAGTTCAGTCACAATACCGGTCAATTGAAACGTAGTCCGTCGTTCTCGCCGTCCGTAACAACTGGAAATTCCCATCACGTTCAACACGGCCCACCGCCACCAAAAAAGCACAAGGTCGCGACTTCGGTTCGCGACGTAACGATCGCCGAAGCAGCCAAATACGGAAGTCTCAACGATTACGCCTTTTTCGACAAAGTAATTAACTTCTTTATTTTATCTCGTCAAATCTTTATCCAAGTCTTTAATTAATATCCTGTATGTTTGTGTTTTTATTAATTTTTTCTCCAGGTACGAAAAGCATTAAGATCGCAGGAAGTTTACGAGAATTTTCTACGATGTTTGGTCCTTTTCAATCAGGAAATCGTCTCGAAGAGCGAACTTATACAATTGGTAACTCCGTTTCTCGGGCGTTTTCCCGAATTATTACGTTGGTTCAAAGACTTTCTTGGGCATTTGCCCGACCCCGCGTGCCTCGGTTCGACGACAAGCGTTCCCGGCAGCCTCAGTATCGAGGCGTTACCAAACAACGTGGTTCGCAGTCATCAGGAACGGCCACAGGGTGATCTCGCGATGGAGATTGATTATACAACGTGCAAAAGACTCGGTGCCTCGTATTGCGCGTTACCCAAATCTTATATGCAACCTAAATGTACCGGTAGGACTCAATTGTGCAAAGAAGTGTTAAACGATACGTGGGTATCATTTCCAACTTGGTCGGAAGACAGTACTTTCGTAACTTCCCGTAAAACTCAATACGAGGAATTTATTTATCGTTGCGAAGACGAGCGATTCGAGCTCGACGGTGTTATCGAGACGAACGCTGCGACCATCAGGGTACTCGAGGGTGTACACAAAAAAATGAGTCGCATGAGCCAAGAAGAGCTGCAAAAGTTCAAATTGGACGATTGTCTCGGTGGTTGTTCTCCCACGATTCATCAACGTGCTCTCAAACGAATTTACGGTGACAAAGCTGCCGACATCGTCGATGGTCTTAAGAAAAATCCCGTTGTTGCTGTTCCCGTTGTTTTACGGAGACTGAAGAGCAAAGAGGAAGAATGGCGGGAAGCCCAAAAAGGTTTCAACAAAATATGGCGGGAACAAAATGAAAAATATTATCTCAAGTCGCTCGATCATCAGGGCATTAACTTCAAGCAAACCGACGTCAAAGCACTGAGGTCGAAGAGTCTTTTCAATGAAATTGAAACCCTCTACGACGAGGTTTGTATTATTTCCATTACCTAATCGTTTCCAACTTAAGTCTCTAACTTTCCACCTGACTTTTCATTCACTAATCATCTCTTTTTATTAATTTTCACAAATAGCGACACGAGCAGGTCGACGATGCAGCTGGCGAAAGTCAGAGCAACGGTGGACCTCACCTGGTTCTTGCCTACAAGGACAAATCCGTGCTCGACGATGCCGCCAACCTTCTAATACATCACGTCAAACGACAGACTGTTATTCACAAAGAGGACAAGCAACGGATAAAGCTTCTCCTCAAACACTTTATCCCCGATCTCTTTTTCCATCCTCGTCAAGAGCTTAGCGACGACGAACGAGATGAGGATGGTAAGTTTTTAATTTATGTACTAAATTCCTTATTCGATGCACCAGATTTTCTCAAACACATCAGTTACTCAAAAATCATCATTTTTTTTTTCACTTGATTTTTTTGTTAATTCTGTAGACGATAAGGAAGAAGTTGGAATCGCGACGTGTGGTAGCAATTTACAATCTTCCACTACAACCGCATCACCCCTCGGCCTTCAAGGCACGAGGAATAAAACATCACAGTCTGCGACTAACGCGGCCTGTACTGTTAAAGCCGAGAGCGATATCAAAGTACCCGTTCACGCACTTTCCACCGACCCTGAAGAGGCTTACACCCTTTTTATGGGCAGCAATAATTGGTACCTTTTCCTGAGGTTACATCAAATACTGTGCGAAAGATTGACTAAAATGTACGAAAAAGCGGTTGCTCTTAGCGATGAGGAATCGCGATATAAACAACAACGAAAAGAAAGCACCGCGGTTGCCCTCAGGTTAAAACCAAAAAGTATGTTTCATTTGTTTTTAGCTTCAGTTTGAATACACTCGCGATTAACATTCTATATGGTTATTTTATTCTTCATTCTTTTTTCTATCAGGCGAGATCGAAATCGAAGATTATTATCCCGCTTTTTTGGATATGGTGAAAAACGTTCTAGACGGCAATATGGAAAGCACAGCGTACGAGGACACGTTACGGGAAATGTTTGGTATTCACGCTTACGTAGCCTTCACCTTGGACAAAGTCGTGACATACGCTGTTAGACAAGTAAGAATACAGTGCTATTTACATATTTATATTTAAAAAATAAATTAAAAAAAAAATCCATTCTCTTTCGGAGATAATTGAAATGGAAAAGAACTCGGTTTTCAAATTTTTATGACAAGAAAATGAAAATTTGTAGATAATACACAAAATTTTATTTTTTTTCCATGCAAATTTCGTATTTCGCGTCATAAAAATGATCTAAAATTGAAAATTGTGCCATACTTTTATTACTGTGACGTTCATTCTTGAATTTTCATTATCTTCGTCACACAGTTCGTCGGGATAACGACCTCGAAAAAAATGATTTTAAGTTCTTGCAAGTTTTGTTCAATCTGGAATTAATTTTTTTTTTAATATTGTGTTTAGTTACAACATTTGGTATGCGACCAAATATGCCAGCAGTGCATGGAGCTTTTCCAACGTGAACAGAGACAACCGAAAGAAAGTAGTGGTGCCGGCGGCTTGTGCGCAACGGCGTACATGCGGATCGGTGCTGAAATGGCTTATCAGCGAAAAGCGGAAAAAGCTATGGCGGAAGAGAATTGTTTCAAAATTTATATCGTAAGTAAAAAAAAAAAAGATGATAAAAAAAAAGAAGAATTTTTTGGTCACAAAAATTATACGATTTAAAATATAAAAAGGAATGAGCCGGAAAAGAAAAAATAATAATTGATTTTCGTTGAATTACAGTACAAAAAAGAATGTAAAATGACGATGGAGTTGTTGGACACTGAGGGCGATGAGAACGTGGAGGGTTGTAACGAGAGAGAGAGGGACGAGGTCGTAAATGCAACGGAAAAGTGGTCGACGTATGTCGAAAGATTTTCGGCGCCGGTTGCACAGGCCAGTCCTAAGGAAACACCAACGTCGCCTGACAACGAGCCACCAACCACCAATCATCCTGTGAGTAGCGACCAGGCAGCAAGGGGGGGCAGGGGCAGAAAGCGCAAGAACACTGACATTAACAAGAAGGTATAGGAACCAAAGCCCTCTTTCTCAGTAAGAAAAAACAAACTACTTTGACGCCCATTCGTAGCTTTGCAATCGTTTTCAAAAATGATCTTTTTTCATTTATTTTATTTTTTGTCTCCTTTCTTTCGTACACTTGTGATTTTTTGGCACTCGTCTGAGATACTCAACGAGGCGAAAATCTCGTTCACGAATCGGGTCAAAAACATAACTCTAAAATAACAATACGGTTTTCACAAACTCTTCCGATGAGACAATCTCACGAAATCATTTATTTACACCTTTTATCTTATTATCATCATCCCCGCGTGTCTGTCGCTCACTCGCTGTGTTACATACTCACTCCGATATTCGGTACGATTTACTCCCTCATTTTCATTTATGATAAAACCATTTTTTTTTTCTCTTAATCAATTAAATTTCGTATTTATTTCGGACAAATGAATAATTATATGTAAATATTGTTGTGTTTGTAGTAATTTTATATAAATCCCTTTACCTTCGTTTTATACTTAACATTTTATCGTACGAAATTTCATTGTACAGCATCAAAGTTATATATATATATTTTTTTTTCTTTTTTTTTTTTCAAATTCCCATCTACAAAGTTTAAGACGAAATTATTGTTTACTGAGGAAGTTTACGTACCGACAGTCGGAGCGACATTTTTGTTGTATTTACTTTTTTTGTGTGTTTTCACTGCACAACAAAAACATAACGATTGCAGCTTGCGTTTGTTTCATGCTTGTCCTTTCGGTCGGGTGACTTAATCGCAAAATTCATTTAATCCGGAAATCTTTTCGTTTTTTTTTTTTAATGTTATTTCATAATTTAGTCGCACGTCCTAGTGTCCACTTCCGGCAGGAATCTTACGGTGCATTTATTTTTATTTTTTTACGCATACTACAAGAGACAAGTCACTTCCGTTCAAAGGATATTCGGACGCGCGATTTTATTCCGATATTTTTTTCATCATTTGCGAAAGAAAAGAGCCACGTGTGTGTGTGTGTGTGTGTGAGTGTGTGTGTCTCGACGTGTGCGCGTATGTGTTTATTTGTAAAAAAAAAATGTCTTCCGGACATACTGGGTATTCGAGGGTGCTTGCGGATCGAAATGGAACTCGCGATTTTTCGATTCCTTGGTCGATTTTTGTTTCTTTTCACATTGACGAAGCTCCCTTAGAGTCGATACGAATCCTCGACCAAAAAACTGATGCATCCTTCGTACGTTGAAGCACGAGAACAATGTCGTTCGGAATCGAATATTTCGTGCTGTCGAATTGAAAAAAAGAAGAAAAAAAAAGATGGAGAAAAATTATTTAAAAAGAAAAAATCAATATCGCCATTTTTTTAAACAACGACTATTATTTCGAGAGATGGTCGTTTGAATTTGATTTTTTTTGCAATTGTTATTTATACTTATTTATTTATTTTAATGCATTTTTTTTTCTCGTTTCGACGTGATTCTGAACGATATTTTTTTGCTTCTTTCATGTTTCCCGTCGAACGATGCTCGGTTTTAAGTTGCGATCTCAATTTTTTCTCCTTTCTTTCTTTTTCCGAGTGTGCTAATAATTCGATTGCGACAAGGGAATGGGATTTTTTGTTTTTTTTTTTCTCGTCTACAGAGTTTTGTGCATGAGAGCGCGAGAGTTTTAACGGTCGTGAGCGAGATTTAATCGCTTCGTAGAGTTTATGAAAATATTTACTCTCGAACGACGATAGGGAGAAAAAACCAAGGAGACGACGAACGAACAACGGAAACTGACATTTCTTTGTCTTTTGTTTTCTGTTTGTTTTTTTCTTTTTTTGCAAAGGCGAACACGCGTCTCGCGGATTAATAATAATCACACACATAATATATATCATGAAGTAACAACTGTGCCGAGAAAAAAGTCCTCTCGATTTAGCTGCCACAATGAAACGGTGATTTCAATATTTTCCTCTTTTTCTTTCGATTTTATTTTTAATTATCAGTTTTTTTTTTTGCTTTACCACCTTGATGTGAAGTAAATGACTCAAGATTACGTCAGTGATGTCACAACGGCCACAAACTTCGATCTCAAATGGCACTTTGAAAATTTACATTATTTTCCTTCTTGAAGGACTTCTCAATGTAAATATATGAGAAAATCTGAACTGTCATAAACGTCCTGTTCAAATTTTGGTCACTTATTTTGAATTCCTTGATACGTCGCTTTCCGAAATATTTACGATTTTCGACTCTTCAAGACATCCTCAGGGGGCTAAGGGAAACTTGTTTTTTTTTTTTAACCCCTGACTGCTCCCCGCACGGTCAAAAAGCCGGAAGTTATGCGTTTGAACGTGATCAGTTGATTTTCACGATTTTTTCATGCAGAATTTTTTTAATCCCAAAATTTCATATTTCCTCGAATGAAAAACTGTTGAAAAAAGGCCCAAATTGACACCTAATTCTGAATAGACGCCATTTTCTTCATTTTCATCGAAAATAAAAGAATTCTCCACAGCCCCTTCGAGTTTTTAACGCTGATTAATAATTTTTTTGGATCTTTTACTTCAGACAAATTTTAGAGGAGTACACCATCAGACGCTATTTTTTTTAGACATCATTCGACCAGAGTGACCAAGAATGTTATTTGAAAAAAAAGCCTTCGATTTTTTTTTACTTTCACGTACTACATGATTCATTCGAATGAACTAACGAATTGCGTGAAAATATAATTAAAATCAGCAAATTTTATGCTCGTTACACTGAGAAAAAGTCCTTAATCGCCATAATTATTGAATTAATTAAAACGTCAATTAAATTATGAAGTTCAGGAATTATAGAAATTTTCTTAAAAATGGGAATAAAGAGACAATTTTGTAAATTGTGACCCGCCTCTCTTTACGTGGCTCTTTTCACAAATGTTCTGACGTCACTGAGCGTTCTTGTACTTGAGATCAAAGTGGTGTAAATGAAGAGAGAAAGGATGGAGGAAAATTTGCGTAATTTGTAACCGAAGCAGTTAAATCGAGACCCGAATGATATATAATTATAATAAATAGTGTAAATAAAAATGGAGAAGGGAAGGAGGAAAAAATTCGATCGTTCGAAACACATGTACATAGAACTTTTGATACGCAACGATAATTAACGAAGGAACAAAAACGAGAACAAAAAATTGATATTGAGTCTATAAGAACAAATAGTCTCAATGGTCCTTAAAGGCAAAAAAAAGAGAAGGAAAATAATTAACAATTAGAATGAATGAGATAAAAGTAAATGGAAGAAAAAAAAACAAATAGAAGAAAATGAAAATGAAAAGACGTAACTTTCTAATTCAAACTCTTCGGGTGGATTGGGCAAAAGCTCCAAATAACACGAACGGTCTGTTAAACCGTAATACTTAATCTAATATCTCGTTGATCTGTATGAAATTATTTTTTTTACACGAATGTAAACTAGAGAGATGAGAACAAACAAACAAACAAACAAAAATGTTGGAAAAGGACGAAGAAAAAAAGACATAAAAAAAATTGAATTGAACATGGCAATATTCAGGGATCTCAGAGGAACGCGAGCAATGTTTTTTAAACTTTTCTACGAAAAAGAAAGACAAAACAAAACGAAAACATATGCTAAAATGAAGAAAAACATAAAAATAAAAATAAAATAACATAAAAATGAAAATATTAACAAGCAAGGAAAGTTCAAAGTAACGCGATAAGTTACATTTTTCATGTAAGCAAACCGATATATTTGTGCTAAGTTGAGACGCGAGATGAGATCGTGGTCTCCTCTAGTGATAACGATTCATCGTAATTACACGATTATGAATCGACGAGCTCATTTGCTCTGATCTCCCGCACACTTGTAGTGTTTTATTTTGATTTTTATTTATTTTTTCAATTTTATTTCATTTTTTCTATTTTTTGGGTCACTGCAACATCGACTCTATTTTATAACGTCCTCCTAAATCGATGAATCTTCGATAATCCATGATCTGTCCATAATTCGATATTTTTTTGTTCTTTTCTTGAAATTCCTTTTTTTTTTAATACATTTTTTGTTGTTGTTTTGTTTTAAAATAATTTTATTTCGCGAATTATCCTTGTTACTTGAACGTCAGACGAACTTCGAATCCACGGCACAATTTTTGCATTCCCATATTCAGAATATTCGTTGTCAATAATAAAACTCAACGTTGCCTCGCACAATTCGTTGTCTGATCAGTCCGATTGAATTAATATGAGAAAAAGAGAAAGAAGAAAAGGGGGAGTTAAAATAATCATTCGAACGAAACAACGACGAAAAAATCTAGTTTTCTGTATAACAAACAAACAAAATTAAGGCCATTTTTTCTGCACATTTCCGTTGGAAAAACGAGTATCCAATGACCCTCTGGTGAAGTTAAATTGTACAAATACATTATCCTCGTGTGTATGGTGAGGCATCGCCCAGTGACTCGCCTGGATATAATTAATTTCACTATTTGGAGTCGGGTTTTTCACTTTTTTAGGTTTATTATACTTTCAGCTTTGTTCAAAACATACTTTTGACTCCAAATATTTATTTATTCGTTTGTTATAAAAAATCACCAAAAATATGGAGATGAAAAGAAATAATTAGTGGCCCAAAGGGTTAAGCACTGAAAGATGTGCATAAATTATTTAAAAAAAATTTGAAACAGTTCTATCGTTTAACGAGAAGTTTCATCCACCAAATGGCAAAATTTATAAATTCGTTTTTCCAACACATGGTCCAAATATATTGTAAATTTTTTGACCGTCGTGTTTATTTTCATTCTGCAGTACCGATTGATGTATTTAAATCGTTAAAAAAAAATTAAAAAAAAAAAAAAAAAAAAAAAAAAAACATAACAAAGAGAGCAAAAATGAAGTTACAAAGAAACTATACGAAATGTTGAGAGAAAGAGATCTCGGATATCGTGAACCACAGAGAGAGAGAGAGAGAGAGAGAGAAACTCTTGCAATACCTGCCGCAGGTCGTGTAGGATTTTTCCTTCAATTATTTTGTTTTGCTTTTTGTTTTTTTTTTTTTTTTGGTTATCTCCGTGAATTGGGGTTTTCATTGAGATTTATTGTTTACGAAAATAATTAGAAAGATAAGATGAAGAAAGAAACAGCTGAGTATTGCGTGTAAATATGGTTTAGTGAGGTAACGAGAAAGAAAGAAAGAAAAAACAAGGAAATAAGAAAACTTGTAATTTGTCTGCCACTTAAGGGCCTGCTCCGAAATTTCATCATTGACATTTGTAACA
Organism: Campoletis raptor; assembly: GCA_948107755.1. NCBI lineage: Eukaryota > Metazoa > Arthropoda > Insecta > Hymenoptera > Ichneumonidae > Campoletis > Campoletis raptor. The sequence goes on from OX403625.1 coordinate 8,934,950, forward strand.
TATTTTCATCGAGACTAGTCTGTCGTCCGTACTTTCGAGTTTAATGTGTATGTTGTGAACCTATGAACGCCCCCCCCCCCCCCCCCCCCCCCCCCTCGTCAATACAACCCTTCGTTCACTCCCTTTCTATAACGAATTTTAATCTCGATATATATATAAGATATATATATTTTGTAACTGTAAACTGTATATGAAGTAAAAATGGATATATAATGATATTAAAATGATAACAATATTGTATAGAAGAGAGATATTGAAATACATGAACGATGCTTTTAAAAATTATCGTCTAACATCATTTTTGTACCACTTGAATTAATGCTTTTTTTGTTTATTCGCTTTTTTTCCGTCTCTTTGTCTCTCTTTCGCTCTCTCTCTCTCTCTCTATTTTATTTTAATTTTTTCAATGAAATTTACGTTTTCGTTTTGCTTTTGTTACGACGAGTTTTATTTTGAGTTTTAAGCTATTTACACACTCGTCCGGAGAGAAAAAGAGAAATTGATAAATTACTTTTGTTCATTCAATGAATTAACAAGTATCGTTTGAATTTTTCGTACTCTTCGTTTCAGTTATTCTTCTTTTTTTTGTTTTAATTGCACAAGTTTTTTGATGCCCTCCCTAAAAACCATAGCAATTCATTCATTCATCGCGTATTTCAATCACGTGTTCAGTTTATATCACCGTTAAATAATAACAGTTATATATCTCTTTTCTAACATGACAATTATAATTTTGTATTAACGATAACATCATTTTTGCAACACCCAAGCCCCCATTTGTAACGAATTATTGTTTTTATCGCATTTGCTATTCATTTATCTCGATTATTCTTTCATACACATTATTGAATTTTGATTTACTTTTTTTCATTATTTTTTATCGTCATTAACACGGCGGGTTTAATTTCATAATTAATGTTAAAAAAAAAAACGCTAAGCTTATACGTTCTTTCACAGCACATATCGATGGGAGTTTGGCTTCGTTCCGATGAAAAACTAAACGAAATTTCATTCACAATTATTATTTGATAATAAAATTTGCAAAATTATTTTGAATACCATTTTTTAAATGTAAATTGTGGAGTAAAAAGTTTACACTTTTTTTCACGCGTACATAATGTCACACTCTTTACGAGGCATTCTTTCTTCTCTCCAATGAGCACAATTCTCATTTACGAGTTTTGAATACTCGAGTTGAGTCGAGATATTTGTTATTGTTATTTATAAATAATTGTTTTTTTTTCGTTCGTGTCACTTAATTCTTACGTGATTAAATTGAATTTTTCATTCGAGAGTGTGGACGCGATAACATAATATTTTCCCAATTTTCTCACTCGCTGCGATCATCCCGAACCGACGAGATATGAAAAATAAAAAGAAGCGCGCATGGGGCTCGTACTAATAATCAAGTAGGTGCATTACATACCACTCGCACCCAATTACTTATACACCGATTGACATCATTAATTTCATTGATGCCTAAATTTATCGTTTTTTTCTTCTTAGTGCTCGTTTTTTTTTTAGTCTCTTGTTTTTTGGTTAGACAAGTAGTTTGTTTAAAATTCATTTGATTGCGTTAATATATCGGATTGTGCTTGATCGGAGTATTCCATGCGAGTCTCGATGAAAATATGAGCTTTGTCCACTGACCTCAATATTAAAAAATATCGTTTATGTTAAAAAAAATCATTATTTAAAAAAAAATGCAATGATACCATATTTTTAAATAACTTGTGTAGCCAAGTGTTAGTGCATTCTTCCATGTTTTTTTATTCATTTAATTTTTGTAGTTTTCCATGAGAATTAAGCATGGAAATTTATAACGAAATTATTCTTTTTTGCGGTCTACAGATTGTATTGTGTTTAATTTTTATCTGCACTGCTGATACTGTTTTATTTATGCAACGCTGAACACAGAAATGCACGAATTTACACACTCATACCGACACGTTTCAATCGTCTTTTCGTAGTAGTTGATGTTCTCGAAAAACAATAATCAAATGTACCTGCCAAACGGAGGGACTCTATGAACACTGCGAATTTCCTTCCATGAGAACAAACATAGGTATTTTTCGTCCATGGAATTGTTACAAACTAGGAGAATGTTTGAAATAAGTTTCGTATTTATTTTTATTGTATTTGTGTTAAGGTGTAGTTTTAGTGTGGAATCCACTCGATTCCAATGTGCTTGAATCGTTTTTTTTCTTTACATTTACGGTTGTTTCATGAGAGATGATTTTTTTTTTTTTTTTGTAAATCGAGTAAAAATGAGCTGTGATTGTTGTAGATCGATGGCAATGGTTGGAGTTCATTAGGGAGAATCTTAGCTGGCCGGAAGCCCGTCTTCTTGTACAGAAACGTCAGACAGTGGAGAAAACGAGCGGCACAAATGACGAGAACGAATATACCGAGTGCCGAAAAGAATGAAGAGTACGTTTTGTTTTTTGTTTCTTTTATTCTTCAATTCATTATTTGATTTTATGACTTTTATCAAAAAGTTTCAACAGTTTAGAAATAATGTTGATTGTTGTAATTATTTTTATTGTCTTTACCAGATCAACAGATGCTGAAAAACGTGAAGAAACCGAGCCCGAAAACGTCAGCACGATATTAAAAAGGCCGCAGTCCTTGAGGATCGCTGAACCTTCAGAAAACTCGGAAATCATCACTTCTGATGAGACACAGTGTACATTCAATCCAAACAGTTATCACATGCTCTATATTGCGAGCAAAGAAGCTTTTCTGTACAAACAAAATTCCTTCACTCGAGCCAAAGCGGTAAATATTACAAAATTCATTGACTTTCCTTTTATTTTTTTGCTATTTGATAAGAAATTGTTCCATTACCGATTTATGAAATGAAATCTGGAGTCCGATTCTCAATTTATCGATATTGGAGAATTTAGGATTTCAATTTGTACATTTGGAAAATGGAAAAAAAAAAATTTTAATCACGTATCATTCTGATCTCTATTTTTATCTTTTGTTTTTTACGAATTTCTAGTCTCATCCTACGGTGACAAAAAAATTGAACGGGAAATTCCACGTGTGGCTAGGAAAATGGGCGACGACAAACGTAACGGAAGTGCAGCACCGTTCGTACCAAGATTGGCTAATGGGAAGATACGAGAACTTGATTCCGCATAGAACGCGAGTATTGACCGATAACGATCAGACTCGAACGCCATACAGACAGTATAATCGATATCGGGTGGAAAGTTTGCAATCGGAAATACAACAAAGTGCAACGTCGAGTGCGTAGCATCGTAGCCTCGAGACTCGGTTTTTGTAAGATCAAAAAAATAGTGAAAACCGGTTCGGACAATTGACGAGGCGAAAATCAAAGGGAAAAGGTGCTTGTAAGCGTGTGCATAAAGTTGCGCACGTTTATACATTTGTGTTCTCGAGATGTGATTACGATCAACAGTTCGATTATGAAGAAGCCTTCGCGAGTAGTCTCGAATCTAAAAAAATAAACATCCAAGCAGTTATATTGAGCTGAAGAAAAAGAGATAAATAATTAGAATCGAGAGAAAATTTTGAGCTGGATAAAATCGAGATTTTTCTGTGCTCGTACGAGGCTGAAATTTGCAGCTATAGACTCGAGATCAAAAAACCAACTCGATATACGAGCGTACAGTATTCGCGGATACCACAGAGAAAATAATCCATACCATAAACTCGCAATTCCCGTTAGTTATCACTTTTTTTTCCAATGGCTCGTTCATCACTCCTGACCTTACTTCAGTATGTAAATATATATTTATATATAACGTCCCTCATGTATCGCGCAAGTGGAACTTTTGTACTTTTCTTTAAAGTTTTTTGATTGATTGTTTTTTCAGTGACAATTAGCCTGACATGTTTTTCCTCTTTCTTTTTGTCCTTTTTCCATAAACAATCTGTGAATCTCGTCGGATATTACGGAGAGTTATGTTGTATTTTTTTTTTTTTTTTTTTATACAAAGGCGACCTTGGTTCTCCATGGGAACGAGTTTTATTGTCCAGTATTTTAACATTTATTTTTAAACTCTGAAAGCTGTCAGTGAAAAGAAAGATCAATTTGTTATGAAGCGATCGATGATCAATTAATTTGAGTCATGCTCAACGAACCTCCTCTTGTTTACAATATTTTCTGCAGCAAATACGAGCCTCGAAATTATTACTGATTCACGAAAATGCAATTTGGGCTTTAAGGCGAGATGTCCACTTTCAAAAATTCATCCGAAGTATTGTAAAATATCGAAATTTATAATTATGAGAGAAAATTTTGAGACTATGGGCCTGGAGTTTACAAAAACGACGTTTTACTTCGTATTTCGCTGGTCGAATTTGAAACGTCAATTAATGAAAGCTCTCGGAATAAAAATTTGGATAAAATATTATCCGAACTCTATTTTGTATAAAATTTTGCCAGCTGGATTTTTGAAAAATTATTAATAACGAAACACGGAGTAAAAACGAGGAAACGAAAAAAGTTGATTAGATCGCCCTAGAAAATTTCTCGACGCGTTTTTACAGTCGTCCAAAAAAGTGCATTTTAGCTAGTAGTTTTATGAAACATAATTGCATTTTATACGAGGAAAAAAAATATTCCAACTCTCGTTTGTTCGATATCGAGGCGCCAACAGAAAAAAACGTCTGTTTACAACGAGGAAAGTACATGTTTCGATCGATAGAGAGTTACAGAGATTTCGATTGTTTTTTCTTCTTCTTTTTCTTGCGAACATAATATTGTAAATTATATAAATATGTGAATATGAATGCGTCTTGAGTGCGTCAATATTTTTTCCTCCTTTTGTTTTCGAGACTCTAGTTACGCTCTTTTTCTTCGAATGTTTGTGGATTTGAGCAAGTGAGAGGCGGGCGCGCTCATCAGACACACACCCATTAAGCTCAATCGATATTTCTTTTTTGTATATTCGTTTAAGAGTAATTATTAAATGTAATTCCATAATGTGTACAAATAATTCATACTTTATATTATAAAGGCTCATTAAATCTCCCCTTAGCCCCGATACTGTTCCCGTTCGTAAAGCTACAAAGTCATCACACAGACAAAGTATTCCGAAAAATGCAATCGCACTGCAAAACATAATGTTGTACAGTAATAAGCAACGGTGCTTTTCTTTTGTCAATGCTTTGTCAGTTATCGGGCTCGAGTTTTTTTCTCGTATTCACCCGCGAAAAACGAACACAATAATTTAATAAAGAACAAAAAAATATCTAAGGTTCGGTCGATCAAAACTGAACAGCTATTTTTTCGCATTATATATATATTTCGTATACATCGTTGTAAACAATTATTATATCACCAACAAAATACATGGACTGTACATTTTGTAAATCTATGCAAATGCTCAAATTTTCATTTCAATACTCCAAATATCCACGATCTCCTTTTCATTCTACTGAGAATAAAAATATCCTTCGAAATGTGCAACTGAATGAAACCTTCGGACTAGACTTCGGACGACTACAATTCGCAGAATTTAGACTTTCCGCGATGGAACCTGAAAAACTCGGAGGAAAAATGAAATAATTTAAACTGAAGCAGTATTTGACAACTGGAGAATTGGAGCTGTTATTTGAGAATACATTTCTCCTTCCACGATCTAATTGATTTTTTGTTCACAGCTTCTAATTCGTTTCATGTTATCAAATAATAACATTTTTTGTAGATTCAGGTTAGGGTGAATGGGAATCATTACTAATTCAATGAACGAAGGCAGCTCAACGAATCTCTGTTTCAAAATTCCCAGCGTTACACTTATTACCATTGTTGTTATTGTGAAAACTCTAGAATTTTCTCTTTTGGTCAGTCAATAGCGACATCTGGTGACGCTGTTTCAGGGGCGAACCAAAAACGAAACAAGAATATGACGCTCTCTTGGGAGCCCGTTTCTCGTGGCTTTAGTCGACCAAATAACGAAGTCCTCGGTCGTCGACGATTTTTTTCCTCAAAAGCTTTCTTTCAATAAACGACTCATTTTAACTTCATAAGAATTCGATCGCGGCAAGTAAAACTCGGGTCAGTGTAATCGTTAGCTCTAAAAATTGACTGAGGAAATATGACGAAACCGATAGAATCGGAATCGTAATCTCGAACAGTGATTGTGGTATTTTGTTCGCGTTCGATATTGTCTATCCCGTATGCGTGTTCGAAGTTTATTGTGATTTCTTTGATTTTTCCTTGTGATCGTCAATCTTGATTGAGATTCATATCATTGCCCGTCATATAAAGAAAGTATCGTTGAGTTCAGTGTGCCGAAGAACAAAAAATAGATCAGAGACTTCCGAGGACAAGTTTGACAATTCGTTCGAGAAACTAAAATGGCAGACGAACAAATGGAAACAGTGGACGTTGAAAATACAAACACGATTTTTGATACTGAACAGTGAGTTGCACAAATCAATCTTCCAACATTCTATACTCTTACCATCTCGTCCATAATTGCCCTCCCCTCCTTGCCTCTTTTTCTCCGCGCTAAACCACAAAGAAGTTCAAAACAATAAGACATTCCTACATAGTGCGCAAGTACTCGAAACATTTCGCAATGGTCGATAAAATACCGTTATCGACGACGCAATTGTTGATATACTTTTAATAAGAATCTTTGAAATTCCTCCTTTCAATTGCTTCACAGCAAACGAGAGAGTAAATGCATTCTTTTTCTCTCAAGATCCCTCTGTGAATCTCTTGGCACGTAGCAATTGCCAAAAACCGAGAATAGCTCGAGACATAATGAGAAAACACTCACGCGGAATAGATCGTGAGATATATCTATGCACTGCGAGTAAGAGAGGCCATAAAGGACCAGCGCAGATGGCGCGACTGGTCCAGTTTGAACCGGCAAATTCGAAAATTAGATTTCCCATGTATATTTTTCAAGTGATATATCAGTCAAGCTGTCGGTAAAAATGCTACTGCACTTTTTCCTCGGGGGGGCTGGATATTTCAAGAGAAACTAGAACTTATAGTCCAAAGATCAGGTCGAAGAACTTTTCTGTTTCTCGAAATATTGAGCGTGTCCTAGAAAAATGTGTATCTCTTTTTTTTTAAGTCATCTTTATTGTGCTTTTGCAACTAATAGAGTGCCTTATTGCTAAGAAAACTGTTCAAAATGGTCAGACACTCGTTCATTTGTCACTGTAATTAATAATTATTCCAAATGACTTACAGATTAGCCGAGAGGATGAAAGATGAGGCCAATAAATTATATGCCGCCAAAGAATATCGATCAGCCCTCAAAGAGTATACGAAAGTCATAGGTATGTAACTTTATAATTCCAATCACTCAAAACTAAACCCGAAGGTGTATCTAGTCAAAGAAATTATTATTTATTTGAAATGACATAATGTTGTCAATGGAAGTGGAAAATGTCATGAAAAAAAATTAGTCGATCCATGGCTGTGGTTCTCGTAAAAAAGTTTTTTGCAAAAGGCTATTCGACGTGACAACGATCTGCTTCTAAACTGTAATCCAAAAATAAAACAATTTTTTTTTTCTACAAGTTGACAAGAGAAATATTTTTGTATACAGTTTTCTCAAAATGGTCCTGTTAACGATTCCTGATCATTTTTAATTTTTTTTTTTTGAAAAATCTAATTGTTTGAACTCTCTGGGTGTATGTAAGCTCTTAAAGTGAAAATTTTGAAATATATTTGAATGAAACTACATTCATATCTATGAATGTTGCTTTATAATATATAAAGTCATTGGTCTTTTCAGAACTATGTCCAAACGTTGCAAAATATTACGGAAATCGTGCCGCATGTTACATGATGCTGTACCAATACCGCAATGCTTTTGCAGATGCAAAAAAATGTGTAGAGATCGATCCAAAGTTCGCCAAGGTAGGTAAAGCGTTGAAAAGTTATGTTTACATTTGCATTCGTCAATACTAATGAAATTTTGATTACAACAGGGATACACCCGTGTTATCAAGTGCTGCTTGATATTGGGTGAAATCATTGAAGCCGAAAGTTTCCTGAGTAAAAGAGCTCTCATTGATCCAACTATCGAAACTCCCAACGAACGTATTGAGCTCGAACACGTTAAAAAATGTGTTAGAGACGCGGAAGTTGCGTACGCTGCTAAAGATTATCGCAAGGTGAAGAATTTGTGTTTGTGAATGTTTTGCATAAAATGAATATAATGAGTGACCCGATTTTTAATCGAAAGCTTGCTCTAACGTCAAATTACTTGAGGGGCGAATAATGTTTTTGTTTTGTTGCAATTACGCTGTTTCACCTCGTTTTATGGGGGTCTCGAAAGAGCTGAGTGGTGAAGGCAGCAATTTTAATGGAATTCAAACTTTCTCAGTATTTGTAACACTTTTTTTGCTTTGTGCAGGTTGTTTATTGCATGGATCGGTGCTGTGACGTCAGCTCATCTTGCCCACGATTTAAACTAATGAAAGCCGAGTGTTTAGCACTGTTGGGTAGATATCAAGAAGCTCAAGAGCTAGCAAAGTTAGTTCATTGATGAATTTCCTTTAACTCGAAACGTCCAAACAAAAAATGATTTTCTGTTGAAACTAAATTTCATTTTTATCTTCAATTCTAGCGATATTTTGCATCAAGACAGAACAAACGCGGATGCGACTTACGTACGTGGAATGTGCTTGTATTATCAAGACAACGTTGAACGGGCTTTCATGCACTTCCAACAGGTTCTTCGATTCGCTCCTGATCACACGAAAGCTCTGGAAATCTACAAGGTATGATAGAAACATAGAAAACTTAGAAGGCTGAATACAAACTAAATTTATATTAATAGCTTGTTTTGTTTTTGAACCATTTTTAGAAAGCGAAATTATTAAAAGAAAAAAAAATGGACGGCGGTGTCGCATTCAAATCCGGCCGTTATCAAGAAGCTTATGATCTGTACAGCGAGGCCTTGAAAATCGATCCGCTCAACAAATCGGCCAACACTATATTGCATTTCAACAAAGCAACCGTCGCTGCAAAAGTTAGTCAAATTTTCATATAAACTTTTGGTTTTTTACTCAATATTTTGAAAATCGTTTTAACATCGTAAATAAAATGTTTTATGCAGCTGGGAAAATTGAACGAATCGATCTCCGAATGCACGGAAGCGTTGAAACTCGACGGAGGATATCTCAAAGCGATTCTTAGGAGGGCACAATGTTTCATGGACCTGCAGCTTTATGAAGAAGCTGTGCGCGATTACGAGAGCGCTTGCAAAATAGACAAGGGATTCTGTAAGTTTTTTAACTTCGATTTTTGAAACCGAATTCCTATAGAACTAAATAATAATTCCCATAGAAATAAATGATTAACAATCTTAATTATTCCGTAGACATCAGACGATTATTGATGGAGGCTAAAACAGCGCTTGCAAAATCCAAGAGAAAAGATTACTACAAAATTCTAGGCATCAGCAAAACTGCTTCTACCGATGACATTAAGCGGGCGTACAAGAAAAGAGCTTTGGTACATCATCCTGGTACGAAACTAATTGACTGTTTTTATTCAATAAAATTACGACTACGGTACAGATTTTTCAGTTTTGTTGATATTTTTTAAAGACCGCCACGCCAGTGCGAGCGAAGCCGAGAAGAAAGCTGAGGAAAAGAAATTCAAGGAAGTTGGCGAAGCGTATACGATTTTGTCCGACCCAAAGAAACGTTCCTGCTACGATGACGGACAATGTTACGATGGCATTAACACTGACGGTGAGCATTAATTATCAGAGCAGTATTCATATATATTTTTTATCATTCATTCTGATAATGATTTATCCACAAATTATTTGTTTCCTCGTAGAAAAACAACGGCATTTTAAAATAGTTGTCAATTCAAAAGTAATAAATATTAACGCATCAAAATTTTTTTGTATCATTCTTAAAAATTTCGTTATAAGGGAATCAAAGTTTGGGCTCAAATATTGTCTAGGGTATAAACCCCTAAAGGCTTGATAAACATCATCTTTGATTTTTTTTCTCTTTCCAACAAACTCAATGAACTTCAATTTGTTTGACAGCTGACTGCGAGACTTTCGCAGCATTTTTCAGAGGATATGGCAGAGGAACAGGCAGAAGAGAAGAATTCCAATTTGAATCGAGCGGTTTCAATGGTTTTACGATGTGATTTAAGCGAACATCGTCCGAACGAGCTTCGTCCCCGCCGGTAGATAAAAAACGTGTGTGAAATTTCGAATAATCAACAGCCTGGGGAATTTGATCGTCATGCATAGTATATCAAAAAATATACTTATTTTTCTTGATTTCTTCAAGAGGCGATGAAAGAAGAAAGAAAGAAAAATATTGAATTTCGTTTCTCGTTGATCGAATTTATTTTCGATCGCCGTTCGAACAACTTCAGCCTAAAAATAATGACACACATTTACCCAATGAGCGACTATTTGTGTTCCATTAGACAGGAAGTATTGTAGCTGTAATGAATAAATGTGACCCATCGTTATTTGGCCGGTTTTTTTGGTCGAATGAATTGAAAAAAAAAAAAAAAAACATCGCTTCATAAGTTCCATTCGGGTCGTCGTGGCTATGATTAGAAAAAAAACTACACAAAAGAAAGAGATTTCATTGAAATTCAAGACTTCGAACGAAAAGTGTTACACTGCGACAAAAATACTGAGTTTACCATTAATAACACCGTATTTCCGATTATTTACAGTTTATTTCTCTCATACTTTCAATTCGGGAATACTATTTCATATATTTTTACCTGCATAAATGAGTTGATAAGATCGCTAAAAAATTGTAATTTCCGATTGATTCGAGGATTAAATCGCCCCTTTACTGATTGACTCTGTGCAAATATTTTTGTTTCTTCGAATCAACAGTGTGTCAGAAAAAAAAAGAAATACAGGTGTTCATTAATTTATAATATTGTTATCGCGATTTATTACTATCCGTTTAATCGAGAAATTAGTTAGAACTATAACTATTGAAACAAAACTCCGCATCCAGACGCGTGTCTTGTTTGACTTTCATTGAGAGCTTTATTCTGAAATCCGAGATAATACTCGTGATCAAATGACGGATTAACTCTTTATTACATATACTTCGGGTCTGAAGTACTCCAGGCAGAGATCGAATCAAAGTTTGTAAAGTTTGATGTGTGAATTGGACCCATTTTGACATTTTGAATTCCAAAATTTGAATCATTTGAATGTTGTGCTGGGCAAGGCTGGACCTCAAAACATTTATGTTACTACAGGGAAAAGTATACTTTGAGGGTTAAAATTACTCCTAATGAATCGTTGAAATGGATTATTGGATTGGTAAAAAGAAAAATCCGTCGTACATTGAGGCGCAATAATTATTGATGAAAAATACGTTCGCCAAAATGTACATTTGTCAAATTTGTTCCTCTCATTTAATTTCTCTTCGCAATTAACTCACTAACGAGCTCACACAAAACTTTTCGGATTCCGAAAAGTATGAAAAAAGACAGAATTTCCTCAAATAACGTAAAAATCTGCGTATTTAATCAGTCGTGTATCGTATGCCATAGATTTATTTAAAACAAAAAAATACGTACTTGCGAATAGATCGTTGAAATAATAATAAGCATTGTCGGAAGATCCTCTGGATATGTGCGCTGTTCTTTTTGTTGGAATTACGTGTATGCAAGAAGTTTTTATACAATGCGGAATAGGGAAAAAGAATGAAAAATGAAAAAAAAAGGAAAAAAACGAAGCGACGAAAGAAAATCTTTGGCGTAGAAACGTTGCGTATGTTTTTGTGTATTTTTCAATAAACCAGAGACTGCACAAGTTCCGAATAATTTCGTTTCATCAAACTTTATTTCGCAATCCTTTTATTTATTTCCACATTATTTTTTATTGGAATTTTTATGTAAAAACTCCTTAGTGTTTCCAGCACGCTCGAAACTGGAATTTTACGAGTTTTATTGGAATAAAATGACCTTGAAACTTAGCGAATATAACACTCTTTCGCGAACATATTCAAAACCGATGTGTCAACATTTTTAGTTTTTATATGCATCCGATAAACCTTCGTCTGCTTTAAGGCGAAAAAAATTACCATAGTAGTCGGATGTCCGATGACGTAGTCTTTATCGTACAAGTTATAATGCAAGTCACGTGACACGGTTACTACACAATCACGAAAGTTATGATTAAAAAAAAAAAAAAAAAAATGCGAAATATGCACGAGTGGTGGATTTTGTACCACTCGATAATCCTTCACTGCGAACGGACTTCGAACGACTTTATTTCTAAGAATATTCAGTTTCTCATATTTTTTCCTATTACGAGGGAACGAAAGTTTAAAAAATTGGAGCATTCCAGTTGCAGAGTAGATACCGCCGGGCAGAAATGCGGGAAAACAGTAGCAGCGATTGTTTGCCTAAGATAACTAAATAAAATGACAAAGAATAATAGTTTGTTCTTGCTACATGTTTTTACGAGTGTAACGAGACGAGGCGGGGGTGGAAGGGAGCGGAGGAGGATGTTTTACGAGTGACACACAGATAATGAATTAATCTCATTTGTATATAGGAACTGGAAGTTTGCAATTGATTATATTTCCTTGTACTAGGTTCGCGCTCATTGAACTTTAAGGTTACGTAAGTACGAACTATACATACCTATCGGTAGATATATATATAAATATTGACTCAAGAAAGCAATCAATTTCGCAATTTAATTAAAACACACGTAACATGGCATTGGCAATAAGAGTATCAAAGGTTTTTTCATTCATGCATTCTTCATTGATCACTCGGAATCCTAATGACTATCGTCGTGTGTTTAATTGACCCTCAATTGCTCATTCACGCTATGAATCATAATGCTAAATTATTCACAGCTGATTTTTCTTCACATTCATTCCCCTTTACCTGTCGCAAGAAAAAAAAAAGAAACCTTATATTTTTTCTAGCGAGCAACTCACAATATTTCCAATGCATGATTTTTTTTTCAAGGTTATTGGTCGGGTGTTGTCTCAAACACAGGGAAATAGCTAAAAATATATTTTAGGAAAAAAGTTCATGGGACACATTCAAATATACTTATGTTTTATACAAGATAAAAAAAAAAAGACGTACTTACAATCTTTTATTGACCATGGCGACTGAGCAAACAGTGAAGAAACGCAGTGTATGCAATACCCTGAACCGCATACCTCAGAGCATATCCAGCGCCGTAGAGACTTTTTTTTACAGGTCTGTTTCTTTTTTTCTGTTTTCAAGATTCATGATCAGCGAGTCAAGGTTCTTTCATATAGTGATTTCAACACAAATTTTTTTTACAGACTCGGCTATGAGATTGCTCGACATCCCCTAAAATGGATTTTTGGCTGTACTCTTGTCGTACTCATTTGCCTTTTTGGCCTTTATCGCTTTCGACAGGAAAAAAATCCTCTTAAACTATGGATACCGCCGGATTCAGATTTTGTAAGAGACACCGAGTGGCTCATGTCCAATTTCAGGGAAGGCCAGCAGGTGGAAAAGATGATACTGACCGGTGAAAATATTCTCGAGCCTGAAGCTCTCTATGAGGTAAAAAAACTATATTGACAGACAATAAATTTTGAAACAATTTTTAAATCCAAAGTGGACACATTTTTTTGAAAGTTAGTTGAATATTGAATAAACTCCCGAATTGTTAGCTCACCAAGAAAACTTTGCACAGAAAATTTGCTCACTGCTAACAATTATTGTAAACAGAAGATCAGAGAATCGCAACATTTTTTCTTTGTGATTCTAGCTGAATGAGATAACTAAGCGTGTGTTGTCTTTACAAACAACTTCTCATCCGGCTGTATCATGGACAGATGTATGTTTCAAGTAAGCTCCTTTACTTAAGAGACAATAGTTGAAAGAAACAAGAGACGAGCATGACTTGAATGTGTAAAGGTGCATGGAGATTTTTTCCATGTTTCTCTACCGAATATTTCTATGGAAAATTAATGCTAATTCCGATTGACGTAGAGTTCCAATAATCTCTGGTGTTGCTGGTCGCTCAAAGAGAGACGTGGACGAAGATGACTTTTTTGATCAACTTCCGGATGCCCGTTTAGACGAGAGGCCTTTCGATCCTAGCATCGACTTACCGACCGGTTTATACTGCTCCATCGTCAATAATTTACCAAAAGGATGTCTCCTCCAAAGTATCCTCGATATTTGGGACTATGACAGTCTTCTGATTAAAAATCAAACTAAAGAGGAAATAATAGAAAAATTCAATTCAGCAAAGACAAGTCCAACTCTCGGGCATCCTGTGAATTTTACCGATCTCCTGGGCGGAGTTACTCGCGACGATCGCGGACGTGTCATTGCGGCAAAAGCCGTCCAAACGCACTGGATATTACACGTTAATTTTAGTGACGTGAAAATGAACGAGTCTGGAAACGACGCTGGAACGGCCGATTGGGTACGGTATGTTTTTCACTTTTATACACCGCGAAACTCTCCTCCACAGCACGAAAATATTTTGCTCTTTTTCCAATGTCTCAGGTCACCGTGGACGTCCTTAATTGGGAGGCACTCTTCTTACGTCAACTTGAGTCCAGTTCACGATATCTTGATTCACTTAACGCAGCTCGAACGAACGAACAGTCTCTGAAACTTTGGTACCAAGCTGGGCGCAGCTGGGGTGATATTAGCTCGTCGACCATGTTTCAGGATGCTGGCAAAATCGTATTTGGCATTATACTCATGTCAATTTACGTCCAAATTATTTTGTCTCGGTTTAACTGGGTCGAATGGAGAGTAAGTTTATCTCTTCATTTTACGTTCTTTCGTATTGATGGAGAACCTGGTCCGAAGTGCTACCACAGTTCACAAAACCCTTACAGCTTGAAAGTTCCTTATAGAAAAACAATTCGCCTATTCATTTGCTTAATTCCTTAGTTTTTTTTTCTACTAACATAAAAAAATGATTTCGCTGGTGTAAAAAATGATTAGCTCGTGTTCCTTAGTTTTGCTTGACGACCGTCGGACTTCTTTGTGTGGGTGGAGCTTTTGCTGTTGCCATTGGATTGTGTTCTCTATTCGGTGTACCTTATGGTCCTGTACATACGTCTTTACCGTTTATGCTCATGGGCCTGGGTGTCGATGATATATTCGTTATGATGGCATCCTGGGACCAGATTCTCTCACATTCACCAAACCGACTGAGACCGCTGGCCGAGAGAATTGGTATGATGCTCAGTCATGCCGGTGCGGCGATTTTCGTTACTTCGTTCACCGATGTCGTTGCTTTTATTATCGGCGCATCCACGGTTAATATGAATTACTTTATTTCTTTACATATTTGTATTTCTATCATTGCATCTGATAAATTTCATTTGTTGATTCGTCTTTTTTTAGATTTTACCATCGCTTCAGTCATTCTGTATTTACGCTGCGGTCGGTGTGATGATGACTTTTCTGCTGCAAGTTACATTTTTCGTAGCTTTTTTCGCATTGGATGTGAAACGCGTAGAAAACAAAAGAAACGGCATAATTCCTTGTATCGTTCATGAAAAATACGAGCCCACTTTTCTCGATCCAGGCAATTCTAGATCCGGGCGATTCATCGATTTTTTTTATTCCAAAATAATCCTAACGGTGCCTGGTAAAGTAGTAGTAATTTTCATCACAATCACGGTTGCCAGTTTCGGAATTCTCGGGTATTGTCAATTGGAACAGTGGTTTGATCCCGAATGGTTCATTCCGAAAGACACGTATCTCAGCGATTTCTTGAATGTGAAAAATGAACAATTTCCAAGACGCGGTCATCCTGGCTCAGTTTTCATTGGCGATGTCAAATATCACGAAGAATTTCCTCGAATAATGACGTTGACCGAGTCCTTGAAGAATTTGACGACTATCGATCACGTCGAAGCGTGGCCTCAAGAATTTGCTAAATTCATAAAAATTCACTTTGCAAAAGGTGAAGTATAAATTTATTTCGAACTTTGTTGAATATTATTCTTCGTTGAATATTAATAATTTACCTCTTTTTCTGTGTTGTGCAACAGATGTGACAAAAGGAGAAGTGGATTCTATAGAATTCTACGATTATCTATCGACATTTCTGTTCAGTAGTATCGGCGGTAAATATCAGGCTAGATTTCGTTTCGACGGTAATTTTACCTGCGGCACACGTGCACCAAAGATCCTCGTGGCGGGAATAGATTTTTCGTTTGTCAAATTCAATCGTCCCGAACAGTGGATTCCAGCAATGGACGAAGTCAAACGTTTGGCCAATCATTCGGACATTAATGGATTCGTCATAGTCTGGAGTCGAATATTCGCCTCGTGGGTAACCGACAAAGTCATTGCCGAAGAAGTAACGCGAAATTTGATACTCGCGTTGGTATGTGTAATGGCTACAACCACTGTACTCATTGCCGAGCCGCAAACCTGCTTTTGGATTTTGTTGTGCGTTCTCTTGACTCTTCTTGACGTTTGCGGCTTTATGTTTTACTGGGGCCTGACAATCGACATTGTATCTTGTATAGGTGAGATTTTTCTGTCACTTTTATCTTTTTTTTCCTTACACTGAAACAACTAAAGATCATTGTCGTCAATAACAATAAAAAATATTGATCACTTTATGAGCTCAGCTACAATTTAAAGATTCTAGATTCCCCGGGATCCCAAGTAGTTTTCACGTTACTACTAAGAATTCAGTACTTCGAGAGTAAAACTAAAAAAAAAAAAAAAAAAAAAAAAATGATAAAACTAACTGCATTATATTTATTGGAAAAAAAACTGAGTAATTTATTTCATTCAAGGATTGGAACTCGCGGTTGGTTTGAGCGTTGATTACGCTGCTCATGTGGCTCATGCATTTCTGAACAACGGAGGACCGAATGGCGACGATAATCGAGCCTCGAGGACTTTGACAGCGGTGCGTCACATTGGTGCAGCAGTTACGTATGGCGCAGGTTCGACGCTGCTCTCACAGTCGATGATGGCTTTTTCCAAGGCATATGTATTTCGTTCGTTCTTCAAGATATTTTTTATGGTAATAACGTTCGGTCTCTGGCACGGTCTTATACTTTTGCCAGTGGTATTAAGCACGATTGGGCCTCGTAGTTTGCACTCGTCGTTGACCAAGCGAAACACGAGCGAGGACGTAAAGGCAACCAAAGAGATAGAGGAGCTTGAAGTTCCATTAAACAAATTAAGTACGGATCAATGACGATGGTCTTTTCATCATTATCAATAATATTTATTTTTGGTTCAATAAACATACAAAATTATTACACTATCCATACTATTAATCACACATTTATACAAAAATAATAATAATAATTAATATAATCATAATAAAATTGGATAACTTAAAAACGGCATTATTTATATATATATACGTATATATATGTATACATATGAATATTTCGAAATATATCTATATATAAGGTAATATATATAGATATATAGAAACGCATAAACATGTATATATATACATATATTTAATATATTAAGAATAAAAAACAAGTACAAAATCATGTGTAGCAAGGTTCGATATAGATTTTTGTTTCTTTTTTTTTTATCTTTTTTCTTCTTCGTTTTCATTCGCTCTCTCGTGCGTTTTTTTTTTTAATCTTCGTTTTGTTTTGTTTTTTTTGTTTATTTTTTTATTTTTATTAATAATCAATTATGATTGAAAAGGAACATGGCTATCATTAAACGCAACGTAATCGTGTTGGATGCATTATTTTTGTTTTATGTATAATCGTAATTAATAATGTTTATGACGTAAAAATGAGCGGCGTGGTGGGGGTGTGAGACCCAGTCGATGGGTCGTTGACCCCGATTCGCTGCCTCTCTCAGTCTTGCACAGTCCATGGACATTCACACCTCTTTCTCGCACATACGTGTCTTTTTTAATTTCTCGTTGATTTCTTCTCCTCTTATTCATTTTGCGCTTTTTTTTCGTTTGTTTTCTCGACTTTTATCGTTTTTCACCCGCTCACGTTCTCTCACAATCTCGACGTTACTTTTATTTTCTCATTTTTTTTTTTGGCTTCGCATTCAGTGTGTTCACTCGGCTTTGGTGTTGGAGGACAAAAGCGAGACGAGTGTCCGCGATCGTCAATGCGATTTTGCGATTGAACGAACGAGGAGCCCGAGAGATCGAACTACGTATCATAACCATCATCATTATCATCATCATCATCATCATCATCATCATCCTCGCGTTATTCACACGTAATCGATACACAACCCGATGAAAAAAAAAAACGAATACACACTCGGCGCGCGCGCGTTATATTCAGCATCAAGTTTTTCTCTCTTTCATTCTCTCTTATGCTTTTTTTGAATTTATTATTCTCATTTATTAGCGCGAACGACATTAGACTGCTGGGCAGAGCAAGCCGCGCGTACACGAAATGTACGTTTTTTTTTCGTTCTTTTTTTTTGGTTTATTTTTCGGTTGTCTTTCTTCTTTCTTGTCCTTTAATTACACATCTTATTTAGTTCAAATTTTACAAATTGGGATCTTATAGTGTTTTTTTTTTCTTTTTTCATTTTATTTTATTTTTTTTCATAGTTAATTCGAGGAACCATCGATATAAATATTTATTCAGCAAAAAACGTGTGCCAATCGGATAATTCAACGGGCGATAATAAATAAGAACGCGGCGTGTGACGCGTGTGAGCACACTTAACGGAGACACGACGCTTGGTGATATAATTATTTTGTCTGGAATATTTTTTTTTTTTTTTTTTTTCGTTTTCATTTTCCCCTCTCTTGTTAAGAAGCAATGGGAAAAATCCAACACACACGAGGATATATATTTAATAATGGAAGGTTGACGCACGGTGAAACGGAGTTAATGTGAAATAACGAGAATCATGAATGAGACTAAACTGGTGGGTGTACAAGGATATGGAATTCGTTTCGTTACATGTTGCATTTCTTTTTCTTACATCTCGTTAGTATACTTTGGTGATTTGACGCCATGGGTGATCAATGAGAGAGGGACGACGTTTCGAGGATCTGATTCGCAAGAATAAAAATCAAAACAAAATTGAAACATGAGAATTAATGAAGAAAAAAAAGGCAAATAAAAAGACGTGGGACATTGTGATGAGCGATTTGGGAACGAGGGAGAGCCGGGGGAAAGACACTCAGGGCACATACAGACACACAGACATAGAGACTAGGCTACTACCGAACTATCTAAAAATCCTATCCTAATTTTTCACATGCACACGGTATACATACACGCCCAAATTACGACATTAACATGATATGTATACGCATGTGCACACGTAGAGTTTTCGTCGTTATTATCATTTATTAGTTTAATCGCGTTGTTCTCTCTCTCTCTCTCTCTCTCTCTTTTTCTATTCAATCTTTTCCTTTCCTTTTTTGGTGGGTATGTGTGTGTGTGTGTGTGATTGTGTATGACGTGAAAGTTTGACGTGTGTGTGTGTGTGTGTTTACGAGTGTATCGGATTTTTGTTCGTTTCTTTTGTTTTCATCTTCGTTTATTACTCAAGCTTATGCCCAAAAATCTACCAGAGGCACTTTGGGTTTATTAGTACCATTAAAAAATCGGCGTGTGCGGGGGAGTTACGTAGCACGCCCTCCGAGCGCCGAACGATCAACGACGACGCGACGAAAACTAAAACAAAAAGAGAAAGAAAGAAAAATAACACTCGCCGAGATTCGGGATTATCGTTTTTTTTCTTCTTTTCTTTTCTTTTTTTTTCTACACTGCACATGGTTTCCTCGCATCCGTCTTTCCCCGGGCACTCGCCTCTCTCTTTCTCTCACTTACTCGCCCTTTTCTTGCCGTTTTTGTTTTTCTCCGAGAACCACAGATCCATAAGGATGAGGTTTTACCCTCCCTCCCTAATCATCTTTTCCTAATTTACCCTCAATCTTCCCTCGATCTCTGCGTGGCTCAACAAGCTTTTGCAAACTGTTTCTCACTCTTAGCGTTTTGTCAACGTTTTTTGTTTGTTTTTTTGTTACTTTTTTTTTCTTTCAAAATTCCCTCCCATTTCCCTCTCTTTTCTTTTATTTCTCCTACCTCTCTGCGCATTTTTCGTTATTTTTGAGCAATAAATACTTTCTCCACGAACAACTGCACATTGAATTGACGCACAGGACACCCAAAAACTTTGCATTCTCACACGTTATTCATTCGCATCAGACAGGGCACGATGTCGCACCTACAACCTCTTTCTTTCACACGCTCAATCATTCCTCTCTTTCTCTCTCTCTCTCTCTCTCGCTCTCATCAGTTCACACTAATATGGCTACATCCACAGATTAATATTACGTTAATTAATGATTATCAATTCATATCAATTCAATATCAATGTATTACAATCAGACAATACTCAACAGTGATTTTTTTTTTTTTCATTATTCATATATATTACACTAATTAAGAGTGACAACAACATGACGACGGAGGCGTTGAAGCATTTTTATGAGGACAAGTGGCACAAGGTGGTTTTCGTAGGTAGGAATAGGATGATGTTAGCACAGTCACGCACTCGAAAAAAAGAAAACGAAAAAAAGAAAAAGAAAACGTACATTCAAATACACATATACACGCACGCACACGAAAATCGGATCGAGAGCGATGAAAATAAGACATTTTGTAAATTCCATTTCATTTTTTCTCGACCGAAAAGAGAGAGCGTTTGCGTATTAAGGGAATGGAGCTTCGATGATGACAACGACACGATTACGATGTTATTATTCGATTGGGAGGCAGGGCTTGAATAAAAGGACAAATATGGCAGTTTGTTTTATTGCTCTTTGATCGGAGCACAGGGTAACGATGATTTGAGGCTGGTGGGTAGGGAGGGGGAGAAAGGGGTGTATGTGAATGAGGAAGCACGCACACTCAACACAACCGTCACATCGAGAGCTGGCCCCGCGGGGGCGCGTGGCCTTAGTCCATATTAATTAATAATACTTAAAAACTATTACACGATTTTGTTGTTCTTTTTCTTATTTCTTTTGCCTCACTCGTTGCGCGACATAAACTCCGCAAATTACACCCTCAACTCGTTTTTTTTAGTTATTTTCGCTTTGAATGTGTGTCCGTGTACCAGTCTCTATGTGTTTTGCCGTTTTTTCGTTCCTTTCAGTTATTCGTCTCGTTTTCTCGTGTGCGTCTATACATACTTTACTTCTTGTTTCCTTTTATTTTCTATATATATATATATGTTTGAGTTCATATATATATATATATATATAAATATAAATATATATTATATTTATAACGCGACGATATACGTACGGAAGGGCATACACGCACACACATAATATATACATACACATGCATCGCGTCGGTCTTATAAGTGTATATATGTACACATATACATACGACATACCATTCATGTATAATAATAATAATATGCTCATATCAATTATTTCATTAACGCTATCCCGTAATCGTCGCAATTGTTTGAGACTCTCCGAGGGCATTTGTCTTTTTTTTTCGCTTACGATGATCCCTGCTGCTGTTGCCCTCTACCCCGTACCTTCATTCCCACGAGTTTCACAATTTGCGCTGGATGGAAATGTTTATTCATTTTAATTGTAACGCGATTGTCGATCGCGAGTCGCAACACCCTTCAATTTGTGAACGAACATCGCGAACGGTCTTTTTCTTCACACTGCATGTTGTTTATCTCCGTTTCACTCATTTACAAATGATCATTGAACAATTGTTTCGTTTTTCTTACTCACACACGCACACACTTTCACCTTAGCCTTATCGTTATTATGGATTTCTTGTTTTCTCGTGTTTCTGAGTTTCTTTGTGTGTAATTTGCGTGTCTGCTTTTTTTTCCTTGTTTTTCTGTTTTTTTTTTTCATATGTCTTGCTCGAAAAACACCCTTGTCGCTACCGATGACGGGAGATGATTATTTCGATTCGTGAGTGGCCGCCGACCTCTCCGTGAACTTATTACAATAATACATATCACCCTATTACAATATCATTATTTTGGTATCTTATGTACAGTGTTTATCCGGTAAGTGCGATGAGTTACAGTTACATTATATATATATATATTTTTTTTTCGTCACACTCGCAAGCCAGCGGCCTTTCAGAAGACTTTGTCGAACCGTATTATACGTAGTTTATAAACACACCTAACCATTTATTTCGTGTTCGCTGTCACCGTCACGTCGACATCGTCATCGTCGTATGACGCGACTCTTTCAACAGCCGCGCTTCAACTTCTTCTTATCTTAATTTTTTTCTACATTTTTTTTTGTTATTCCCTTCATCGCGCCAGTCTTTCGAATCTCCGTTTTGTTTCGCGCGAATGGAGATGACGAGGACAAAAACCGTCTCGATTATTATCACTCGACGATGACAACGCGACGACTTCGCGCGACCTCGAACATGTGCGATATCTCATCACGCTTTTTTAGGCCAGTAACGATTGGCAATTTATTTGATAATACCTAGTGTGTCGCGACTCAGCAGGACCACTCATTGCGCAAGGGTTTAGTGGGATGCGTTGTCGGTATAACGGGGCATCAGGGATTGGCGTCCGCTGCCATTATGTTGTGCACCTGCTCGAGCTTGTACGCCAGCCTTTGCTTCTGCGAGAATTCGTCCTCTTCAAGTGTCACTATCAACTGTTCGTTGTACTTTCCTGCGTACGTGTAAAGCTCGTACAGAGCACAATTCGTATTGAATTCAGCCGTGTGTTGCTGTAATAAAAGATTTAAAAAAGAATGGTTATTAATAACGTGTTTTTATAAATTTGTAGACATTATCTAAATCTTCCTTCCTGGCATTCTTAACTTCAGCGAATATACGTTTAAATGACAATTTAATATCATCTCAATCGATTTTTATTGTAGCTAAAAAATGGATAAACTTGAAAAATCTTCGCTCTCGATCATTATTCAAGTTCCTAACGAATTTCATACGCAAGGAAATATTCAGGTTCATCAGGTTTTCTATGAGGATGACCTTGCATGCTGAGAGGGATTCAATAAAATTTAATGGCAATTAAAAGCGTTTAATTCAGTAAACTTACTCTCGACTCTTCAGCAAGCATCGCATTCATATCTTGATCAGAAATGGCGGGCATGATTTTGATGTCCGAGTAATAGCGCTCCACCCACTCTTTGTACACTGGAATGTCCTTGGCGTAAAGTAATTTTGAGCTTGGCGAGTCTTTACCTATAAAAAGAATCATAAAATGTTTATTTTGCTGTTTTGTTGTTGTTGTAAATTTGATTAAGGTTCGTATCTTTATGAGAATCTGAGGAATGTGAGGTTGCTACGGGTTCTTTTTATAATGGAGGAAAAAAATTGAAGAGATTAAACTTACCTAGTCTATGATCCGACGTGGAGCAACTGTCCATGAAGGTTTGTGCGACAACCGATAGACAAGAGTCGACGATATTCGATTTGTGTATGTCGAATACAAAGTTTGGATTTTTGATAAGATTGACCCAAAACCTGAGAGGTAGAGAATTGCTCTTCCACGTGTGTACGACCTCGGGATCAGAAATGCCATGATGCAATGCTTGATCGTCGAGAAAATCGAACATGTATTTAATGGCGAGAGGAAGGGCGGACCCTCGATGCGCCGTACTGAATATCGTCTCGAATAAATCGTCGACGAATTTTTGTAGTGTACCCTTGGTAGCGAGTAACCTAGTGAGATAAATTTCTGAGACCATTTTGTTGCATCTTTCGCCTTCTTTTTGAGCGTCGGTGTCATGATGTTTAACGAGATGCCAACATTTGAGGCCACCGTCGTGATCGTGATTCAAGGGCGAAGTTGCGCGCGAAAGAGGCGGGCTGGCTGAGCTAAATTTGCTCAAATTGAGGGTCTCGTATTTGTGAGACTTGTCAGTCTTCTCCGATAATATCGAAAGATTGTATATCGAGGATTGCTTAGAGACTAGATTGAGGGAAGCTCCTTCCGGGACTCTGTAATGATTCAGGGTATTTCTCTTCTTCCATTCGCCCTCGGACTTGGTCGTTGAGTCGTCGTCGTACAGTATGAGTCGGCCGGATGTTCCTGTGCGCCATTCTACGAGGAGAAAGAGACGAGAAAACATTAATTAGTGTCGGTTAATGGGGCTTTTAATTGCGACAGTGTATTCCGAGTTTAAGGTTGTTTCTTACCGAGATCGAGATCATCCTTTCGTGGCCTCTGGCTGTATGGTGTCGCACGATAAATCGTGTCGAGTGCCTTTTCCTTAACCTGCGATATCGTGTCGCAATCAAGCACCTTTACCGGCACGTTCTCCGTGTTTGGATCCAATCCACCCACGAATACCGTCTGTTGCGAAATCGAGACGAAAGCAGTCTGCATGGAAAATACAAGAAAAACAAAGGCACGAAACGTTAATCACAGTATAGAACAGGAGTTTGAAAATTTTTCAAATTCTCTCAATTGATAACAACGTTGAAATAATGTCTCAAAGTTGGGCTCACCAGAGGCTTGAAATCGATCGATTGTCTTATGAGCTTTTCCTCGGAGAGTGAATATCTTGCTTCCGACGTTATCGCATCGACCGGGCCTTTATCGACTTGCTGTTTCATCGCCCGGAATAACATGTAGAGTGGCTCACCGGCACACTCGCGCATAAATTTGTACAATAGGAAGGTGAACCAGGCCGAGAGCATTTTCTCCGCGACACTCTCAGTTCTGAAACATAAACAAGATAAGTGCGTTGATATGAAATTCCAATCATGTACAAAGTTTCATTGTTCTACACATTGTTACTTCAAGCTCAATCGATTTGATGCAAATGACAAAAAAAAAAACAAAAAAAGCATATGAAGAGTGTTGAATCTCGTATACTAACCTTCTGAGCAACAGTTTAGGATGACTTTTGCCCTCCATGCACTTCTCTATGAGTTCGGCAAGGAGAGTTTTGAGAATATCAGTGCAATACTCCATTTTGCTCTGAAGGGCGACCATTATGAGGCTTGCAACATTGACGCGATCTCTCATCGAGAAATAACGATTGCTCTCGAGGGTTCTAACGAAAAGTAGAAGGAACGTTTTGTTCATAATTAGTTGACCAAAGAGCCTGAGACCTTTTTCCTTGCGTTTCAATTCGGGCCTTTCCCATTGGAGAACAATGTGGTTTTCTACGTTGGGGAACAATATTTTCATGGCGTAAGTTCGATAATCGAGGAAAGGAATACCAGCGCTGGTAACGTCACCGGTTAAATCTGTCATTTCGGTTTGTAGCTCGGCAAAGGCCTCTTTGCATTCGGCGGCTACTCGCAGCTCAAGTATATCCATTTGATCTTGCATGTTTTTGAGAACTCTGTTGCTTTCGGTAGATTTGCGACGATAAGCAATGAGGAAAGCGATAAAAACGAAGAAGAGAATAATGATCGCTGCGATAACGCCAATGAGAGCGGGTTTGGAGAGTGGTCCGTTCAAACCTGGTGGCAGTGCGTAACTGAGTTTTCCTATTTTGAAGCTAAGCGTGTGTCCGACGATAACTATAACTTCGGGCAATTCTTGTTTGTCCGGCTGACCATCGGCGTCGAGAGCCGGTGGCTGTGAGGACGGTGGACGACAGGTCAATTGTTGTCTCGACAATGACGTAACGTTGCAAAACGAATTACCAATTTGTACGATAACGTCCAACTCTTGGCAAGCAAGATCCAAATACTGTCCGTTTATCGTAAGATAATCACTTTTGTAGTATTTAACTTCCTCGTCGAAAACATCGTAAATTGGATTTGGATAAAGGAGAAATTTGTTAAAACCGTTTTGTGAAAGGTTCTGTACCCCGGTAACGTTGTCCATACGAAAACCATACTCCAGCGAGAGAGGTGTTTCGGCATCGAGTTGCTCGTGTTCGGGTACTTCGATGGTGGGCGATCGACAATCCATACTCGTTTGACTAAGCACGTCACAGCGTGATACAAACATTTTTTCATCGTAATAAACGTACATTTGTGGATCTTGTATGTATCCAAGATTTTTACCAGTTACCGAAATCTTGATACCACCGGCAGGTATGCCCTTGGGAACTTTCATTTGTCGTGCGACACCGCTCTCGACACTGTCAATCGTTGGATCGTCTACGTACTCGAATATTCCATTGTAACTACGCTTCCCACCGTCGAAAGTCATGACGAGGTTGCCCATGCGTTTCGCATCGCTCGCGCTCGTCATGCAAAGGGTCTCGTTGAACTCGGCGCTAATAATCGAGCACGGTAATTCGTCGATGTAAACTCTTATTTCACTTCCAGCGTTCATGTATTTTCCTGTTATTTTGATTATCGTACCACCGCTCATTGGACCGTGCTTCGGTGATATCGATGTTATTTCTGGATTAACGAATTCAAAATTTTGCTCGGACTGTCCACGAAAATCTTCGATCTTAACGATCACTGGACCCTGACGCAATTGCTTCTCACCAGGACCATCCACTCGACATATTATCTGTTTAGTACGCACGTACAGTTCCTTGTAAGGCTGACAAGCCACTCCTGCCACTGTCACGCCACCGTATATGTCCGCATACGTTTTACCAAGATTTATACCTCGTATCGTCACCGTCGTATTACCCTCCCAAGGACCCATCATTGGCTCGAACGAGTGGATCTCTGGATTGGGGCAAGTCATGTTTCTGTTTAACCACGAACCGCTGCCACGATTGCACTGACCCTTGACCTCGCAACGCTCCGAACTCTGACACCAGCCGCAATCGTATTTAGCTGGTATCGCCAAACACATTCCACAATTTTCCGCCATATCCCGACAACGATATATCACCACGTGAATGTTATCCGGATTGTCCAGGGGCTTCGAGCCACCCCATATCACCGCAAATGGCACCGTTATGTTTGGCGTTCTCGAAGTGTACGAGAACTCCGTTTCCTCACAATATATCGTGTCACCGAGCAACTTTGCGTTCACGCTCGTAACACGACCCTCGATGTTGAACTGACACACGAATCTCGTTTGTATGATGAATTGCTGCAATAAGAACAAGAAACAACGCTTTAGACAAATCCTCCAGACCACAAACGCCTCAACAATCTCTTCATCCGTTCTTCCAACCCCAATTTTCCATTGTAACGAATTTATCTTATTTTCTTATATTTTTATAGACTTCAATGTTTTTATAATAATGTTAAAAAATGAGATTATCGATACAGGAAATACGAATAAAATAAAAGTGTCTAATAAAATTCGAGTGAATACATTTGAGCAGCAACGTTAAATCGATCATTTCGTAAATAACTCGTCGACGCTCGTAAGATAGCTCTCAATTCGTATAATTAGCGTATCGAATTAACCGCGAAATTTCAATCGACTTGGAGAACGGTAGAGAAATGAAGAAAAAGAATAATGGACCTTCGACTGGAATCAAGAGGATCGTGTACTCGAGACCGAGAAAGTGGCGTACGAATCAACGATCAAGAGGAAGTAATTGTTCACTCGTGTTTCACAATACTCACCCCTATTATGTGCACTTTGACTCTTATGATCTTCTTGATACCGGAAGACACGAGGATCTCTTGTGAATCAGTTGCATTTATCGTCGGACAAAAACCAGGTCCGCTTCGATAACTTGGACCCGTTCTCTGTTGAAACAATAAATTTACATTAAAAAAAAAATTCTTTTCTTTATTAACTTTCCATGAAATATTACTAAAGAAAAATGAAATCATAAATTTTATTTTTTAAAGTAATAGAATTTTTATTATAATAAAAAAATAAAAAAAATAAAAACTACTTACAGCAACGCCAGTAACGAGAATATCGTTACGGCAATTTTCGGCAGTGTCATGAGTACATCTGTGTCCGTCGACGCACCAGTCGCACGGGAAGCTCGAGGAGACACATTGTGTGCATGATGAGTAAGTGTTACAGTCGAAGAAAGTAAAATTGGTGGCAACGAGATCAGGTCCATTGGTCATTCTGACGGATAATTTAGCAGTAAAATGATGGTGTGTGGCTGGAATCGGTGGCAACAAATCGGTTCTCGGTGTAGTGCAATTAACACCGAATGATTTTCTCGTTGCGTTGGTAATGAGAGTTTTGTCAAGAGCCGAAAAAGCGCACAAAAATTGTCCTTTCAATGTTGGTAAATTGTCGATTGCGAGCTCAAGGGTTCGGGCTGTTGTGCGTTGCAATTCATAAGGAGAAACGTTCGTAATAGTTGTGCATCTACCACTTTTGTACGAAATCCAATAAAGCGGATCTTTAGCAGCATCCTGACAATCACTTCGTAGATTGCACTTGTTTTCGAGGGAACACCAACCACAGTAAGGATCCTTGGCACCTAGACAATCCAGACAAGTCTTGTATACCGAGCATTCTTGAACTTTGACCTTCGATACCTTCTTCGTCGTAAGAACGTAAAGATGCATCAGTTGCGAGTCGAATAGGAGATCTGGGTTTACCGCGGAGTCCGGGTCGATCACGAGGTCACCATACTCGACCGCTAATACCGAACTCTCGACAACGACCTGCAAAAAAAAAGAAAACAAAAAAACATTTTTATGATGTAGGAAAAAATAAATAAATAGACATGTGAAAATATTTATGTACATAGCGAGCGAGTTAACGGAGGCTGAAAAAAAGTTCATTTATTTAACCGAAGGAGGGACGGGTGAAAAAATAAAATGAACATAATTAATAAAAATACAAAATATTTACGAGTAAATGAATACGAGCTTAAAATAGGTGCGGGAAGTAGCTGCGAAATATATGAAGAGACAGAGATAGAAAATGGTATGTGTGCAAGATTTGTTGTAATTGCGTGTCCCGCAGCCTCCATGCGGACGCGGTCAAAAAGGCATTTTCCATCTAGCCTTCATTTGCAATCCGTTTCTTCATCTTTTCTCTCCTTCTCTTATCCCGAACGAAGGAAAGAGAGGAAGAGAGAGATAGATCGAGTTGGGAGAACCGCAAAACTGCGGTTAACAGCTCTTCCGTTAGCTCACCTCGCCCTTGCTCCCTCTCTCGTCGAACACGGTCAAAGGATCATCCTCGACCGCAGATTTATCTTTGCTATACTATTATCAGCGGGCATAGGGCCCGTGATCCTAGCTCGGTCCACCCTGCCTTCGTTGGCTTCTAAAGATACAAGCCTATATGCTCAAAGAGGCGAGGGAGTGCCTCGCTCCCTCTCTTTTTCTGCCCCTCTCCGCCTCTCTCTCTCTTTCTCTCTCATTTTTCTTCTCTTTCTCGCTTTTTCTCGTGTGAAAGGTGCAACAGGTACTTCTTCGACGTCACGAAAGTATCTCTTCTCGTGATCACCTCCTCCTCCTCCTCCTCCCCACACTCCTTTCCTCGCCTTTTTTCGTTCCTTCTCCACGACCCTCCACCCGCGCGAGTTCGAAACGATTAGGAGATGAGATACGACAAGATAGAAAAAGAGAGAAGGAGAGATGAACTCACGTCCAAATAATGCATTCTCTCCTTTTTTGATCTTGCGAGACAACGCGGAAACGTTCGAATAGTACGGACAATTCTACGCCATATAGGGACTGAGGATGACGATTTTCATGAGCAATAATTAATCATTTCTCACAGATTTTGTATCCTTGATTTTTGCTCGTTCTTGTTTTTTTTTTTTTTTTTTCATATGATTAAAATATGGCTTTGTTTTATACTTTTCGTCATTTATGAATCATATTTATGTTCGTTCTTGTGATAAATATAAATAAATCGTTTTAAACGGAAATTGTTACGAGATATCACAATTTGGAGAGAAGATTCTGTTGAATCATACGTCTAAAAGCGATCAACAAAAGAAAAAAGAAATAAGAGAGAGAGAGGGGGGGGGAGGCAGGGGGAAAAGGAATGGGAGATAGAAGACCGAGAGACATACATGATAGACATTGCTCAATGTTGGTATTTATTGCAGTCATTGGGAATTGCAAACAAAGGCGAGGTTCTCTCGTCATTCTCGTGGTCTTCGTTGCGATCGAGGGGAGTTCGATACAGCGAGTATAATAAAATATATATTGCAATTCAACTCAGCTTATCTCTCGTAATCTTTTCGTGATCGTATATTTTTATAAATTTTCTTTCTCACTGTACATTTGTCTCAATATGTAACGATAAAGCAATGCACTAGTTGTTTACAAATTGATTCTCAGTGTTGACAAAAACAAGTTCAGAGTCAAAAACAACGAGGAAATTTGAGAGATTTTGAGGCTTTGTTGACGAGAAAATAGAAAGAACGTGGAAAAAAAAACAGACTTCCATGTAAAACAAAAAAAAATCGAGACTTTGTTGCGGAATAATACGACGAGGAAGAACGACACTGTTAGAAGAGTTGAGAGTCGAAGAAGAAGCAATTACTTCAGCAAACGAGTAAATGTATAGGAAAATATATATATATATACATGTGTACTTTGAAGAATTTCTCATCTGTAAACCAAGTACAAACTGATGTATAGATATGAGTATAGACTTAATATATAGTATTATGACGAAGAGTAAGGAAGAATGAACGAAATAAAATAATAGAGATGTGTACCGACGAATCGATTTACAATTCGCAAGGACTGCATCATCACGAGAGGATTTTGTTTTCATCAATTTATTTACTTTTTTATTTTTCTATTCTTAAACTATCGAGCAAGAGAGAATAGAATTGATAAATAAAAATAACGATTGTATTGAGTGTGTTTTATTGAGACAAAGTGGGCACAGAAATGAGAGAGCGAATCACTAATGGTCCACTATTTTTTTTTTTTTATCTCTTTCACTTCCTCTCACGAGCTCTTCCATCTTTCGCTATTCCGATGACTCATCCAGGAAATGAGATAATAGTAATACGACTGCTGGCATATTCTCGTTGAAATGATAATGCTCACGATATGTTCATATGTACAATGATATATAGATGTATATTCAATGTCACATCTCCATTGTAATTCAATATACGAGAACATCGATATTACTACAGTGGCAACGTCTAAATATTACCATCCATGTATCATTCACGAGCTCTCTACGAAACTCTCGAATAAATACATATCTCGTATGTCAAATCTATCATTCGAATATTCAAATAATTTTCTAATTGAATCATTAATACAAGGCAGTAATAAAAGTATTCATTTAATCTCAAATTACTCGATGTATTCTCTTTATTTTTTGCATATTCTTTTCAAAACACTTGTTAACTTTTTTCTATGATTTTTTTCGTCCAACTGCGATCTTCGTTCTTCCGCACTTTGGTGTACATACTTTTTCACAGACAACATATACATGAAAAAAAATTATTACAGTGCATGCCCGTGCGGTGCAGTGGGAGTTTGAGAGGAAAACAAAAAATAAAGGATCATGGGTTCGCTCACGACCGCGGTCAGAGAGCGAGAAGTCTCTCTTCCTCTCCCTCCCTCGCTTTATTTTCTTTGGTGGCTCTTCGGTCGTGGGGCGACCAGGAGAGACCGCGGGAAAATATGGGTCGAGGGAGGAAGGAGGCGCGTGACGCGGTACTTTGGTGGTTGTTTCTCTCGCGAGAGTTCCATCCTATGGAATGCGGTGTGCCTTTTGGATTGGAGAGTTCACAGTCTCCGGGGCGTTCGCTTCGTTTCTCATCCTTTACCAACACTTTATACATTCATATATATGTATGGATTTGAATGTATATATTTTATACCATATACGAGCCTCATCTTTGAACCCGGCGACAGCCATTATATAGCGTTCCAAGAGAACGTGTGTGAGAGATAAAAATTTCGTAAGCAAACACAGTGTGGCCTACTACAGAAAAAATGTTTAATCAGACAAATTTATTATTATACTGTTCACTGAACCCCTAAAACTCTTCATTTCTAAACGTACAACCCTACACTAGGGCGAAAACGCCCCTAATCTTAACTTCAGCATAAAATGTTTCTCGTATGCAATAAAAAGATTTTATTATACACGATTCTCTTCGTTTTTTTTTATTCCAAAGAGAATGGGGTACGATAAAGTTATTTTTAGTGAACATTTCATGATGAAAATTGTACGAAACGAAAAAAATTTCGGAAACAAGAAGATTTTTACTAAAAAAAATTGATGTTCAACTCATTTGAAGTAATAAAAAGAAATCCGAGCCTCAAATTGTTGTCTGATCTGTTATGCAGTCAATCGACTTTTCTACTGTCCGTTATTTCTTCTCCTGACTCTTCTTCTCAGCAAAATATATCTCCGAGGCTCTCGCTCTCTCGCGATCTCGTGCGAAAGGTCAAGATCTCGAACAAAGAGATGTTCCTCTCCCGCTGGACCGTCTATGTAGTCCTTTTTTTTTCCCGTACTCTCTCGTCTTCGCGAATCCGAGCGATTTCTTTCTTTCGAACAACGCTCGTTGTTCTTTCTTCCTCCTTTTCTCTTGCTCTATTCTTTGCTCTCTCGCTGTTACTTCGTACGATAATAAAATGCGGCAAAAAGCTACACCGACCGTTTCATCGCTTATTTTCTCTTCCCTCTATCTCCATTTTTATTATTTCAATCGATTTTTTTTTGTTCAATTTTCTCTCGATTTTCCAGCGAAGTCCGTCAAACTGAGCGTAAAGCAGAAGCTCAACAAAGCAATTAGTATTCAAACACTTGTGTGGATGTACAGGGTGAACCAAACATTAATTTTGCGAACATTGAAGGTTTTTTTAAACGTTGCATGCGAGTTGATACAAATGGTTTAACATTGAAATGTTATTCAACTATCTGTGAAAATTCCACCAACAAAAATGTAATTTTCTTCGATAATCTTCGAAACCATGGTTTTGACAATTTATTGGAATAATTTCAATGATTTATAAATGTATATTTCAATGATATTCCAAATCGGAGAGTTCACTGAGTATCATAGTACAAAAACGTCGTTCCATTGTTTTGCGTTGACGTTTGGTTATCGATTGGTTTACTGGAGCAGAAAAATGGGTTATCCAATTATTTGTTTCGATGTGAGTCAAAGCAGAAATATTTGTCTTCGTTTTAAACTTAAAATAGAAATAAAAAAATCGCTCGAGGGTTTTTCTCGGTCCAATTCCTTCTGATCGACACTAAAATGTAATTTTCGAAATCAGCTCTGAGAGTAGGAAAAATAAACAGTGAAACAAATCGAGTTCTGTACCAGTGATTTTTTAAATGCAGAAAAAAAAATTCTCCCTTATTCAATTCATCCGTAAGAATATTCAAAAAACACGTACAAATAAAACGAATGAACTAATCTGACGTGTGATGGTTCGCACATGTATGTGCAAAGATTTTAGTTATTTCACGTTTATATAGACATCGATATGTACATGTAAGTGTGCATATCGAAGTATCCTGATGGGATTTCCGAACGTTGCTCTCGCAGCTAGTTCTCCTGTGATTGACAGGTGATCCGCAAAAACGTTTAATCATCTCGCGCAGGGATTCCGGAATCTCTATCGGGCCAGAGCATTTATATGCTCCATAATACATAAGCAAAGGGTTTCCCTAAGCAAATGCATATATAAATACAAATATAGAGTGTCTCAAAAGTGGTGATAAACTTTATAGAAAAATATAAACGATCATGAAGTTCGAATCGCGGTCTTTTTCTTTTTTGTTCATTCGAGTGCTAAAAATTAGTATCTCTATTCAGTGATAGCAACGGAGGTTATTTTTTGGAGCCCAAACATATAATTAGCTATGAAAAACGATGCAATTAAGAAAATTGAAGAATTTGTGACTAAAAAAAGACAAAAATCGTTTGCATTCGAACGATGCAAACTTCACCAACATGGAAATAGTTTCAAGGATCCTATTTTTTAACGTTTCAATACCGTTGATTATCCAAAATATTGAATAAACTTTGAAAGACTTCGTGATAGTGAAAAAAGGGTTTTTCTTTACAGAATTTTGCGATGTAATTGTTCGGATAAATATCGATTGGTATATTTTGGAAAAGCCTGTAGGAAGACAAGCATAAAAGCGTGTATATATAGACTTTTCTGGTGTTCGATCTCAGGGCACTGACGTTCGCATGAGAGAGGGCTACGAGTGAGAGGGTGGGAGGGACGGAGGCTGGGGAGATGAACCTTCGTGTACTCTCTTTCATACACTGTCTGTTGCATACCTGCCACTACTACTACTAGAAGTACTATTAGGTACGAGCTCTATACGTCCGACTCTCTTCGATCTTCTGTGACGCAGGAGTGGGCTGCTGTGCTCCAGCAGCTTCTCTCTCGTCTCGGATGCCAGAAGCCGAAGACTGTCGAGTTTTTTACGTACGTTGCATACGTAGAATATGTATCGTCGTATACGTTTACACCATATATTTATATTTAACCATATGCACAAATAAATACATAACTGTATATAGGTATATAATGCAGACATGTACAGAGGCATGTACAACGAACATATGCAGGATATAAAAGAAGCACAGGTGGGTAGACTCGTATGTAAAAATTTATTTATGTATATTATCGTTTTATATGGACAGAGATTATGTATTGCTGCATATTATTGCCATATATGTATATTTTCTATATATATATATATGATAATAAAAGGATTGAGAAGCATAACCCACATAATTTAAGTTGGAAAACGATGGATAATACGCCCTTCTGACAGTGCATTATCGATTTGAGTAAATATGGGTGTATATATATAAGTTTATGTTCCGTATGGACATCTAGTTTATTATATAATACACATATATTTATATGTACATAAATGTACATGGAAGCCCCTACGGATATGCTTTGGATTGCGGTGAATCGTGAACGAGAAAATACTAGACGGCAAATCTCGACTCGATTACCTCGTGACACATCGATTTTACTCGGCAAGAGAAAGCGAAGAAGAGAAAAAAGGGCCAAAAGAAACCCTTCGAGAGACAACCAACATATAGTACGACCAGAAAGTATTATTTCTACCCAAGAAATAAGAGTGTGTACTGAAAAAATATTCTCCCACATATACATGTCTATATACGTTTGTCGCGATTCAACCATTCTCAATTTCGTTTATGGCTTCGCTCATATTTGTATCGTTTATATAAAATATATTTATATTCAATATGTCGCGGCGTGAATGTATTTAAAAAAGGGTAACTGCGATACTATCTTCCGGGATATTTTCACACTCTAAACAATGACATTTATTCATGGGATGGGGAGACAAGCAATTTAACAGGTTAATTGAACTGAGCGACGAGATGAAAAGGCAAAATGGAGGAGTTAATAGCGTTACCTTATTTATTGGCTAAAGAATTCCAATAATGCAATTCATTAGAACTTGAACCAGGGCTTGACGTGCGGAAAACAAGGGCTCGATATCTCGTCACAATCACGACATTTCCTCTCTCCTCTCTTCTCCGCCCCTTTTTCATCGATCATTCATTCGATGTATTACTATACCTACCGAAGTTTATGTACCGAAAAAGCCCTTTTCGTACATGTTCGACCTGAAAACTATGTAACGACCTTAACACACTCTCGCCCCATCAGTCTTTTCTTCGTTAAAAATAGTTTTTGACACATCATGAAACTATTAGATGCAATATTTTCGTTTCAAAATGGAAACAAGGTTAAAATCTCTCCGAATGAGAATTTACATCAAAAACTTATTTGCCAATGGTTATTATTTCGATTTCGAAACGTAAATAGAAACATGGAGCGAATGGATAAGATGAAAGAAAATACAAGATTTTTTCGGAGCTCTGCTACAAGAGAATGACGTTTCGGGTCGTCGACACGGAGACGGGAGCGGAGAGGACAGCAGCTCATGAAATAAATTGCTATTATCGGATGTCGAGTTATAAAATATTGTATTTATATATGTATATATATATATGTATTCGTAAATCCGAGGTATATCCACTCTCAAACTCATCTCGTCTCATCTCGAGTGGTCTCGACTCTGATCTCCTCCCTTTCCTTTCGACTGTGTTCCCGTCGTTTCGCCATAATTGATTCCATCAATAATCTTGGCTTTTGGCGAGAGTTATTACTGAATATATATCTATATGACACACGTAATTGAGCTTGGATTCCGCGAGGGTGAAGGATTTGATTGAGTCTACGAACAGGCAACTCGTGTTATTATTGGGGTTGTTTCAACGTGCACCTCCTTCAAGAATATAATCCTCCCCCTCATCGCAATTCCCTCTGCTACAGATTAAAACAAGTCGCACACTTTGTTCAAAAGTATTATTTTTTTTTCGAACATAAATAGAGTTGTTGACTCATCTTTACTTTCAATTTTAATGAAAATATACGCCAATTATAAAATTTCTATACATTTCTTCCTGATCATATTGAATATTGAAAAAAATGTTGAGCCACTGTACTTTGGCAGGATTACTAACTTATGGAATTACTGCACGAAGGAGGAGGAGGAGGAGGAGAAAGAAACTGTAGAATTTTAGTTCAGGTGCTTTTAATATGGTCCATTCCTTCGAGTCTTCCGAAGCGTGTCTTCGATAAGGATCACTGAGTAAGAAGGACCATAAGGAAAATTGAACATTCGAATGAAGATTTCTAACGAATTCGTGCATTTCAGCGGACAAATATATATATATATATATGCGGCAAACATATAATTATACTTCAGTAATTCAGTCACTTTTCCTTCTCTACTTGCGGTCTTTCTCTTTTCTGTGCACGATATCGCTCACTTCCTCGTTTCGATCTTCTGCCCGAGGCTGTTACACCAAACGATATACTCAGACCAAAGTTTTCCTCTTCCACCCTCAAGTTTCCTCGATACTTTCGTGAATTCGTTAGCATATATCGAAGATCTGCGCGACCAAGTCGCTAGAGGAGAGAACTTTTGTGAGAAATATCTACGAGGGTAAGCTTTTCTCACTCCAAACGCACTCAACGTCTACCAAAACTCATCTCTTCGTAAATTTGTGCATCTATATATATAAAGTATTTGTGTATGTATCTTGACGTGACCACAGACCCTCTTCACCTATCGTAATTTTAACGGGATTAATCGAAGTCTCGTGCACTTTGGACTATTCGATTTTCTACCCCAGGATAACTGTCGAAATCGATGCAGCAGCCTCGCCCCACTAACAGACCGACTCTAACTTTCGAAAAGGTGACTTTACTACGTGGTTTCTTATGTATATAAGATTCCAAACTTTCGAAAGCATGAACGATGTGTAAGAATATATGTATCGAGGCAGGAAAAGGGCCCTTAGTTTCGAACCCTTGAGTGTTTGCATATGAGGTGAAGTGTCAAAGTTCATATTCCTGAGAATGACGACGGAATGGCACATTTTCGATTAATTAATAATCGAGTTTAGACATAATAAATATTGTATTCATTCAAATTTCTCGTTCAGTTAATTGAAACTTTAGCTTCATAAATAGATTTTCATGAGCATTCAATTAAATTTCAATTCAATTGAGAAAATAATTGACTTGCTTTCACGTAACAGGAAGTCAATAACAAGGTACGGAGACCCGGAAGATTGATTAACGTAATTTTTTTCTATTTCATTACTTGTCAACTATAAATGAATTTCCGGTTTAGCAAAATATCACATAAGTTACAAAATGAGCTTGCGTTTAATTCTGTTTGTGAGCTTGAATCATTTTACCAGGGCGTAAATCGGCGAGGGTAAGAGTGGGGAGAATACAAAGACTGCAGGAGGAATCGTAGCGGCATTTAACTTCGTGGGTGACAAACGACTGGAGCTTTATGAATTATCGTGTTAGTGAAACTACGAGGCTGTACAGAGAGTACCTGATTATTCACTTACGCGTGGTCTCCCCAACGTGCGCACTTGTACGTTTTGTTCCACAAATTTCTACATTAGCAACACTGCAGTTTATCTCTGGAAGTTTCTTTTTTGCTTTTTCTTCAAAATAGGAAGGTAGTGAAAAAAAGAGTAATAATAATGATAAAGTGAATAAAAAGAGGATTTCTAGAGGATGGTGGGAAACGTCGAGGGGGGGGGGGGAGGGATTTTAAACGTAAGTAAGCATACGAGACTTGCAGATTTATTCCCAGGTGAGGGGTGTTATTTCACAAACGGTCGCTGTGGCGAAGGCAAAAATTTATGCATGTTTTACGCTTGGAGAATAAAAAAAAAGGAGAAAAAACGAGAAAAGAGTGAAATTTTTTTTTCCTGGTCTGCTTCGCAGTCCAACAAAATTTCACAGGCCACCTCCACAGTTTCGATTTGTACAAAGGAGCTCTTAACACACAGTCAACGAATTACCACGCTCGTTAGCAGCGGTCTAACGTACCCTTGAGTTCGCAAAAGCAAGAGTGAGTTAGAGTGAGAAAGAGAGAACGATAAAAAAATGAAGTCGCTAACTCGTAGTCGCCGTGTGACCATGTTATAAGACTGAGTCACAGAAAGAGAGAGAGAATAAGAGAGGAGAAGGGAGGCAGAGTACACACGGAAAATTATGTTAACAGGAGAGTGCGGAGAGTGGACGCTGTCGCAGGGACCTTGCGACGGAAACATCAGCGAGATCGCGAGAGCCCGACTATTTTTTTCCTCCTTCCTTTGCCTTCTTTCATTTTTTGTAAACCAGTTATACATATTTATTAAGGTCTGCATCTCATCCCGTCATTAACCACAAAGTCACGTCCTTTGAGTCCCGAAAAAAAAGTTTCTCTTCTCTAGTCTTCGTACGCCAGCACAGGGTGTCCCGAATAATCAAAAGCTCCAACCTTCACAATTTTCCCCAATTTCATTCCGTTGATTTTTTATTTATCTAAAAATTTTGTTTCGACTGCAAATAACCGCAATTTGAATGGAAATCAAATGAAAACTTGAACATTGTATGAATTCGTTTCTTTTTCGTCGTTACCCAATTGTGCGACACCCCGTATATAAATGAAGCTTGCGCAAGACTCGTTTGTCTCAGAACCTCTTCGGTATTTGTTCTTCGTTTCTACGACTCGGACAAAAATGTCTCATTTGACAAGAGACTCGAAATTGACGTTCGATGTATAGCTGAAGTGCAATTCGCTTGGATTTGCTCGAAAGGACACAAAAGGGAGATGGAAAGAGATAGGAAGGATAGGACCTTTGCTCTTAATGTCTCGTATCTCGGAAAATTACGAAGGAGAACGTGGGCAAGATCGCAACGGCAGGAGTGAGTATAAATCTATATTTGGGTGTACACGAGAGAGAAAGAGATCCATCTGGCCTTACCCTCGGGGGTAGTTCGAACGAGGGCTGAAGAGAATGCTAGAACGGAGTCTACTAAGGCGAAACGTCCTTCGGAAGTTGTTTACAAGCTTCAACTTCA
Source organism: Campoletis raptor (assembly GCA_948107755.1). Taxonomy (NCBI): domain Eukaryota; kingdom Metazoa; phylum Arthropoda; class Insecta; order Hymenoptera; family Ichneumonidae; genus Campoletis; species Campoletis raptor. The sequence continues at coordinate 8,974,103 of OX403625.1, forward strand.
CCGCTTCTCTTCTCGAAAGGAAGAAGGATAGAGAGGAACGAGAGTGATTAAGAAGAGAGAGAGAGAGAGAGAGAAGGAGAAAGGGAAAGAGGCTGCTACACCTTATGCCGGAACTCTCGACGTTACCTCCTTCCCTCTTCCTCCCGTCCCCTTATGGCGTTTTCACACTTTCAAGACAACCCCTGAGAAGCATAGAAAGGGATAGATGCACCGTCAGGAACCAGTTTACGGCTCTTAGCAACTTTTGCTAAACCAAACTCTCAACGTACGTCTTATGTACATATTTAAGCTTCCATACATAAATCTGATATTTCCTCACGAAAGCAGTGCCACAATTGATCGAAGAAACTTTCCGCGACACCTCAATTTACCAGATTTTTAGAGCAGAAATATAAACATCAATAAATATACAAAAGGAACGGACCAAAGAGTAAATACAACAATTTAAATTCGACCTCATAGTGTTGTTTATATCTACCGGTGTTTGTGTGTATGTGCGTACATTTCAATTTTCCCTTTGTAATGATTGTCACGACTCTCTAAATTCCCAAAACTAATTTCGACCCTCTTAGTGTAATTGTTATCCTTCGTCGCTTTTGTTCGTCGCCTCGACTTCCCATTTCGCGAAGCGTCAATATGTGCTCAACGGGAAGCCATTAGCATATTGCAGCGCGTGCTGATCGTTAAATTTCATCGATCCGACCTAGGCGGAAACCCCGTCAAATCGACTTAGTGACGATAGTTAATAATTGTTGTGAAAGACACGCGTGGCAATTAATAGAGGTCCGAGGATTTTCAAGTATTAACGAACAGTCGTACATGTATATAGAGAATGTTTCTAAACATAAGCTCAAAGTTATTTTGAGGGTAGAAAGAGGATCGCAATATTTCGGAGAGAAGAATGGCTCGTGGCTGAATATGTTGATATATTTTAAGCTGTTGGTACGTTGAAATTTTTTTTATTCATTTGCTTCGAGGCTCTCGAGAGATTTCGTTTTTTTTTTCTCTCGATTTTCATTCTTTTACATCTTCCTTATACACTTTGCATATTCACATCGTGACTGGCGTGCGAAGATCGATTCCGGAAGGAAAAAACGCTTCGGTTGAGTAAAGAACCGAGTTGAGGGATGACAAGGGCGGGTTTACAGGGGTAAGGAGGAATGAAGGTTGAAAGGATCGCGCGAGCGACGTCTCTCGTAAGATTTTTTTTTATTTTCAAAGAGAGTGGAAATTCCGCGAGCGAATTGCCGGGGCTCAGGTACCTCTTGTATAATATTATTTTCATATATTTCAATTCTCCTTACAAGTCTTCAAGTTTTTCGAATACGCTTAAAAAAATACTTAGCGAATTGATTTCATAGGTTTCGTTGTTAGAGGGTGAAAAATCGAGAAACAGCAGTAAAAACCTTGCAAGTGAGAAAGGTTGAAATATTTGTGGATTGATTTTGGAAAAGTGTCAAGATTTGGAAGATTCAATTCGAAATGGCACGTATCGTGACATATTTTTCATTCCACGTTTGTACAGCCACAAAGGGTCGACCGCGGATTAATAACTTTGGATGGAGATGTCACCGCAATAAAAACAAGAAAAATCCGTTATTTTGCTCTCCATTGCACAGGGATGTCGATTCAATACGACGAATTTTAAATAAAAGATTTAAATTTGTACGTCGAACGGTATGGGCCATGTCAAATCAACGGAGCTTGGATCACAAAGGGTTGGATTGTGTTAAACCATTCGATTGCGAAACTTACGCCTTTTTAATGATCCAAAACCCACACACACTTGTAAAAAAAATCTGATGTATCCTGTCTGAAGCTTCGGCTCACCGTGGGTGTCCTTTTCTATCCCTTTTCGTATTCTCTGACCGAACGAGTAAAACGACCGCTTTGTCCGATCACATCCTCGTCTACGTCGTCGTTCAACGACGAAATTGACGATTACTTTTATGTGACTCTTGTTTCACCCTCCACCCCGCGCTCTTCCTCTGTCACCATCTTCCTTTATCTTTCGTTTCTCTCCATTTCTTTTCTCTTTTTATCTGTACTAACTCTTCCGTCGCTTTGTTCGCTCGTAAAACACGATGCAAAGCACACTGTGTTTCTCGTCTGAGGATTGTACGATGCACGTTCACTGTACGTCTATGTTGTTTCCTATACTTTTCCATCGGATGTTTCAGTTCGAATATACAGAACGATGCTTTTAACGAAAGGGCTCGTATACAGTAACGAGAAGTGCTTTCGAAAATCGTGGTACAAATCGAACTCTGTCAGGACGTTGAAGTTTTATTCATTCGAATGTTAAGCGAATTTGTTCAATTCTCTAATCATTACAATTGACAATACGATTTTTTCTGTATTTTTTTTTTTTTTTTAAAGAGCCTGAAATTGTGGGGAACTAGAGTTCGTAGCCTCTGTTTAAAAAAAATGACGTTTCATTACAATGCAAACTACAAAAAGCCATATTTGATTGATTGTAATTATATAATAAATTAAAATATAATAAAAAGTTTGAATATTTGATAAAAATACAGCCTTTTTTCGTCATATTGAGTTGAGCCTCTCGTATAATGAGAATATTTAAATTAATATGGAGCTTAAACTATCGTAATCTGGCTTTGGAGCACCTGGTATATTTATGTCCATAAAATATGCTTGTTACACGTGTATGGTGTTTCTCGTTTCATGCCTTGGTAGCAAAAGAGCTCGTCGTCGAGTGTCTACCTGCCCGGGAGCACCGAAAATCTACAGAGACTCCGGTTTTAATATGCCCACGAGAAAGTAGGGACTCCCTTTCTCCTTAACTCACCCTCTCGACCCCCTTTCGTTTCGTTCCTTCTCCATCTCTCTCTTTCCCTTTATACCTTAACCTTTTCTCGCTTGTTCTACGTACGTCACGTTCCACAATGGCACGAGCATCGAAACGCGCTGCCTTCACCCACACCCACACACATATATTTACACACACGTGTGTGTATAATAGAACACCCGGTATATGAAGAAGTACGTTGTGGAACTAGCCAGAAAAGAGGCATAAGGGTCGAGAGGGATTTTCGAGTGAGGTTTTCCTCGCTCTATGAAGAGAAAAAAAATCGAGAGGATGCAAAGAGGACACGGAATAAACGGTCTACACGATATTTATAACGAAGCAGGTTTTACCGTATTTATAAAATATATATATTTTGCTCAGACGAATAAAAAGCGAAGAACTAATAAGCTAAGAGTAAAAATTCTTCTCTCTTTTTATTTTCTTTTCTTTTCGTAGACAGCCCAGGGGTAGAACCGAGCTAACGAAGATAAAAGGTAAAAATGAGGTTCTTGTTAAAACGACGACCAAAATATGAGTTTGAAAATACGCATAGAAGGGAGCCAATAAAGCACAAACAAAGGGATGAGGAATATTCAGCTTTTTTTTTTTTTTTTTTAACGCACATAGAAATTCATGTACGAGTAGAAAAAGTCGATGCTGTACGGCCTTATCGCGAGAACGATGAGAGAATATAGATTTCACAACGATTTTTCAAACGCCTGATTTCTCGCTACTGCCTCGTCGGTGTATAGACGAAAGGGTATCTTTGTTGGGAGCTCGTTGCCGCCGAACGATCGGTTTGTAATGAAAATGTAAAATAAAAAGAAGGGGGAAAACATTTGGGGCGATGGCTGGTAAGTTAGAAAAAGAGAGATTAAAAAATACGAAACGGGAGGTAAAAATAAAAAATAAATACGAAATAAAAACTAAACGCGGAATATGCAACGTGGGAGAAATAAAAGAAAAAGGGTGTACGTCTGGGTTCTAATTAAAACAGACTCGCTGTACAGAGAATGAGCTATTGGTAAAATTAAATTAAAAAATAAATAAATTACAACGCGTGAAAGGTATTAAAAAAAGGAAAATTTGATTTTTCATTTTTATTATGAAAGGAAGTTTTTTTCGTTTCGTATTTTTTTCTTTATTTTCATTTCTACGGTATTAAAAATGCTCTAACGTCGATATATAAAACGAGAGACATCCCCATTGCGAGCGAGAGGTTATAAAAATCTCGAAATAAAAATAAATGCGATGTGGTATGTTAGAGAAGAGAAAAAGAAGAAAATACGTGTATAGAAAATAAAATAAACATATAGCATAAACGAGAGAAGCAAAATGGCGGGAACGATGGTCGATGCGGTCGTCCGCGAGGGAAACGAATCGAGTGGTCGTCCTGCGGCTACTGCCTACCTCGTAGGTAGACCCCATACCCACGTTAAACCACCAGGAGGAGAGACCATCAGAGAGAAAACCGAGAAACACGAAGGGCAAAGGACCGAGATATCGCCAAGTGGAAAAAGGAAGAAAACCGAGAGAGGATCCCCTTGACCCTACAAATTAAATGACATTTCTAAATCCACGTATAGAAGGACCGTTTCTCGACTCCCTTTTTCTTTCTTTTTATCTCTCTCTCCGTCCGTCAGATCATTTGGACGACGGCATCCAGAGATGAAAGCTCGATTCCCCGGTACTTTCCGTCAAGGGTTTGTTTTAGTACCGTTTTCGTTATCCAAATATTCAATTTATTCAATTGGATTTCGATTTTCGTAAAATACATTTAATTATAAGGTCGTCATTCATAGCACAACACAAATTATTTTTCCAGACATGATACGAGTTGATGAGAGTACGATAGATGATGGTTAGTTACCAGGAAATGAGAGTTTATAGAAAAAGAAATGTCATAAAATTCATGTCCCCTAAGACGATTGTCGTCATCGGCATAACGTTGAGGGTTCTTCAGGAAATATTTTCATGCAAATATCGCCAGCATCCTTCAACTGTCGAAAGATCGATAAACAATTTCACAACAAACTGTATATATGAAAAAGAGATCCGTTGGCATAGGAAAATAAAGGGACATCTTACGAGGAGAAAGAAGAATCGCCGCGTGAAAACCGGTTCTTGGGTAAACGATTTCACGAGGAATTCCATGCTTTCGTTCAAAAGTGAATTCCACTGTAGAGTACACGTTTTAGTTTAAACGTATGTGTATGGTGTGTACGTGCAATGAGACGCGGGGGAGTTGGCGAATGTGAGAAGGAAGAAGAGAAAAGATGTAAAAGGGACAAAAACGAGTGAGAGGAATTGAAAGAAGGGATGGACCAAAAAAGGGAAGTAAAATTGATGTTCGAGAGAGGATCTTCCTTCGCTTTTATCTCTCTCCTTAAAGTGGGAGGTGGTTAAAGTAAAGGAGACAGAATTCCAGGCGTTTATTACACGTTCGAGGATTTATTTTTAGTGGCGACTACGATAGGAAAAAAAAAGAAAGAAAGAGAGAGAGAGAGAAGTTCACGACATTACAGCAGCCGCTATCCGACTGTCTGCCGCGTTCTCTTCGAGACAGACAGTCTTTTCTGTCTCTCTTTCTCTGTATCATCGGGCGTCGTGTACCACGAGCAAGCTCGAGTCGTGGGCTCTGGTCACTGTGTCGGTGGGCGTGCTGTAATAATCTCTTCCCAGCAAATATAGGCAGCAGTTCTCTCTGTCTCTCTTCGGTATTGTGTAACGTTATAGAGAAGTGCGTGCGTGCAGGCATTCGCAAGCAAATGTACACGTTTGCGTGTGTCTTGTGTGGGGAGTGCGTCGAGAATTCACGCTGAATTCTCAAGCATCGAGAGCTGAGATTCAAAACGGCCATAGATGGAATAATTCACACGTTTGGTTATCCGACAAATGCCCTTCTCATTTGGAAGACATTTTCATGCAGTTTTTTCTTTGTTATCAAAAGACATTTTTAGCTGAGAATGTATTTGTAAAAGCATCTTTAAACGGCCAAGAAAACATGTGCTATATAGACGGTATCAGCGACGTCGGTCAGACCCGAGGCTCACATGCAAACCTCAAGATGTACAACCGATCTGTCCCAGGATTTGTCTTTACAGAAAAGATCGTAGTAATACGTAACTCTACGGGGTGCTTTGTAAGACTCTCCTTTAACTATACGTTTCCTTCCTTTTAACTTTACACACATACGTTTTTTTGTTTGCTATTTATTTGTTGATAATACGCGCTTCGCAACGCTGAGTTTATGCACAAGGGAAATTAATCGATAGAGTGTCTCGAGAGTATACTTTTGTTTCTGTAATCTTCAACCTCGACAGAATGGACCTGACTTCAGGGACACCCCGAGTACAGCAGGTATTTGAGATTCTTATGCAAAACATCGTACGCCAAGACTCTCTACTTACTAAAATAGTGTAAATTACGCCTCTTTGCTCGTCAGCTCTTCGTATGTGCTCGTGAGCTATGAATCTCGAATACATTCGTATTCAAATAGCAGGAGCGAGGGAGAGAAAAAGATTTCAGCGATGGCGCTTGTAACACACCCTCGCGTGAAAGTTAAAACCCGGTGCGCCAAGTTTGGCTTTAAAATGTGGGCTCACGACATGTACAAGTCTCGTGACGACCTGGACACGTTTCTCTCTTACGCTTTCTCCTTCTATCCTTCGCTCAATCGTTCTCTCCTTTATTCTATTTATTCCCTCTTTCATTTCTCTTTCTTTCTCTCTTTGCTGAGAAATATGTTGTTGCATATAATCCGTCTTTCTCTTAGTCTCGTTGCTTGTACGACACACACGTTACGAGTACTTATATGTCCATGAGCCAGCGTGATCTCTCTCGCGGGTGGCACAAAAACGAAGAGTATCGTACACACGTATCACGTATTAAGGAGATACAGAAAAGGGGCAGAGAAAATAACGACTTTTCAATGATATTTATTTATTTATTTATTTATGTGCTCGTTCGTGTATCTCGTATTTTATTTATTCGCTCAAACGGTAGTGCACTTTACGTTCTCAGCAAAAATTATCGAGAAAAAGATAAAGAGAGAGAGAGTGGCCACTGCGAGAGAAAAAAATTGTTCCATCAAACAAAATCCTATTTCGTTAAATAAAAAATGGCTAATCCAACTAATTTTTCGTTTAGGTTCAATGAAATCAACTTAAAAAAATGAACAGTTGGGTGAGACTTAATAGGATTTTGTTCGTTGAACAATTTTTTTTCCTCACTGGAGAAAATAAATTTTTTATTCCATAAAAAACTGATATACACAGTAACGCCTAATGCATGATGAGTTATGCATATTAGCTTTATCGGGCTATTCCCTAATGGGAAAGCCTCGCAGAATTTCCTCGACTGCGATCGATATTTTGGTCCCTCAAACTGCATACTGTTTTTTTTTCTTCTTCTATTTTCCGACCGGTTAATAACGGATTTCGCACTACATGTCTATATAAGCGAGAAAAAGGGAGCATGCGAGAGGAGCATAAACCGGAATGAGAGAGAAGAAAATGTGGCTGGGAATGAGGGGATATCGTTAGGAGGGTTCCCGGATTACCTCGAGCTGCGTTATAACGTGAATTCACGCGAGGGAGAGAGAAAAAAAAATGGAAAACGAGAGAAAGTAAAAAAAAAAATGGGCGAAATGAGAGAAGAGGAAAACCGGGAGGAACAGAAAGGGAGAGGGAGAGAGAACGATAGAAAATGAGAACGGTTCGTAGAATAAAAAAAATAATTTCTCAACCAGGTAGCGAAATAATTGATGAATGAATTTTCTTAATGAGGTACATTTGTGAATAAATGTATTTCATGGGTTTTTGCAAACGAATGCCAACCAAATATAATGCTCTTCAAAACTTTTCCTTTGTATACGTAAAATATATACTGTGTATGGGTAAACGTGTATTTAAGGAGAAAAAAAAATTGTTTCATCCGGTATAAACGATATAATTTTTAGTGCAATTACACACGAATATAGATTCGTACGATACGAATGCAAAATAACGTATGTAATATGCACTTAATTATATCCCCGTACGATTGCAGTCCACACCGTCGTAAATATGTGAAAGGAAGAGCAAACACGATCATATGTATATATTTATATTTTTATTGTATCTACTCATCTGCATCGGAGGCTGACCTACGAAAAAACAAAATGTAAAAAGAAAAAAAAACACAACAAGTTCGTGATATGGATATCGAAAAGAAAAAAAAATTGCGAGATAAAGGAAGAAAGATGTAAAAAGATGTTTTTCATCCCCGAGCAGGATTGCCTCGTGATTCGTATACGGCAGCATGAATACGACGTTAGAGCAGAGTCCAATTTGCGAAGTTGCGCACGCGCTCTTGCTTAATAAAACCGTGTTACGAAAACGAGGCTGTTTGAGAAAAAGGACCACAGAAAAAACGTAATAATCAAGTGCACACCGTTTAATTCCAACAAAAATTCTTTTTGGTTGCTCGTTTATTGTCAATCTTATTGTTTGGCACGATATTCACAGTTCTGGTGAGTTAGGGCCTTGAACTTTTTGAGCTACACATTTATCCTTACGCAAGTTGATGAAAGTTGCAAGCGTTACTGATTACGAATCTGAACTAAAAATTTCTAAATCCAAAATAATTTTTAATTTTTTGAAAGCGGAACGGCTGTCTAAAAAAATTTGAAAAAATTCTCTAAAATTCTTTGAAGTGCATTGAGTTTGTGAAAAAATTACCATTTTGATGTTCGTAGTGGTTTAGTCAAAAAATGAATAAATATCTCGGACGACGTATCAACCAAAAAAATGCTACAACTTTTGTTGACAGAATTTGTAAAATGTAATACAATGTATTGAACGGAGATAAATATTCGAAAGAAATAACAATACACTTCTTCGTGGGCGTTACTACTTCGTTCGAGATATAAATATTCTAACACGTGTATTTTTTATTCTCCGATAACTGTATCGGAAAATTGGTGGTAAGTTATGTACGTCAGACGAGAGATACGTATGTTGAGGTAGTTTGGTTAATGGGGTCTCTATGGAGATGGGGTAATGTACTTAAAGGCGCCACGACGCGCGAAAGTCATTAGTCATCGACTCGTTATAAATACGCGTAACATGTTATACGATCTCTCTAACCTGTAACCTCCCCTAGCGTACAATCTCGCATCTCTTTATCTCCCTCAATCTGGCTCTTTCTGTTGCTTCACTTTAGACAAGTTGAAAATGCCTCCGGGAGTCTTACTCTTTGACTAATCGTTGTATCCGGCCTCATCTAAACGAGTACCAAAGTCTACGAAGGTGAGAAGATTTCATCCATCTTTTCCTCTCTCATCTTTCTCCGTCCTCCCATTTCTATTTCTTTACGAGTCTATCTTTTTTCTCTTTAATTATTTATATATACAAGTTTATTGCTTTTCGTACCTCTTCATAAATTCTCTTATATCCACAGAGGATACGAAATTAATTAATGAAATAACTTCATAATATAAAACAAACACCAACCATAATTTTTCCCTTGTTCAACCCTCCTCCATAAATTCCACAATATTTTGATTTCTCTCCTCGCGTTATTCTCAATTGTTCTTTATTTTCATTATCGCACGGTTTAAAAAAGTCACAAATTTTACGAATATTACTATTAAATCGAAGATTTACTAAACGTCAAAATCGGCAAGATCGCATGCTCGTTGTGTGAAGGCTCGTAGATGATTGTGATCTCTGTTTCACCTTATGATCTGTTTCACCTTCGACCACGAGCAAATATATACATATATCTACGATTCACACTGCCAGTGGTTATATTCACGATCTTGTATTCGTGGCTGATCGATTGTGCGTTAGTCTCTGCCGGTGCTGCTGCTGCTGCTCTGTCTTTTCCATTAGAGACTGAGAGTATGTTTCGCACGCCAGCTTAAACCATTTATTATATATTATGTGTATATATAGCGATGTAAGAAGAAGGATCATAGAACGAGAAAGAGAGAAGCGATCGAGCTCTGATCGCGGAAGTCCTGGCAAGAATTTTAATGCCACAGGAGAGTCTTCTCCATATATATATATTTTTTTCTTCATATATATATATATATATATAAAGTGATACAACAAATCGGTATACCGTAAGGTCACTACGGACAGAAAGTTGCTATAAAGTGCTTTACAAGAGGACAGATTCGATACGGATTCAGCACGTTTAATATAAATCGCAGCATTCTGCTGCGTGGGGTCGAATCAACTGTATCTTTCTTCTACATTATTAAATAGGGTTTTCTGAGAATAAATTTTTATGGAGTTATATGGAGCTGAAAAAAAGGGAAAATTGAAGATTTTTTGTTTTGTTCTTATCAACAAAATGTATTATTCTTCATTTAAAACGGAGAGTGTTTTTATAGGACGATTATTGAATTTTTGTATATAACTATTGTAAGATATATATTAAAAAGTTTGCGAGGCATTACAAATTTCCGTTTTTTTTTTTTGTGATTATAAATACTTAACAAAATGAGTTTACGTTTACCGATTTCTAATAAAATTGCGTGGAAATATTCTCGAGTGGAAATAAAATGGAGAAAAATAGGAATAAAAGCGATATTTCCTTGTTGGAAAAACGGCCAAGGGATAAAAGGCGTTGAAAAAAAAAATAAAAATAAAAATTTGAAAATAAAAATAACGCAAAGAGGAAATATCCATCAACGTGGGATATTTAATGGGTTATACCAACGAACGCACGCACTGAGGGAAAGCGTGAGGAAAACGACCACGTCTTTAACGTTTATGTTCGTAGGTCGGCCATTGCTGGCGCCCTTATTCGCATGTATACGTGCCATCAAGCGTAGATATCCATATGCAGATATATTTATAGGGTGTTCTCATTTTAAATGGCGATATTTTCAAAGGCCAACGATTACATGAAAAATGTACATGAAAAAAACAACAACTCACCGCACTGGGGATAAAAATTTGTTTATCGAACAAAATCCCTTTCAGTTGAACGAAAAATGCCAGATTCAAACTTTTTTGTTTTGTTTTTGTGTTCAACAAATACAACAAAATCCTACAATTGAATAATTCGATTGAATTTCGATCTGTGGATGGTAAAAAAATTCTCGGATAAAGAACTCGGCGAATTTTTGCCATCCATCTGCGTCACTGTCTTTAGTCCGACTGCTTAAAAGATGTTGGTAATGTTCAGTTTTGAAAATTTGACATGTTGGGTGACTGATTTTTCATACATTTAAGGGCATACTAAGGATACGTGCTGAGTTAATAAAAATAAAAAAATGATTGAAAATTGATGACTAGAAAAAGAATTTTGGTTTCACTTCTTCGATAACCTTCAATGCTATTTTTGCTTTGCTTTTCGCCCACAGCCACTCTTGTTATTTATTCGTTCTGGATCACCAGATGCGATCGTCTAGAGAGAATCGCGCGAAAGAGAGAAAAGAGGGAGAGAGATGGGGAGAGACTGAGACAGAGGCGGAGTAATCGATTGTGAAATCGATCGACCGAAACGTCGAGGGGTTACGAGACGAGAGAGGGATTATACTCGTCGATAGAGTTATAGAACTTTGTGGTAATGTATATATAGATATATACAAAGCGGTAAAGACAGCGAGTGTGGGAGTGTATGTACCGATCTGTAGGACATTCACATCTCACTTTGCGCTTCTCCTATATATATCGTATGAAAACGCTCGACCGAGACGCTTCGGGGGGGAGTGAAACACTAATGCCCAGATATCCTTCTGATCAGACATTAATTTACCGATAGACGTTCACCCCTTAAACTGTCTAACCGTTTGGATATGCACGAACAAGAGGGCCAAGCATGTTCGAACGATTTTATAAAAAGAAAAACACTAACGATTTTCAATGCAGGCTTAACAACTTTGCTAATTGAGGTGTTGGTTTTTCATTCCACTCAATGACAAGCATTCGTTTTGAATCTGCTTTTTCTTTCGAATATCCAACATCAATTAAAGGGTCGAAGTGTAGAGAAAAGCTTCAATATTGGAGAAAAGATACAAACGCTCGAGGGAAATGTGTTCGGCTATTCATTTAAGGTTTTAGTTATGGTCTCGCCAAAGCCTTTTGTACAGAATTTTTTTTCAATTTTTCCGACACCTGAAACCTGTGTAATTTCAAAAGAATTTACCGTTCGTTTTCGAGGTGTTTAATCAATCAAAGATTGAACAACAGTTTTACTTATCACACGCGTTTTTATTCGGAGGAATAGAAAAATTTACATTTCACGGAATAAATTCGAAACTTTCCTGCAAATAATTTTTTTTTCTTCTTAATTACAGAGGAACGAATGACGAAGATTGTCTAAAAAAATCAAGAATTTTGACCATCTAGTTTCGGAGAAACAGCGATATGAAGTATAATTTGTGCCTCAAACTGTAAACTTCATGTTTGACATTTTTTCCGAAAATTAATATATTTTAATTCCTTCAAGATATAATAATTAACATTATAAGATTTTCGGGCAAGTTATATCAAAGTTTCCAAAAATAAGCCGGACAGTTAATTATTGAACGTGACTGTAGTGAAGCCTCGACGTTCATAAAGTTTTAACTAAAAATGAAGTTTATTTAGTTTCTTTTTAGAATGATTTAAAAAAGAAACTCGATAAAAGTTGAGGGGACACAGTTGGTATATATATGAGATTTTAAAACGAGATTTGCTTAAACTTTGCACCTGTCAAAATTCGGGCGAGAGGTTTGTGTGTGTTGGAGTTTTATTCCCCCAGCTCTATCTCTATCTAGTTTTCGATTTCTCTATTTTGTTTGCATCGAAAATTTGCCAATTGAAAGAGGAACGAGAGAGGATGTACGAAGCGGAAAGTCAACGTTGGGATCGTTAAATCGGGCTGGCCTCGGTCTCAATGTGTATCCAAAACGACTTTCAATTCAGGCCAGACGACTAATTGACTTTGTCCAATCGATTCATCGGAAAATCGAGGGTTGGAGGATAGGGGGGGGGGTGAAAACGATAGGAAGAAAGAGCAGATGCAGAAAGAGTACAAAGGGGGGTAATACCCAAATATACAGTGGGTCACGTATATTGAAAAAATAAATATATCGGTGTGTGAGAGAAAAAAAAGAAGGACTGTAATTAATTAACGAACATATTGATATACATAAATTGATAGAGGTAGCATTTTTTTTTCCACTTCAATTATATCGAAATATACGATACATCTATATATATATATATATCGTTTCTATATGTTTTGTCGAGTCGACTCAAGCTCTCTTGAATAATCTGTTTGTAACTCTCGTGATTTTATAATTAATTATTGTTGGCTGTATACGGTCCATTTTCGGAGAGAAGATTTACGAACTCAATTTACTTGGTTCTGTGCCTTTCGAGAGATAGATCGGATCTAAATCTCATCTGTGTATACATCGTTCTCTTTCTCTCCCTTCGTCTGTTTATGTTTTTCTCTTTCTCTCTCTCCCTCTTTCTCGATCAGTCTTTCTCTCTTTATCTTTCGCGTAGTTTATCTATTATTGCTGGAGTGCGAGTGCGGATTGTAAATTTACGGTAGAACTTTGCCGATTGGCCTCTTTCTCTCCCTCTCTCTCTCTCTCTCTCTCTCTCTTCTCCTTACTGTCCTCTCTGGGGCGCATCTCTCTCGTTAAGCGGTTACCTCTCTCTTTTTCTGTCTTTCTCTCTTTCTGTGCACCGCACAACGTGCCCATTATTTATGTACACCTACTTTATTTATGGGCACGGTACTCGTTCCTCTCTCTCTCTCTCTCTCTCTCTCTCTCTCTCCCTCTTCGTCTTTCCCTCCGCTTGTTTCATCTCTTTCTGTTTTGCAAAGTCCAGCACGTTTTATGTGCTCATACCTCGCGGGCCTAAGTGAGTCGGCGTTCTGACGAGGTGAACGATCATTAATTATGTAAAGACCACTTCTCCGTCTCGCTCAATCTTCTCTTTTATTCTCTCTCTCTCTCTCTCTCTCTCTTTAAATCGGCAAAGGATCGACCGATAAATTAATCTCTCACCGTCTCACAAACGACGACATTATGTATAGAAAAGTACCATATCGAACAGGCTAAGGGATAGGATAGGACGATAAATATTTAAGTTATTTTCGAACATTTCACAACGTACGTTGAATATAATAACAGAATAGTTATTTTGAAGAATATCAAAAAACATGTCATTTTATGTCCACGTGTTTATTTTTTTTTTTTTTACTTCACTTTTATATAGAGGCGTGTAGTAAAAAAAAATAAAAAAATGTATATATGAAATATCAGGAGAGTTTCGAATCGTTGGAAATAGAGAGCCTGAGGATTGTGTCATTAAAACAATTTTCGTTCCCTTGAAGAGTCTCTCCTGATCGATCGCGAGTGAATATGCGTTTCGAGTAGTCGTTACGACCAAACAAAAAAAATCACAATAATAACAATAATAAATTGAAAAAGTGGGTATGAAAAAGTGCGAGCTGGTGGGCGAATAAAAATCGGAGACGAGAAAACGAGGGAAAGAGATATAACGAGAAATTCGTATGAATGAAGGGAGAAAAAAGTACGAGTCTGAATCGTCGAGAGTTTGATCCGGATGATCGAATTCTCGTTACGGAATTATATATGTATATAATACTCTCGAATTGTGTTCTTTTCCCAAGCCCGCAGTTCTCCACTCGGCTGTGAGAGTTGAAACGCATGAGAAGAATAATAAAAAAAAATAATAAAAAAATCATAATAATAAAAATGAAATAAAATAAAAATAAACGGAGTAACTCTCTGCTGGCTCAACAATCAGTCCTACATCTGCGTCTCTCCGATGCATTAATTAACCCGGTAGCATTTTTAATCCCACGTTTATCTGCTAAAAAAAGGGTACCTTGAACGATATGAAATATTATGGTTTCCACGTACCGCTCCATGCTCGTCAAATTCTCATCGAATATAAATTTGCATCGATTACCCGCTCTCGTGTGCTAATGAAAAAACTATCGTCCAGCCATTCAATTAATGATAAAGCATCTCGAGCTGGATGATTCGAAGAAACCTTAGATTTCTCGTTTCGCTAGATATACATACACGACAGTCATCGGACGTATCTTTAAGGAAATAAGATAAAATGAGATGAGAGGAAAACAAAAAATATCAACGACAAAACAAAAAATAAGGATATGTGTATAAAAGAACGAATGACGCGGTCGAATGAAGTCACCATATTTCATGGCTGTCATGGGGAGTTAGTTTAGGAAGATGAGACAACGAGATCCAAGATAACATTATGGTTGATGTATATACGTATATACAATCATGTATATATATATATACATTTATAACAATTCTATATTTTATCACATATGTATATATATAATATAATTTATATTGTGATGGAGAAAATGATTTAAGATAAATCTCAATGATCTGCAAATTGCGATGAGTAACGATTTTTGAATAAATCAAAAACGTTTCTCAATACAGCTTTGTTATGTAAGCGTCGAATCGCCAGGTGATTAACCCTTCGGTTAGACGATTATTTTTACCACTGCTTTTTCCTCGGGGTTAAGGAGGTTCCTGGGATCAAAAAGAAGCTTAAAGTCTTGAAAATGTTCTCAGATTCTGATTTGTATCGAATATTCATATTTTTCATTGACATTCTTTCTAATCCGTCAAAATTGTGGTAAATAATGGATTTAAATATATAAAAACTTGAGATTACGATCGTCAGTGACTTGGAAGTCATTGAAAAGTGAGGTTAAGTTTGTCAAACGTATCAGCTGTTATGTCAATACCGTGCCACATAAGTCAGTTTTATATTCTTTTTTTAACTTGAAAACTTGAAAATTTCGCACAACATATTACAGTTTTCAATAACTTTACTCATTAATAACTAAAAAAAAAAATTCGACTACGAAAGTTGGGTTCGGTTAGTTCAAACGTATTTTGTCAAAGGCGATTTTGAAACGACAATATATTTTGAAATTATTGAAGGGGCGACACGAAATTGTGTTTTACACAAAATTGAACAAAGAAAAACTGGTAAATGGCAGTACAGATTCGCCCCAGTTTGAAACCGTACGGTTAATAACTGATAAATGTATAAAAAAGTGATTAAATCGATAATTTATATTGCGTAATAATTGGGTAGAAGGATATAAATTTGGTAAAATCATAAAATTAGATAAATGACGTTAATTTAAAATTAACGTGAGTCGAATAAACGTTCGTTGGTTCATTAGGTTTGAAATAATAATGAGATTGATAAGAATATTCGTATTTGATTCGTGACGGGGGAAAGAAGAGAAAAGAGGGCAAAATGGTCTCGGTGCTATCATTAATTAATAATCCTTCTGAGAGGAGAAAGATCCTTGTGGCTGTGAGGAGAAGAAGAGGAAGAAGAGAAAGATATGCGGGACCATGAATCAAGCAGATGGTGGACAGCGTGGTACTTCTCTCGCGCGGTGGATCCTGCACGTGCGACTCTCGTCGTCGACAAGGACGAAGAGAATGAAGAGAAAGAGGAGGAAGAAGCGGATCACAGGACGAGAGGATTCGAGTATCGCGGTGTGTGTTCCTTGTACGATCCTCTATATTACTTGTCCGATCCTTTCTTTATCTTTATCTCCTTCCTCTTTCTCCCCCCTCCCCGTTCCACTCTTTTTTCTCCCAGTGCGCCAGTAAGGAATCCACAAAATTCTCTTTACGGAACTTCGCAACTTTGCTCTGACGAATATCTGCGAGGTTTTATGATTTCGAAGTTTGCATCGTTGGGATGCAACAAAATTTTACGTTTTCTCGAGCATTACCCACAGACATTTTTCGAAATACGTTCTTCTCTCGCTAGTACGTAACAAAATGTAAACGATGCGAAAAAAAATGCTTACAACTATTTAGAAAAAAACGCAAAAACCTTGGAAAATATGTTGGAATTCAAAAGTCGCGTTGAAATTGTTTCAATTGTTAATCTGACTCACTTTTTTCAGATGTCCTTTGTGGGTGCCGATGAACACAACCGTGTAATCGCCCGTAGATGTCGCTGCAACTGCTGTCAAAAGATCCTTGAAGGTTATAACCGGTTGAGCTTTCATGGGTTCTTGACCACCGAGAGGCGTGTTGACGTCGAGACCACAAAAATCTTCAGCAATTGTTTGAAGTTTCTGTTAAAATATAAACAAAAATTTGACATTAGACAATTAGCTTTATAATTTTGCAATATTTTGAGAAATATGGAAATTTTGTTGTTGATACTTTTTCGCAATTATTTACTTCTTGAGTCTCAAATGACAAAAGAAAATTTGACTTTTTTCATTGAATTTCATGTAATAACAGTTTTTCCCTCTTGACGAGGCCTGGAGGTGTGAATTTTTTCAAATTTACAGATTTGTGCTAAAGAGCATCGAAGTCAATGTTACGAAGCGTATACAAACGTTCATTGCCAGTCAACGCTTGTATATACAAGTAATCGATGATCCGTGGGGGTACAATACGATCAATATCCAATTAATGCTCAGATCAAAGAGACGAGAGGTTTCCCGTCGATTCCCAGTGCGTTTGAGCCTCGTGACAATCTCTATGATGTTGTACATGTACGCAAATATATATACACAAGTCCTTACACATCTGTAAATTTCTCTACAGGGTGTCAGCGAGCAGTAAGTGAATTTTAATCAATTAACTGTTGAAACAATTGTTTTCAATAGATATATTAATTTTATATTATTTTTAAACAAATTTTTCGTTCAAATTCCAATGTAGCAAGATGCATTCAATAAAACTTCATTTATAATTCAATTTCTAGTCAAACTGTTCATTTTTCCACCGTCATGTTCTACCAATTGACTTAATTTATATATTTTATTTTTGTCTTTATGGTTTTCCCGTATAACTTTGTGAGGTTTCAGAATCCTATTTCATAATTTTAATTTAATGAACCCCGTAAAATATATTTTTTCGAACGTAAACCTTGCAACGGCGTCGAAAACGACCCTAATCGTCTCTTTATCATAAAAAATTTTTCGCATACGATAAAACCGTTTTATTATACATCATTCTCACCGTTTTTCAAAGACGAGGAGAACGGGAAAAAGAAGTGTTTTTTTTCTAAGAAAATAATGGGATCGCCCTCGACCACGTTAAAGAGGTGAAGCCAATTTCACTGTTCCGAAGCCTGTTTTTCCTAATGCGCTGCTTCGCCCTCGAATTTGCACGAGGGCGAAGAGAAACAGAGCTTAGGAAACTCAGCCAAACAGTTGGTTATATTTTTACTGAGTTCCAGTTGGTCAGCATCATCAGAAACTCAGAAGAACTGCCTCCTACTTATCGATTAATACCCGAGCTCGTGAATGACTAAGTATTCACCCAACCAAGTATTGACCTCATCCGAGGGTGATGAGAACTTTATAAATCGCTGAAGCCACGCACCAACCGCGAACCCCTCGCAGTATTTCATTTATTTATTTGATTTTATTTATTCATTTAAATGGCGTCGTTAAATTAAAGAGCGAACTGAACTTTCAGACACACGGTATATATTGTTATTTTGCTAGGGAGAGTATATTAGTGTTGATGTAATAGTAATAACAGGTCACAAGCTGCATCTGATGTATCCAACCGAGAGAGAGTGAGAGAGAAAGGGGCCCTTCCCGATTACGTGCTTCGCTAATTATCGAATGCCAATCCAACGATCATTCGCACACGCCTAATAATATCGTTGTTGAATTGATAACCTGATCGGTCGATTCACTCTCAACGTATCAAAGCTCCATTTCACTAACTACAACTGTACATTATTTACAAGGCTGTGCTTGACTCTCGGCGATTACGTCCGCTCAAATTCATTTTTGACTTTCCATCAAACGATTATATATCCAACGTTTGCAAAACGAAAGATAAATGATTGTTGAAAATTTACGAGCAAAGTTCGCGAAACAGTAATATTTGATCTAAGTCGAGAAGAAACAATGAAGAAAAACGTTGTGACAATGTTTTGAAATTGTGGCTTTTGCCTCGTTCGATAAAAATTGTCTCGCATTGTCTCAGATCGAGAAACATTCTGTGAGAGAAATAAGAGCTTGTTTTCGATTAATTAGAGCTCGAAACGATCCGTCACGGATAATAGATTTGTACGCCTACGCAATCCATTCTCTTAGACTCAAGGTACGGCATAGATTCTTCCTTTCGCCTAAGCAAAATATAGTCTTATCCTTAATTTTGTTATAAATGAATATTATTAATTTTATATTATTAGGTTCGAGTATAAATTTATTGAAATAATATACTCTCGGACAGATAAATCTTTCGTGGAACAAATTTCATTACAGAAATGTTCAATAATATTGATTTCCTATCAATTAACTAATTATTACGAGCATCGTTCCAAAAATTAAATTCAATCGAACATGAAAAGTTTCAGTCTACACAGAGAGAATTTAAATTGAATTTCATTTAATTTTATCTGTGCAAAATGTAAATTTTCATTATCAGAAAATCAAATTTCGTATATTTCCATGAAAATTTCAATTTGGTGCATTAAAAATGACCTAAAATTGTCTATTGAACCGAAAATTTTATACCACAGTGAGCGATATTGATACACGGTAAATTGAAGCGTGTATTTACACAAGACTTTTTTTTGGTAATAACGAAATTTAAATCTCACAACTTTTCAATGATGTAAATCCATAGATTACGGTTTACAACAACATTTGGATGATTATTGTTCGAAAAATGCAAGTAAAATATTATTAAATACCATTCAATCTGAATTGTTATTTCATTGAGCGAATGTACGAATTGAGTGGATGATAAAATATGCTTGGATATCATTGCAATTCATTAGTATTGGTAGCTCTTAGTATAAAGGTAGGAAAGTGTGTGAATTTCTAGTAAATCATAACTCTCGAAGTTTTATCTGATTATTAGATCGACGGTGATAAATAAATGCACGTTGTTGTTGCTTTTTTTTTTTGTAACGTATCGCCAAGGGGTGTCCGGGGACCTCGTGTTGTACAAAATTGTTCTGGCACGTGTATAAATTCAGTGACTTTCTCTCTCTCCCTCGTGCTCGGATAACGAGTGCTGTACGACGAATAATAATAACAATAATATATTTAGTCACTATAGGATAATTATACGAGGCCTGCATAATATTTAGCAAATGGTATTCTTTTTTCTTTACTTGCATAAAAAATATATTAAAACATCTATGCCAAGCATATTATGATAAGTATTATTGTAGTAGTCGTTGAGTAATTGTCGAGTATGGAAGCGTGAATGGAGAGTGAATTCTGAGCTCGAAGTCTCCATATTTAGTGCACTTTTATTTTTTGTTATCTTTATTTTTTCATCCAATGTCCCTTTCCCTCGGCATGACAATAAGTCGTCAGTACATTCTCAACAAAATATGGTGTCTGTGTATATTTGTACGTGTTACAGTTGTTTGTATTTATATGTGTGTATATATATATATATATATATATTTGTTATTTACATATATAAAAGGGTGTTTAATAGCGAGAGAGCCGCGAAGCTCACTGGACCGAATGAGAGAAAGAAAAAGAGATGGAGCAAAGCGAGGAAGATATACAGACAGAGATGGTGGACGTTTAAATTTCATTCGTGTCCAGGACGATTTCATTCTCGACGTCGTTTCTCGTTCTCCATGCTCGGGCACACAGAAAGGACAAATTTATTATTCCACTGAAAAGTCTCGCACAGTCGGCACAGTGCAACGATGGAGATACGAAAACTGTACATTTCTCTGGTCTTTTGGAAAAAGAGGGAGATATAGAGAGATGGTATAGTAGGTCGGAAGTATTATATCTCTTGCGTACCCTTTTCTACCTCTATAGTTAGTTACGCGAGTCGCTTTCTCTCGTACCTTCGTATCCCGAGACTTTTTCCCCCTCCTGTGGCCCCCTCTCGTTTCACCGTTCAAATGCCTGGATAAACATTTTCGAAAATTTTGCCTCAGACACCACATTTAGTCGTGCGAGTCTGACAATATTTCGATGCAAGAATGCACTCGTCGTCTCTTCGTAAATCTCTTGCTCCCAACTGCAATATGATACTTGCAGAGAAAGAAAAGTCAGGACAATATTGCAAACTTTACGACATTGCGTTCAAAGTATTTTAACCATATTTACAAAAAATTTATACGTTGTTGAAAATTACATTATTGAACAGCAACAAATGTTTCTTTTCTTTTTCATCGATTCACTAATTTTTCAAATTGCCTTAATTTTCAAGAAAAATTCAATGATTTGCATCCGAAAAAGATGGCTGAGTTTCCATCGTTCAAAAAAAATAATTAAAATTAGGTCTTTAACGAAGAAAGAAATAAGAAATTTCGTTGGATTGCAACGATGCAAATTGCAACGTGGTAAATTATTCAAAATTATTTATTTTTTGTTTCCCCCAAATAATTGTCAGCTCTTTTGCCTTCATAAATAAATAAATAAATAAGCACTGAAATGACATTTTGGGTATTTTATGAGCACGACTAAAGAAATATAAATACTTGTTGTACCAAAGCTGGTAAAAATGGGACAATGTTTGGTCTGCTAATTTTAAAAAGTGACGGATTAATTACAGTTGAGATATAATACTTGAAGAAAAAATGGGAAAAAAAGAGAGAAATAATGAACGAGAGGGACGTGGGGTGCTTTGTGTCTTAAACAAGGTGGCTTAAGTAGTCCACCATGACGAGGGGAACATAAACGACAAGGAATAGTGGTGGTTGGGGAAGTGGGAGGGGGTGTGGATTCTCATCGTGTCCTCCACATCCCTCCCTTGTCCCTGAGGGCAAGCCACAGGGCGTCGTTATAAATCCCAACCCCGAAAACCATGCTCCACTCTTGCACACCCCAAACCTTGGATGTATGCCCCTCGCTAATCTATACCAATATAAACCCGTATATAAACACATACGTGGATACGAGTAAACGTGCGTATATGTATGGAGCATCCTCGTTTCGACGTTACATCTAATTAAACCGCGGAGCAACCCCGCCAGTCGTACTACACTCTTTACCCCCTTGGTTCCCGAGTCTTGCGGAAATCGCATCGTTTATAATTACTCGACACTTTGACACGACCAACTCAATTACACTAGCTGGGCTCGAAAGAGAAAGAGAGAGAGAGAGAAAGAGAGAGAGAGAGAGAGAGAGAGAGAGGGAGAGAAAAAGGAAGAGAGAGCAAATGTAAACGAGATGTCGGTACAGAAACAAAGAGCTACTGAACCCTCTGCCATTTCTGGTGTACGTAGACGAGATGTCGCAACGATGGTGTTCTTGGCTATCGCATATGTTACAGTATCAGAGAATATTTTAGTAATGAAGGATCCACAGCCGAGGACAGAATGTAATGTATACGAGGCATAAAAAAAAGGCTGGTCTAACTTAATGTATTTGAATTATATTCGAATATATCATCGCGAATATTAAGAAAAAGAAAAAGGTTTTACGTCACGTTCGAATTCTGTCAAACATATTCATTTTCATCCCCGCATCTTGACATTGGGGTTAGAAAAAAACGAAATACAAGACCAAAAGCTCGGTCGCTCGACTGGTGATTAAATGTCGATAAATCAATTTTTATTCGATCGATCTTGATAAACGTCAGACAAGGAGAGAGAGAGAGAGAGAGAGGGGAAGAAGTAAATATAAATGAGCGGAACGAGGATGAAACACGAGAGAATAGATACCGGAATGAAAAGAGTGAGAGGGCGCAGGCGAGAAAAGAGGAATGTCATTCGGAAACGGGCCACAGGAGACCGTGTCACCGAACGCTGTTAACGATAAACGAACGTCGGACGAGAAAAAAGGGTCCATGTGTCCCTCTTACTCATTCTCTCTTTTTCTTTTTCTATATTTTTCTCACAGTCGTTTCACTCGATTTTCACCATCGATGCGTGTTCTGTATCGAAGGGTTGCTTTTGCAAAGAGGAAAGGGGTAGAGGAGTTGTTACGCACGCGTTATACACTTTTACCCTGGCCGCGGAGTATCAAGAGAGGCGAAATAGTCGTTCCAGAGGCCGGACGATGGGATCTCGTTTGGTCGAGGCGTCAGTGTGTAGACGTGAAAATCACCATCAACAAACCATATTCGACGGTACGAAACGTTTTTTCTCTCTATTTCGATTTTTTTTCATATTTTTTTGTTTTTTCTTCATTTTTTTTCCGGAAATCATTTTCCTCTCGTTCACGTCAACTTCATTCTCTGGTTCCCCGGAATGGGAAGTAGAGATGAGATTTTAAAAGTGCGAGAGAGAGAGAGAGAGAAAGATCGACGTCAAAGTGAGGCTTAACGATCCGGAGTGAGAGCGAGAGGTTGAGTACCGTGTCAAGAGCCCGAGAGAATGCCATGAGCTCGTTGGAATGCAGTGACAAAAAAAAATATACATCATTCACGTTTTCCGGATGCTGCACCACCATATTGGTCCGTTCACGAGTACAGTACAGAATGTACACGAAAGATGAGAATTACGCTGCTCTCTCGTCACGTCCATGAGCCAGAGAACCAACAGATTGATCCAGTTTCTGTGCATGAAATGAGAGACTCTTCTACCTACCGAAACGTTCTCGTGTTGTCAATGATATAAGCTTGAGAACGAGAATACAGGAGAGAGAGAGAGAGAGAGAGAAATGGAAAGAGAAAAAAAATAATGCAAAAATGTATCAAAAGCTAAAGACACAAAACTTCTAATTATTAAAAATTCCTTTAAAATTCGATAGAGACTCGAAAAAATTGTTTGTTGAATCTATTTATGTTTTAGGTTTTGTTTTTTCCATCATTGAAATAAAACGATTGCTCCATAAATGATAAAAACAACTCTTAAAAAATATTTCTCAGTGTCTCTGTTTCTCTTACGTGGATCTATGCGGACTCACACTCTTATAAATATCCTGCAAAGACTTTAGTATGTGAAAGTTGTATTACTGTATATAGAATTGTTTAGATGACGTCGTTATTCGTTGTAGCTGACCACACACAGTACGAGCCCTTGCACAGAGCAATTGGCACGCACCGATCGTTTATTTCCAGCTCTTTCATCCCTCACGCCCTGCTTTTCCTCGATAAATATATTTCTTACGATATATATTTATCGAGGATTATTATGCCATCAAGAACGAGGGATTTGTCCCTCCATATAGGAAAAAGATCGTGTATTAATGTTGAAAAGCACTCTAGGGCACTTTATAGTTAAAAATAAATCCATTCAAATCGCCCATTTTTTTTTGTCGCCATCTCTCAAAATTGACAGGACGAATTTTCGATGAAATTTCTTTAACAATGGAAATAGGATTGTACACCCGTACTCCATTGTTGACAAAAAAAAAAAAAAATCACAAGATTTATGAGCGCAGTCGAATGATTTTAGTATTCTGATGGTATTAAAACACTTGAGACTTATATAATGAGCGATTAATTGCTCACTCGTGATTTCACATTTCAAGGAAACAGAGAAAAAGATATAGAGGAATGGATACAGGGCGAAAAAAAAAAACGTTCGGACGTACAGTGGTTTGGGAAAAGATTATGGAAGGGTAGGAAACATATAGAAGAAAAAAGAAGATAAAAGAAGAAAAAAACGAACTGTGAGAGCGAGTAAGTATATGCTCGCGATGGTATGCAATTTTATACGCGAAGCAGTGAACGTCGATCCCTCGGATCTCGTCGAGAGAAGGTAGCGATTCCCTTGGCGCGATGTTTCCAAGGGCGGGGTTATCCCACTATGAGTTTTTCTCACGTACATATATACAACGTACACACATTCACAAGCGCATAGACTCAGTGCTCGACGATCATGTACAGGGTTTTCCATCCCCGAACCAACACACACGTTCGAATTTTCTCCCTTGTGTGCACTACGTTCTCTCGATCGGTAACTCGCCGGAAGTCGTCTCGCGAGCGTCGTGCAATTTTCCCGGAACGAGCGAGATAGAGATGATAAAAAAGGAGGGGGGCTGAAAAGGAAGCAGTGGAAGGGATGAAAGAAGGCACGAGGGTTGTTCGATAGTATATAGAAAATATCTGGCTACGACGTTGCCCTTAAACACACACACACTCATCTGTACTTTCCAGGAAACGCATTTTTTTATTCCTCTCGCTTACTCTCTCGTTAAACACAACACCGAAGAAAAGCCCACAAAATTTCCAGCATCTTCTATCGATCATTTTTCGCTGTATACGTAACTTTACTGGAGAACTTCTCATTCTCGTTTCCTCTTTCTCTCTTATCCTCTTTTTAGTCCAAGCTCCTCCGAGCAGACAATGTATAGAACATTAGAGCTTTCGGGGAAACCCTCGTTTGGAAACTCATCCAACAGGATATTAGCCCGGCAATTGAGGGAGTTCTCCATCTCCACCCCCCCCCTCTCTCTCTCTCTCTCTCTCTCTCTCTCTGAAAGACTCCTCCCAAGTTTCTCCACACTATCATACATATAAGCACACTTGACAGGGTTTTAGCTGTATCGTTTCGAGATAATTACCCTCTCCCCATCACCTAAATACATATTATATAGATATGTATTCAAGGCGATATGTGTTCACCTGTCTAATGAATATTAAACTTTCGTTGACACACTGGGTCTCTTTGACCCGGAATGATTCTTCACCGTTAATTATCCGTACCCTAAAAAATTTAAGAGGTCTTGCCAGCACTTTTTCATCAGAATAAACAATTTGTTCATTCTGAAAATAAGCTAACAAGTTGATTCGTTTAAATAAGTGCTTTATTTTATAAATGTCGTCAGGACGCTATTCATTTTTGATAAAAAGCGTGTTTCATGAGCACATTCCCGGTTATTAATCATAAAAATATGAAAATTTGACAAAATTACGATTTCTTGAAGTTTTTGAAGTTTTCAATGGTTTATTTAAATGTTTAAAGTGTGCTCCTGATTCTTTTCAATAGAAATCGAACTAAAAAATGTTGATGACAGGTGGATGAACTAACTTCCGGATCAAATGGACCCAGTGTGGCAATGGACAGGTTTGAGTATATTAACAAAGAATTAATGATGCTATAACGGTTTATCTATTCTAACAACAACAACAACAACAATAATAATAATAATAAGTATAATAATCATAATTTGAGTGGAATATATTATATTCAGTATCATGCAAATCTGACTCGAAGTAATATCAAATACCAACGCTCGTTGAACAACCAGAACGGTGAGTTGATGTCAAATATAAGAAGAAGTTATTTGTATACATTATTTCTCAGCGAAGTAGTTTCCATCTTCCTCGCTCGCTTTTCTTTCCCTCTCTCGTTCCCTCTCTCTCTCTCTCTCTCTCTTTCTCTCTCTCTTTCTATGCCTCTCGTACGGCGAACTGTTAATTAATTAGCATAATGATTCCGTTTGGAGAAGAGACACGTGCGGTGGCTTGTGACAAAGCATCCCACAAAGTTTCTAGAGAAAGAGAGCGAGAGAGAGAGAGAGAGGGAGAGAAAATGAAATACTACAACGAGGAAGCTTTAGCCTTCGAGAGGTTCTCCTATCCTACCGACGAAACCCTGTCGACCCTTGTGATTTTAATGAGCGATTCGACCAACTACTCTCAAATTATATATATATATATATATATATATATATACACAAATATGTTGTACAAACACACTAGTTGTGCCCTCGGGTGCACGAAACTTTCATAGCAAACATTATTTCAACATATAACTACATAAAAACTGCAACAAAAGTGAAAACTTGGCTGGTGGTGTCTTGATTGAAAATTCAACGTTGAGGACGTTTCTTGATCAGTTTTTGCAGCATGTTTTGAACCAAATTCATTTCTCAGCCAATCTTTAAATTATTGCGATTCGTAATTTTTTTTTTTTTTTTTCAAGTAATTTCAAAAGTAATTTCATAAAGATAGTAGTCTAGTAATGAAATTAGTTTGACTCAAATTGAAGAGTGTTTAAAAAAACAAATACCAACTTTTCATGACTTCACAAAAATGGTTGCAACATTTCCTCTCAATTTAATTATTATGACATTACGATTTTTCACAAATATTCAAAGTTCGCAATCGTTTCTCGAAAAATTATATTATTCCACTCATCCACTCAATAAAAAAAAATTGAGTTTTTACAAAATCTCAATTTAACGTAACAAAAAAGGGTTAACGAAGCCAACAGATGAATATCGCGAACGGATTGACCTTTTGTTTTCTGTAATTAAAAGCTGTCGATATAGTTCGTTCATATAAATTTTAGAATGAAAAAGTAATACTGTGTCTGTTGTTCAAATTGTGTCGAACGATGTAAAAAAAAAATGTTATAATTAACGTTTCAATTTGCGTTTGAAGTTGGTTTGATTTACAGAATATTGAATCTTTTTGTATCGACAAAGTTCAGAACTAAAAAACAAAAAACAAAAAACGACAAAAAAAATCGAAACCCTCCACGGAATACGACATACGTTTAATATCAGACATCATGATGGCACAACATTCGTTTCGCGTTTGATGCGTTTTTGTGTTCGATTGATGACTAGGGATTGATTGAAATTGGAGTGCGACTATGCGTTCGACTTTCTCTCCTCACTCCATCCCTCTCTGTCTGTCTGATTGCCTCCGAAAGCTAGGAAATTGAATAGCATTGACGATGATATACATGGAAAAACAAATACGATTGTAAATCAAGTATATTTAAACAGCAGTTTTATACACTGGTCATTGGTGTTGTTGTTGTTTTTTTGTTCTCTCTAGAACCATGAAAAAACGTGAGGATAAATCAGTTGAATTGAAATTGGCTGGAGTACAAATTCATGCATTTTAGTCACGAGGATGAAATGTAAATCTCGTCTTTGTAAGTTGTTACATTGTAAATACCATGACATTGGTAAATAATGAATGTACGAATATAAAGATAGGATTTTTGCTAATGAATTGGACTGCTATGAGAAGATGAAAAAATATTTCGCTGAAATAAGGCAAAAGCTCGAGCCTTTCAGTCTCCCTTCCGCTCTAGCCCTTCGCGTTTATATCAAATAATTCGTTTCAGCATCAGCGAAAAAGTTTATGTTTGTATGAGTGACGTAACGTCGCCAAGTTTGAGGCAAGTATAGAGACAGAGTAAAAGAAAAATGGTATAAAATGGAATGGAAGGTGGGAGTGTATGAACGGTATGAACGGGGAGGGTCAAAAGTAAGGGGATGAAAAGGTGGTATATTTAGTTGGGACCTCGTCGAGAGGGATGTTACCCGGAGTTACCGGAATGCTGCGGGCGTGTCGAGTCCCCGGAGGAAAACTCAAGAAGGAAGACGATTCCTGGTACTTGTTACGAGAGAAAGAGAGAGAGAGAATGATAAAGAAAGTAGAAAATATGAGGAAAGAAAAGTCGAGAATTGCCGCCCGCGTACAGGCAATACTGACAGTGATGTTGCTCGTGAAAAACGGGAATTGAGCACTGATTAAAAATACATGTTACGCTGCTATATTTAGGGGCGATAAGAGGACGCGAATTTGTGGATGTTAAGGATGTAGGGTAAAAAGTAAAGATAAAGAAAACTCGCAAAGAGGAGAGGAAAAGAGAGTGTGGGAGAAAGAGAGAGAGAGAGAGAGAGAGAGAGAAAGGAGAAAGAGAAGGAAAGAAGAAGTAAAAGGAGAGGTTGAGAGCGAATAGCATAAACGAGACCAAGGATAAGTCGTATTGAACGTAAGGGTTGCCACCCAACGACCCGCCGGTGGCTTATAAAGCCAGCTTAACGTCTACCAAACCCCTCTAACGAGAGGCTGTATCTTCTGCTCTTCTCTGGTCCCCGCCAGCCTCGCTCTCATCTCTCAGTCTCCTCATGGTGTTTCTTCCGACATCTTTTTTTTCTCTGACTTTCCACCCTCCTCTTCTTCTAATTCCCTTTCTCTCGGCTATTTCCGCACGGATGATATCTCTCCTTTGCACTCTCACTCTCTTGTTATATAGCTCCATCATTCTCCACTTTTCTCTCACCGTCTCTCTCGGTCCATTCTTTTGCAACGACTACTTCTTTCTAACGAATATTTCGTTTATTTTTTTCACGCAGGACTGTCCCGAGAACATGCACACAGTCGTCCCCGTATCTTATTTCCCAGAGAAACATCTTTTCTCTATTTTCCACATCTTCTTTTTATTTATTTCTCGATTTTTTCTCTCTCTCCCTCTCTCTCTTTCTCTCTCTCTCTCGAATTAACCGACTCCTCCCTAGGACTGTGCTCGACGAACCTGTCGACAACTAACCCCCCAGAGTATAAAACGGGAAAGGCACGCGGAGCGGCAACCCCCACGAGGAGAAAGAAAAAAAAAACAGACGAAAGAAACGAAGCAGAAAGAGGGAAAGATCTGGAGCTGGTCTCTTCCAACTGTCGTATATAACTATGTAGTGACGCCCGTGATTATTCCAAATTTTCAGCACAGTACCCTCTCCTTTCCCTTACTTATTAAACCACAAATATGATATATACATATATATATTGAATCGCAGACGACACGAGCGCACCCTACACTCTCATCCTTCCAGCCAGAGGGCCCCACGTTTTTCCTCTTCCCTTACGATTCTTTTTTCTTTTTTTTCCTCCTTCCAACCCTCCGCGAAATGAGGTCTACCGTGCTTTTTATTATGAATAATTCTCTCGTCCCTGGCGTGGTTTTGCAAATTTATCGCCTCGTCGTGGTTTATGCAAATTTTTTTTTTCCCCACTTCACTCCAATCTACACCGAATATTAGTGGAGCAGTATGTGGCATAGAAATATCAGTGCATTCTTCAATTTTTCGTATTTTACTCGAGCAATTGTTAACATAGTTACCAACTACATGTTCGTAAAAAAATTCTTAAAATTCAACGTGTATTCCATGCAGCCTCCAATACGTGTTGAAAAGTTTGAGATGAAAAATTGACGAAAAATTATAATTTATTGCGAGATTCGGGGCACGATGGAAATAGCCTGAGTTACATTTTTTATTTATTAACCAACTGTTATTCATATTCAAACAAAAAAATATGTTTGTTTATTCCCGTGTGTTGTTAAATTATTTTGTTTAATTTGTTTATTGATACGATATGAAAAAAACGAGAGATTTTTGCCGAATGTTATATGGTCCTTGCATCGTCATGGACGTTTTTTTTTCACGATTTTTCTCGTAGACGTAAGTAATTACGCTTCCGGCTGTTCAACAAGGGGCCGAGTAAAAAAATAAAGGGAAGAAAGAGGAAGAGTGAAGAGCGAAGAGCGAAGAGAGACTTACAGGGATGGAAAGGCTCGTAGAAAGAAGGAAATATACTCTTTCGTGCTCGCGGTTAATTTCGAGCTATTTTCTCTTTATCTCTGGGTACTCATACACACACTCATATAACTTTACATAACTGATCGTTTCTGTGTTTCTGTGTCCCGTATGCGTGAATAGATGGCAAGAGATGTAGAGCGAATAAGAGAGTATGAAAGAGAAAGAGAGAATAAAGAGAGAGAAAGAAAGAAAATCATGCAAGAGAGTTGTCCCTTCGCATTTATACTCCATATGTGAAGTAAAAGGGGTGAAAAAACGATGAGGAGAGAACGACCGTATGGGAAAAGTGGCGGAGGATGAGATAAGCGCAACCAGGGAAAGCGAGAGACTTGTAAAACGTGGCAAAAAAAAAGGAGCAACGGAAATTCCCGAGTACTTCATCGCGTACTTTCCGCTTTTTCCTACGTTCGTTTTTTTTCACATCTGCATAATAGCAATGAGAGGATAGTCGTCAGCAAAGACTCGCAAGAGTTTCTCCATTTCTTTCTCTTTTCCTCTTTGTCCACACATCAGAGCCCGCAAATGAAATCTCTGTCTCGCAAATGAAAATTTGTGAGGTAAAAAAATTTCGTGATACATCGTCATCCTCTCTTCAATTTCTAGGCAATACCAAGTCCCCTATGTATTAAATATTTACGATTTTTACATGAAAGGACTTTGTTGAGTATCCTTGTGCCTTTTGAGCTCCCTTAAAGAATTTTATCGTTGTCTATTGATCGTAAACAAAATCTCCTCTTTCACTACTTTTTATTCTATCCTCTCAAACTTTACTCGAATCCTCTCTCAATATGGAGAAAAGGAATGGGAACTAGATTCCAGGACTGCAAAAGATCGATTACAATACGAGCCCCTAGCGAAAGACATCGATATAGAAAACCTCCCTCACTTTACCCGAGGTTTGCCCACTACCTCGAGCTTACTTCTTTTTCCATCCGAAAACTCTATCAAACAGACCTACGAAAATCGACATTTATATCTAAACGTTGTATTTTTGACCGAGTCATAAATTCCAAAGAGTGGCCAAGTCGATATTCATTGGTTTTATTCGTTCGAACAATAAACAATTCAGTTCAAATGAAACTTCAAACATGTCACAAAAGTGCATTGACAGTTAGATCTGACAGACAAGAGAATTGATAAGAAATCTACAGTTACAATGTCTGTAAAGAAAAAAAAAAAATAGTTAATGAGCATTTTCACCTGGACGTGAAATGAAATTTAGTTTCTACTTTCTTCTTACAAAGCTCCGATTAAATTTGAAAAAAAAAAAAAAAAAAAAGTAATTTCGTTTAACCCAATGGAGTTTCATTGTATTGCTTGAAATAATGAAACTTTGATTGGCATCAAATCATTTATTGCATAAGTCTGAAGTCATATATCGATAGAGGAACATAAATATGTATGTGATTGGTATGTGAACATTCGTAGTCGTAAGAGCTTGAGGCGACTCTTGTGCGCCATTTATACGAGAATTATCCGTCCGGTAAAACTTGTTCGCGGGTGGGAAAACCGCAAGTACTAAAACTGGTTCAAAGAGATCTATAGCCAAGGATATATACGTATATCTGTTTTTTTCGCGTACATATCGTTCGATCAAATCGTTCGAGATATAACGCTATAAATAGAAGCGATTTTCCCTCGAAGCCACACACACACACACACATACACGTAGACTATTTTTCGAAACAGCATCTCTGGAAAAGCGATTTTCTACCAATCGTCTAGAATTTTGTGTCATATATAACAGCATATTGGAGAAAGAGAAAGATGCTCGTTTATGTAGGACGCAATATCCAAAAATGTGACCCACAAAGAGGGAGAGAGCTAGAGAGAGAGATAAACAAAAATAGACAAATAGACAAAAATGTAAAAAACCTATAGAAAAAAAAAATCAACGAGTAAAGCAAAAAAAAAGGATGATTCAGGGGATGATGCAACGACAGATCCACATACAGAGAGAGTGAGTTTACTTGATTGTCGAAAGAGAACGGTAAATCTCGGAGTTTCAAACGAATCGTGAATGACCACTCGATTTTTTACAGATTTATTGGAGCCCTCTTTCCCTCAGTCAATTTATACATATATGGACAAATGATATATGTGTATGCGTATGTTTGTATTTGGATCAATTCCGATATGTGCACTGTGACCAGTTCGATCGTAAATTTTCTGATTGCCCTGTTTTTCAGCCTCTTTCTCTGAATCTGTGTGTGTGTGTGTGTGGGTTCCCGGACTGAAGTGATGCTGGGGTGTGAAAAAATCGACTAGTATTTTCTATTCGGGGCTATGAAAACGAGACATCAATAAGAGAAGGGAATGGGCAAAAGGTATTACGAACGGACACATGGTCCATACTGAATCGCGATGATATCGAATAACTCGAGCAACGAAGCAGAAGCCTCCTGCACCTGCAACCCTCGAGACAAATGATCCTTCGTATAAATATATATAAACATTTCTTTATTATCGTATCAATTTATTAACGGATGGGTGAAATGAAATAAAAAGCTAATAAATTGAATAGAGAATATAAGCGAAACGTGAATACTGATTGGAATTTTATTATTATTTAATTTTTATAAATCTCCGTCGCGGTATTTCAAGTCTCTCGGACGAGTTTGAGTCATTGAATCCTCGGATGCTAGATTGCTGGGCTATGGGGCCCCCATCCATACTACGAGAGAAAAAGAATTTACGCACAACCGCGGTCGTGGGACGTTCATGCGGAAAATCGAGCCGGAATGCGAAATAGCGAGAGAACGCCGACTCTTCCCGCCCCTGCTATGCAAGCGATCCGCGTTTCAAACGGCCTGGAACGATGGCAAATTTTCTCTCCGATGATATCGACCGACACTGTGTAGCAACCCCCAAGCCTCTTTCACTTTTGCGCAAAACATTCACTAGCTTTTCTTCAACCCATTGCTTTCCCTTTATTTTTTCCCCTCCTTGCAGACTCACGTCACTTGTTCAACCCTGAGATAATGAAGAGACATAAAAGTAGTTGCACACAACGATAGGCCGAAAAAAAAAAAAAAAACAAAATCAATTTCACTCTTCGTTGCAATATTCATTCGGGGAATTTCAAGTCTTGGAAACAGAAAATAATTAATTAAAAGAAATATAAAACTGTTGTCTCATTCGTACAACAATTAGTAACTTTATTTCCAATCAATCTCGTGTAAAATCTATCCAAGAAGTTTGAAAATTGACAGTTTGTTTTATTCTTTGTCAATAACTTGAAAATTCATGGACGTTTTGATAAATGAGAAAAAACAACTAGGTTTTATTGATGAGAATGGTAAAATAATTGAATTGTTAAAGAAAAAAGATGGAAAAGTAATACAAGTTGAGAAAAAAATATATATGGGGGAACGTTTAATAATGCAGATAGTCGGTCCGGAAGGGCGTCAAAAGGATGTTGTCACCTTTTTATTTCTGTCTACCAGTCGATTCTCATTTCGTACGACAGCATCCTCTCGTTCGATGTTTTATTATGCACATTCGCACGAGAGATCGTGGCTGTTCTCTCGCAGTGATCTTCTCGCGTCCGATCGTAATATCGCGAGTCCAGAGACGCAACCCCGGAAGCGGACAAAAAAATAAAGGAATAAAACAAATCAAAAAAATGAGAAACCTGTTGGCTGCGCTTCATAAATATTCGCGATGGATAATCCAATCTGAATATCATTTGATATTCGTTGTCGCTCGGATGCTGGATGAATAATAAATCTTCTTTCGACCAAGAAAATTCCAAATTTATCCGCTCCACTGAGATCCACATAATTCTCCTAGAGTACAATTAATATATACATCGATTAATATAGATATCGAGTAATGCGATAAACGAAAAAAAAAAAAAATCAGACAGCAAAGAATTAATCTAAGCGCATTTCCTTTCTCTACCCATCGCAACACATTTTTTTTCATTTTCGTTGCTTTATACAGACTTTTCATTGTATGATCAAAAACATTAAAATATTCAGATCGAAGAAAATAATTTCATAAAGTTAGGCCTCCGTTAGACCGTGAGAGAGGAAATTTTTGTAAATTTGATTAGAAGGATTGTCAAGGATTTAAGAAACATCTGTCCAAATCATCACCTGTGTCCTCACTAAAGTAGAAATTTCGATATTCAACCGGTGGCAGTAAGTGGTGAGCCACACGTTGTTGGCGAAAGGAAGTTGTTCTAAATCCATTTTGAAAGAAGCTCTCGAGATGGTAAACACGTCTGTATGTATATAAATGTATGCACGTATATAAATACTTTCGTCTTGGTCCAGTCTAGCCGTAAATATACTCGTGTATATATATCTAATAGGCGTAGGGCACAGTGCCAGAGTCAGAAAACCGGAAGTGAAACTATGACTCAGATGGGCATCTCTTAGAGTAAATTTCCCGTTCCGAATTCTTGGATACACAAAGAATTTCCGAAATGTCTGTCTCATTGTTACCATCAAAAAGGGACTTTTGCAAGAATGAAAAACAAAAAAAAAAAAAACAAGTTTAATATCATTGTGTTGTTTGAATATTTTTGGAAAATTGAATGATTTTCATTCGTTAAGTTTGAGTCAAAATTAATGAAAAACAGCAAGGCTTTTAAATGTATTTGATGATCAAATAAGGAGCAAAGGTGATTCGAATAGTGCGTTAGAAAGAAAGGAAGCAACAAGGAAAATAATGAAACGCCCTCATCCATGATGTGGCTCACTTCACTCGGATTTCCAGTGCTAAATTCGCGATGTTCTCTAATTATTCGTCTCGTTTCTCTCTTCATTTCTATCATTCTCTCTCTTTCTCTCTCAGTCCTTGTCGTTGAGGTCGTTCTTCACTACCTGGCACTCAAACGTGGTGCTTTCCGAGTGGTCCACCGTTGGCTAATTATTTCAGTCGATTCTCCGTTCGAGGGTTTAATCGATAATTAATTGGAAGCCACGGATAAAGAGCGGGTCGCATGGTTTGGGATCGTGTAGTACCGAATTATCGCCGATTGTTCTTCAGGGTTGTCGTTAAATTCCTTCTCCCGTCGATTTTCATGTGTCCATAAAGTATACGATAATCGCTTTCCCGGCCTCTTTAACATTATATTTTCATTGCCGACCGAAAAATGATTATATTTTATTTTGAATAAAAAATCATTTATAAAAACATAAATTAAAGCAGGATATAAATTTGTAATTCTTCATTACGTACAAACTAAGAGCTCCTATAACGAAATTCTGTATTGTTCGTGGGATTAATATGGTATTTATAAGATATTACGACTATTGATAAATCCGGACAGTGAGTCTGGCGTCAATGGGACGCTGATAAATCTCAGCTAGAACCTTCCCCCCTTTGCCGTTCCGAAGAGTACGAAATATGAAGGGCGGGAGGGGGAGGGGGTGTTGGTTAAAACAACGAAGGGAAGCAGCAACAGCGAAATAAGCAACGTAGATCCTCGCGTGAATCAATTCGTGTGGGAATGAGATTGAAATGGACGTGGTAGAATGAGGGTGGAATGAAGAAGGGTAAAAGGAGAGGCTGGAGAGGGATAAGGCCCGGGGACATTAGCGGGGTAGTGTGCCAGACATTATTAAAATAGAGCGGCTAACACGAGAGAGCATTCTCTTTCTTCTTTTCTGCCCCTTCTACTTCCAACCCCCTCTTCTTATTCGTACGTATATGTAAAAAAGTACGTAACACATATACTCGTACTGTATAAACGAGCAAACCAGCCGTTCTCGAGCCGCATCAATGAAAAGGCCACACCGGCCGAGGGTGGGGGAGGGAGGAGAAAGAGAGAGTTGGAAAATCGGTTCACATCGTTTCGCCCAAGTCCACTGGTCGAGGGAGTAGTACAGCAGCTAGGAGTGGCGGAGACCATCGCGAGGCACTACCCCGCTGTTTTTCACCCCCGTGCTTCTTCATTGGTAAGCGCGAGAGGGGGCGCATAGAGGGGTACAAAGAAGAGAGGGGTTGATACTGCGAGCGCAGTGGCCTGACGCGCCACCCCCCGAAACTAGCTCGCGCGTTGAGCTCGGCCCGGGGGTTGGTGGCCGCTCTACAGGGGTCTGCGACCCTTCTGTGTGCGTTTCGAGTATTACACATTTTTTTCAACCCCCGATCCTCCCTCTCTAGTCACACCAGTACAAATTCAAGCTCGAGCAAACGAGAAAATCTGATTTCTGAGCTGCAAGACCGAGCTTTTCGAAATGTTGGTCAGGGGATCTTTTCTTCAATAGAAGACAGGGATATACGTCCATTAGAAATATGTACCCAGGCTGTATATACTCCATTATCACAATACATTCGTATCATGTGTATGAAAAGTATTCACAGGGCGAGGGAGAGAGAAAGAGAGAGAAAAAGCTTTGTAATGGACCGTCGAATGTAACCAAGGATTTAAATGTAAATTCTCGCATGTTTCCGAATTTATGGAAAGCCATATTACAGATTGAATGAATTTTTTTTAGAAGCAAGAAAAGTAAAGGCAGGAGGGGGTGGAGGAGAAGAGGTGGCGAATGAAAAAATGGTAAAGACCACTCGGGTTACGAGACGGCGCGGAAAAATGCTCTGATGGAAACTCGTACGAATTCTGAACGTGTCCCGGTCGCTTAGTAAGCACCCTCTCTTCCATCCTTCTTCTTGCCTTACACACTTTTCTTCTTCTCTTTCTCCTCTTTCTTTTCCTTCGTTCCCTTCGGCCTTACCTCATATAACATGAACCCACATATACACTTTATCTTTTCTCCAAGTTCTCCTCCCTGCAACTTTATTTTTGTGATCCGTAACGCGAGCACGAGCCGTCCTCGTTCTTCTTATTCGATCTCCTTCTCCTTTTCGTATCCTCATAGGTACAAAATAAAGGTTCTTCATGCTTTGACGTCCATTCTTTGGCGTCTCGTCCTTTTCCGATCGCATTACGATCACCGAGTCTGCTTCAACTTCACGTATATTGCCCCTTCGTCGCCTTTTGCCTCCCCAAAAAGGAGATTGGTGGGAGGGTTTGAAGAGTAAAGTCCCGAGGAACTTTGTCGATCGGTGAATATCCCTCATCCGCCTCTCCTGTAGACAAGGGAACAACGAGGGCGGCGAGGACTGCCACGAGGATTCTCACCGAGGTGAAAAGGGAATGAAGCGCGTGTGTGTTTGTGAAAGCAGAGAGGTACAGGGAGCCGGAGGGCGAAGGGGGGAGGGGGGGGGATACAGAGTCACTCTGGTTGAGTGTGCCTGTTCGACGAGGAAAGCCATGGAAACATAGAATGTGCAAGAAAGAGGAAGTTGCGAGGCAGAGAGGAGGGTCGGCACATCGTGATTCTGTCTCTTTTTGCGGGGATAGGATCGAGGGAGTGAGAGCCTCTCGCTCCGGATCGGCCGAGCTCGGACGTCATCGGGCGTCGGCCCAGCCCCGCGCCTCGTGTCGAGTCACGGGACTAGGTACGCACTATTGATTCGCACGGGAGCGTAGTGGGGAGAGGACGACGACGACGACGTTGAGAATAGGGGTAGGTTGAGGGCGAAAGGGGCTTGAAAAGCTCCTGCGCCCGCGCACCAGGGATCAGGGCCGTCGAGTTATGTCGAGTTCATGTGCACAAAACCAGGCACTTCCTTTTTCTGTCCTTCTCCCTCTCTCTCTCTCTCTCTTTATCTTTCTCTTTCTCTTGCTCCCTCGTTCTCGAAGAACACTCCCGTTACCCCACTCGTCTTTTAATCGTATACACTTTCATTCTTCATCCCTCGCACCGACACCCATCTCATAGCCTTACACCGCGTTCAACTACGTTACGAGAGAGTGATGCCGAAGAGAGCGTATACATACCAAGAGACTCCTAGCGAAGGAGAGCCATCAACCCCCCACCGGAGACATCGGCTAAGCCGTCGTGTGCACGGCCCTGTAACCACCTTACTCTCGAGACACAAATATACAGGGAAACCCAAAACTCGTGACAATCGAGTATATGCACTAAAAAATATTCATAGCAAATAGCTTTTTATTCAGAAAAAAATAATCCTCAGCCATTTTACTCTACGATGCCATTGTCGAGGTGTTATTAATTTTATTACAACTGCAGGTGTAGCAAATCCAGTTCACCCTTTAGTACAAATGTCGAGTGATGGGGGCACCACGCCTTTCTATTCTTTTCACTTCAAGTTTCATCAACATTTCGTCATGGAGAAAATCAGGTGAAACCTACCGCTCTCTCCCTCCCTCTCTCTCTCTCTCTCTTTATCTTTATTTCGACAATTCCATCATTCGTTTATCCTATCGATACCAAAACTTTACTTTTGGAGCATCCTCTATACACAAACACCGTTTCAAAAGCCTGTGTCAAAGTAGAGTTGACTACGTACTGTAACCACTGGTTTTCCTGTAACCCCAGCTTCATCTCCTCAACAGAAAATGGCTTAAAGCTGACCCTATCAGTATTGCTGCATACACGGCCAGTAAAACTCACCACTGTCAACATATACACGATGCTATTTTAACTATACACGTATACTTTGCTTACGAAGAGTATTCACGTGTTAAGGGAATCTTCGTTGTAAACCCTTTCGCTATTCTGTCCAGGGTATTACACGTTTTGCGTGTACCACGTGATGCCACAAGAGATCTAGCACATTTTCGTACCAGACTACATTACCAGGACAACAGTCACGTGTAAAAATATATATCTATATATATAGAGAGAGAGAGAAAGAGAGAGATTCAGAGACGAGAAACAGAGTAAGAGACTGTGATCTTCGTTTTGATGCTAGATTCCACCAATTACTCGCTCACATCCATGATTATATCATTCTCCAAGCATATCATATCGGATCCGTTATATCACGAGATATTCACTCAACAACAAAGGCGGATTTACATAGCATGATAATATAACTAGTAGATTATATACATTAGAACAAAGATCACGATTTACGTCATCCGAGGGCTAAAATTTGACAAAAAACAAAAAGCTCACAAAGTATTGACTGCAGTGTACTTTTCGGGTTTAAAAATAATAATAAAATCGAATAGCAATATTTTTTTATTGAACGATCATTCCCAAT
Source organism: Campoletis raptor (assembly GCA_948107755.1). Taxonomy (NCBI): domain Eukaryota; kingdom Metazoa; phylum Arthropoda; class Insecta; order Hymenoptera; family Ichneumonidae; genus Campoletis; species Campoletis raptor. The sequence goes on from OX403625.1 coordinate 9,013,179, forward strand.
AGGATTTTTGTGTATTTTTTTTTGTTTCCATCGTTCTGAGCTGTTAAGAGTCATTCGTTGGTGCAGTTGCATTAATGGACGAATAATCCACTATTGTAATCCTTTGTTTCGTATGAAAAGAATGACTATCATGTATACCGGGTGAGACATTTTCTGATGCTTTCCTTGTAAATGTAACGAAGCAGGAAAGATGCTTCGATCAAAATTTGTCGAGGGGTAAACGGACACTGTCCTTGAATTCTTGCACGATTGACTTCAAGGCCATTCGAGGGTTACCGGTTATTTTTCTATCGGATGGTGAATTTAGTATCGCAGTCGGAGGAAATCAAAAGATCGTTGATTTTCACTCTCAAAAGAAGTTGGAACTTAACATCTCCGCTCGTCCGCAAGGATTTCAAGTTCTTAGCGAACCGTTACCACTGCTGTCCGAAAAATGAATCGGAATCTTTCTTGCGTTTAAAAAAAAATTGGTCCTGGTCACTGCGGACACGTCACCCGGTATATATAAACCGACGATCCAACCGTCCAGTTGCCGCTCACGCGTGATCGCGAAGCTGCGTGTATGTGCAGGAGCGTGAGTGGAATTTTTTAGTTTGGATTCATCGAAGAGTTTTTTTTGCCTCTCTGTTCGTAGTCCTTCTCTCTCACTCGTACAGAGCTTGTCTATTTTTCTCACAGCCATGTACGAGAGATTGAAAACACGTTTGAACGTTATATGCGCAAGCGCGTCGTGTAATCTCATTCATTGCAATCCCCTGCTGTCCCATATGGACATGCATGTCCACGGAGTACAAACATACTGGTACATACGGTGGACAAACACATTTATCGATACTGCGGTGAGGCTCACAGCGAGATAGAATAACAAATTTTTGTTGCTTCTCTATTTTCTGTTTTTTTTTTTTTTTACTCACATTTTTTCATGTTTCGATGGTACGTGAAAAACCTGAATTCCGAAAATTGGAGTATTTCTCTATTTTTTTGGGTGGCACAGAAAATCCAGTAAAATCGTAACCTCGTTTTTATTATTGCTAAAGGTTTTTGGTTTTGTATCACGCTAAAATAAACTTTCAAAGACAATATTAAACTCTGAGAGAGAGGAAGAGGGAGAGAGAGAGAGAGAGAGAGAGAGAGAGACTGGAAAGTGTTGTGCGCATAACCCGGAAAACCTGGTGCAACTCTCTAAATACAGCTCTCGGTTCTGTGGGACTGGAGGGTTGGATAAGGGTGAGTGGCGCGAGGGTTACGCGTTTGGCCCCAACGGTGTCGGAGGGCTTTTCTCTCTTGGTCATTTCCAAGCCCTCGTACAGCCCCTGTAACGAGACTCAGCCTCGAGGCAAGAGCTACAAGTCTACTGTCCGTATCCCCTTTCTCGTTGCAGCCCACCCTGCAGCGGGATAAAGGTTTACACAGTTCACCAATTTTCATTTTGCGTGATATACACTGGATAGAAATTAGTGTATTTCCCGACAGGTCAATCAAATAAATATGTGTTTAAAAAGGAAGTTTTCTATTTTTGCTGCGGTTGGAATTTGAAGTTTTTAATTGACGAAGAAAAATCATTCTTTTCCATAAAGAACAATATATTCCTGTGAAATATTAAATATTACAATTTTTCTCTGCTTCAATCTGCTTTCTCTGTTTTATTAATTATTGTTCAATTAACATGTTAAATTAGAAAATAATTATAACCTTCTATCGTGGGTTCTAAAAAAATGGGATGAATTTTCCAGTTGGTAATGAAACTCGATGGCAAAATAAATGGATATTTTGCCCCACCTTATTGCGTACGTATATACGTACACGAGGGAAGGAGAGTAGAATCCGAACACTGGCGGCTCCTGACGACCGAGGGGTTTAACTGCGAAGCAACAACCAATCTGTTCCTCGTGCGCATTTTCTAAGGAGTAGAAGAAAGAGAGAGAGAGAGAGAGAGAGAGAGACAAAGAGAGGGTTGTTGTCGGGTGTATAGAGGGTGTGTAGGAGATCCACTATGCTCGTATAATCGTCGTTCTACAGTGGTTGGTTGTGTGGTGGTTGGTTAAAGGGGGAAATGCTCGTTTTCAGGAGTATAGGCAGCATTCTGTGCCAGTAACTCTTGCTTGTGCCATAACACGTACAGTATTGCTATAGCAATGTTTTCTCCACGTATACCTTCAGCGTACCTAGTTCTACGTACGATGTATATTTACTTCTAACATTTAAAAAGCCCTAACTCCGTCCAAAAGCTGAAACATTGAGTATTTACTCGTTAAACTTACGCCTCTTGGTTTATCAAAGTTTGAAACGAGTATCCGCGTATAAATACGTGTATATGCAATGTATAGGATGTTGGGCACCTCTGCTATCGCTCATTCTGAAACGCCCTTTAGCCGCGTGCGTCGCATACTTCACTTTCGTGGAGCCTCTAACCTCGCAACCCCTTTTGCCACGAAAACGCGTTTCTCAGTAGCAGCAACTATAAACTCTCACTCTCTTGCTCCCTCCCCATTTCGGACACTGTGAAAGAGTATCGAGCAGGAGGATGAAGGAACGCCAACCAACAAATCCTCTCCAGGCTTCTGGAGCAAGACTTCCTCCTTCCTTGTCTTTTTCTTCTTTTTCTTCTTCTTCTTCTTCTTTTCATTCCGAGTAAAATTCTCCCACTCTGCGCTAATTAGTTGAGCTTCGAAAAGCTAAAGCTCAAACTCCTCCGAGGCGAAATTGAAGACCGTGGGGAATGGGGGGATGGGGCGAGCAATGTAACACTGATTATTCAGCGATACTAAACAGTGGGCTACAAGTTTACCCAGATGCTGTACAAATTTGCAGTGAAATTGGGCATTGCCAAGGCAAATCCGGCCCGAAGTTAATCGCCTCTCACTAAAACTTCGATATTCTATATTTGTTTCATTAACGAACTCGCTGCTGAAGAAAATTCAACTAAAAAACTGATACAATGAGCAACGAGTTAAAATGCTAGTTAATGTTAAATCGGATAATAAATTATCGCTATTGCTAGAGAGAATGTGGAGTGTAAATTAATTAATTTGATTTACAGTAATTGCGAGTCTGGACAGCAATTACGTTATCGTATAAATAAATTTTTTTACCGAATCCGAAAAAAAACGTCATCATAAATACGAATGAGCTCGTAAAACATGTTGATTATCAGTGTCAATTAACATGCTTATGCTTTCTATAATATAACTTCTGTAATGACTTTTCAGTGTTGGTAGAGTACAAAAACGAGGCTCGAAAAAAACCCAACACGTGAATAATCGTTGACGTGACGTGCAACCCGTTGGAATTGGGTCGCAGGCTTGCACAAAGCAAAACGTGCAATGTGCAGCTACCGGAGAGTTTGTGTCTTATGAATATAAATATACACGCAAAAATGTTTGGTTTTCAACGGGGTGGCACAATTTTTTCTTTCTTTTTCTTTCAGCTCCGAACAATAAAAATAAAAGGTTAAAAATAAGGAGCTTGAAATTGCTGAGGGTCGTAAGCGTGGCTGATTGGAACGAGGACATCAGCAGCCATCTTGGTGAACACGTTCAACGACGTAAACTTATATTTACGAATTTGCAAACATGTGTGTCTACGAACTTTGACAGAATTGTATATTTCGCGTGACCCGAATCGTTGTTTTATCTCACAATCGTGAGAAAAAGTTATTGACGTGTATATATAAACGTTTGATTTATTGCTGGACAAAAATTTGTATTTCTACGTTTTAAATGCAGTTAAAGTGCTGTTTGTGCTGGATGTAATGTTTTTTCGAGTTTTTAAGATTAAATAAACTCTCGCGAGCAAAGGGGAGAGAAAAATAAAGCGAGAAACCTTTAAGGGTAATGGCCGGATCAATACGACCCTCCTCTTTTTTCTGCATCTTCTTCATTCCCGCTGAAACGTCAGCCATGTTTATAGTCGAATGCATGCATGCACGACTCGCATTGAAACTTGTAATTTCCTCTACATTTGCCTGTTTTTTGGCTCGGTACCTCGCGTAGGTCAGTGAACAAATGTTTCTTTCCCTCAGTCCATAAGCTTCGGACGCGCGACCTCTTTTCCCTATCGACATACAATGCTTCGATCGTTGAGGGAGCAACAGGCAAATCACCCCGGAGATTGATGACTTCCGGTACGTCGTACTCAGGAAGTAAAGCATCTCCTATACACAAGAAAATTCACTATCATAAAAATAAGAAATGCCTAGAGAGCATTTTTTATTTGGTACTCAACAAGATACGACGAGTGTACCATTTGGATTTCAGGAATGCCAATTTATGCTCTAGCATTATTACGATCGTTCCGGAGCTCAAGATAGGACTTTCGAAGAATATACCAAACGCCCAGAACCTCTGATCGAAGGACCAAGATATATGTACTTGTCCTTAGACTTTATAGATATATTTAACATTGTTTTTTTTTTCAAATACTCCAAGGAAGCGTCCACGATCGTCCATGAAAAGGAGCTTTAAAAAAGAAGGGGAAAAGGATCAGAACTCTGGTTGAAAGAAGAAGAAGAAGTTAGAGAGAGAGAGAGAGAGAGAGAGAAAGAAGTTGCAAGTCCCAGCGTGATAACGTTTCCGAGTGGAATAAAAGCCTCCTTGTTCAATGGGCATCTGGATATTCCATAAAGAAATCTTATCTCTTGCGAGACTGAGAAAAGAAAGGGTGTAGGTGGACGAGGGAAAATAGAGTCGAAGAAGGGCAAGTATGGTAAGAGAAAGATGCATAAAGAGAAAGAAAGATCGAGGGAGTAGAAGGGGGAGAAAAACGAGAGTTACTACTACAAGCTCTCCGGCAACGGGATTCGATTTAACTTAGATAAGAGATCCCTACCCGCTATGAGACCTCGACGTTCATAAGTCATTTCCCACTGGTGGATTATCTCGCTCGCTCGCTCGCTCGCTCACGAGAGAGCATAAGATCGTTGCTCCTGAGGACCATTCGAGAAAAGACCGAGAGAAACGATCCTAAGAAGATGAAGGAGAAGATGCACAGAGGCTGACTAACGAGAATCAGAGAACTCTTTCCCCCTTTTCCCTCATCCTATCGCTTTCCCCCTCCATTTTATTTCCTCTTATTCTCATATTCCTCTCGTTCCTCTTATTCGATCTCTCACTAGTCGCCTAACTCCAAAAGAGAGATAAACTTCCGCAAGTAAATTCGAACATATTTCGTTTTTACAGGTACGAAAATGTGAGAGAAATCGGTGTAGTCATATACCGATACGAAGAAAATTGCTTTTTTACATCGATCGTATAAAAGTTAGTGGGTAAAAGTAATGGAGTTATTTAAATAAATAAACAAAAATTAAAAAAAAAGCATCGATCTCCTTTCTAAAAATTATATTTCCCATCAATCAAAGGACAAATTGATTTAATAAGAACGTCGATTATTTCCGACAGGCAAATGTATATGTGTGAACGAAGGGGGAAGCGACTCGTGGGATATCGAGTGTGGTATCATTTTCTTCCTATCTCTAGTTACGGATGTTTGGACATTCCATAGCTTCGTTCGAGCGTTGCAATGAGTCGTGCAAACTTTTCGATCCCCGAGCCTGACTGGTTGGTTCTCTCTCTCTTTTTCTTTTTATCTTTTTACCTGCCTGTTATTTCTCACTATACGCCCAAATCACGTTCTCTTTCGTTCGCTTTTATTTATCGACACGTTGGACTCTATGAATCTATAAATTATTCAATGAACTCGATTCGATATTCGAAACGATATAGTCAAATGGCGAACGATTTTGTACGGACGTTTTATGGCTCGTATGCGAATTCACATATGTTTATATATAAATGTATATTTTAGTTGACAGGTGCTCGATTTGTTTATTATTCTTGAAGAACATATCGGGACAGAACGAAATGAGAGAAAGATTGGTGAAAAATTATACAAGATGAATAACTAAGTATCTATAGAAGTAAATCGAGATGAAGATAAAAATAAGAAACCATAGAAATCTATATAGATGCGACGTTTGGTGTGAGAGCCATTTCACAGAGGCAAGATCGACATTTCAGTGGGATAACGTAAACGTTCTTCGTGTCACACGCCAACTCCTTTAGCAAGGATATTTGTCTTTGCGCAAGCCATTTCTCTCACGATTCAGTGTCTGCGAAGCTGCTCACCGTCAGAAAGAGGAAACTGATCTCTTTCCACTGACACATAGACACAAAGAAACACACACACACGCACGCACACATATAAGTACATGCAACCATATATCTTTGAGTTTGTATATATATTCCTTTCTTTTTCGTTTGTAAGCTTGCGATGCAAGTAAATCTCATTTACACATATATTTTGCAGGTTTATATATGGAGTATATATGTCTAATGTCTCTTCAGCTCTTTCTGCGACTCTCTTACGGCAGATACGACTTAATTTCATTTCAGGTTTATACTCTCGCTTCTTAGAATCGAGAATAATGGAGATTCGAAATAGAATTGTGGAAGAGAACATTTCTCTGTCTCACTTTGTCTCTAATTTGGGCTTGAAAAATCGATATCTCGTTTTACAGTATGCCAATATGTACGAGCCCGGATTGGTGATGCTCAAAAGGGAATATATGACGATCAAGGAGGGAGGAGGAGGAGGAGTAGATGGAAAATGGTGGGAAAAGATCTTCTCGAGTATAAAATACGTGTGTGAGTGGTTCGTGAATTCGTGTAGCTTTTACCAGATTCTCTAGTTCAATTCTTTCGAATTTTCTCGCTCGTTCGTTCGTTCGTTTTCTTGCTTTTTTTTTCTCCATGCCCTTCTCATCCACGACGCGTTGCTGCTGCTGTTTTTTCTTTCTGCTTTGTAAATGGAGTGGAAGCAGATGGACCATTTTCCGCCGAAATATGTTTTCCGACCTTTCTTTTCATTCGTCCAACTTTCTTTGTACATTTGTACATGTGGCTTTGTATCTGCGTGTGTCTAAGGATATCAGTGTGTAGCTTTCTTAGGAAAAAAAAAAAAAAAAAACACACAAACTTTGGTACTATGTTATTACGCCCGTAAAATTGTATAGAAAAAAGAAAGTATAACCAATAAAAACGTCGCATTTGTTTCAATCGATTTCCCAAAATTAATAACAAATCCGTACGTAGCAGACAAAAAACGAATCTCGTAACAAGTTACGATTATATTTAATCGATTTATCGAGACAAAGTACTTGGAAATACAGCATAAATAATTAAATAGTTATCATAGGAAAAGAAAAAACTCAAAAACGGAGATTGAAGTTAATAATTATAATTGTTTTTGCCGCAACAACGCGTCCCTCAGTTAATTAATAATTTGCCCACATTTTCCACGCACATTTGCCACTCGGGCGCTCTCTCCACGAGATCCTTTTATCATTATGTGGCAAAAATACGTTTTTTTTTTCGCACGGAGGCACACAAATCGGGATATCGATTTGTCGAAGGCACGGGGTTTCCGCGGTTCTGTATTTCCCTGTCTCTCTTTCTCTCCTGCTCTTTGCCTCTGTCGACAGGCGCCGCTGTCGCGGCCGAGCGTAGGTGGTATGTACGAGGAGAACCCCGTCGACGGGCTCTCTGGCCCGACGTTTCGACGCCAACAAACTCGACGGAGCCTCTCTGTCCTCTGCTCTGGCGTCGACTATCCTTCTCTCCAACATATATACACATTCGACAAAACGATAGAGCCTTTAATGTTCAGGGTGTTGCGGAAACCATAAAAAAATATAAAAAATATAATATCCATACGGGATAAGAGGATTGTGAATTCAGGAAGAAAATAAGTTTAAGAACTTGAGAGCCTGATTCATGATCTAATTTTCACTCGAAATATGGACCAAAATTCCACCATATTTATGCGTTAAATTGAATATTCAATTAGTAAAATACATATTTCTTTGGATTATTGATAAATTTATGATATCTGGTTCGGTCACACCCTGTATATACGCGTAAACGTCGTATATAGCGTTTGACAAGCTTTACGAGAGAATAGAACGTTCACACGCGCCTGGCAAAACGCACGAGCCTCCCTTTCGGCGCCGGGTTAGTTCACCACCGAGTATTATATATGCGTATATATATATATATATATATATATCTGGTTGGAAATAACTGCGACGAGTGCGGATATGGCGGATCGGTAAGCCGCAAATTACAATGGGTAAAAGTGCGAATGTTAAGGGTATATACTCAAGATAATGAGAACTATTTCGTATTTTGTTCGTCTCTGTTAATTTCTAGATATGCGAAATACATAGAAGTGCTAATTGAAATTTCCATTATTCCAAACGAGAAACTTTCAAATTCATTATTTCAATTCTCCAAAATGATTCAATGAATCATAATAACAATAATTTCAAACAAAATTTTCAATGTATAAATGTTGGAAGAAGTTGGAGAGTAAGAAACGATATAACACTACAAATAGCCGGGTATTCAGTTACCGCAAACTCCATAGTATATATTTCTTCTGTAAAAGAGTTTCGTGACGACTATAAATCGCGATTAAATAATAAAAAAAGAAAAACGAACCGAAGTGTTATGTATACGTAAATATTAAAAACTGTGTTTTGGGGTTCTCGCGACAATTAGTTAAGCTTTACTTTTCTTTTCTCTTTTGATTGTATACCGAACTCTTATCAAATGAAAAAAAAAAGTAATGAAAAGGGTAAAAATAAGAGAAGAAAAGGAAGTAAATTTGGAAAGAATAGCTCGGCGACCTTATTGATTGGTCACCACGCGACATGAATAATCGCTCAGTTAAAAGCCTACTTCGAGTTTTACGATTTTCTCACGTGACTATTGAAGCTCGTAAATATTGTTGTATTTTTCTTCAAGACGATAGGTACTTAAACTTCAAGTGGTGTATAAATTCGTAAGTTTTTCTATTTGCACTTAAAATATTCTTGGCAACGTTATTTTAGCGATAACGTTAGTGCAAGAAGTGAGTTTCCACTTAATTATTAAATGAATTCGTTACATGCAAATATATATTGAAGAAAATGTCAAGAGTTTCGTAATTTTGTACAGTTGTTAAAAATTCACCCTTTCGAGTAATGTGCAACGATTTAAAAGCTTCACAAGAACTTGCATATTCGTCTGGTTATGAAGAGTGTTGCTCGTGTCTCTTTGAGGCTTGAAAATCCCTCGAGGAAGAAGGGAAAAATCATAGGAATCGCGATCAGGGAGGCTCGCCAAATTTCCTCAGGGCTCTCATCGTTCTCTTGGTCGGTGCGAGAGCAGGGTGTGAGTTTGATAAAGAAGAGGTTGAAAGAGGGTGTGGCGCAACGATGGATCTTCGTGAGATTCTCTCTCTCTCTCACTCCGGAAATTCTGTCTCACCAAAATCCGACGATAGCCGCCAGAAAATGTGAAAAGTAAAGCTCGAGATAGGAAAAAAGGGAGAAACATAGAGCAATGGAGTTGGGGGAGCAGGCTGTGCTAACGTAAACTTTTTAATCTCTACACTCTCTCGTTCTGCGATATATTTTCAATCTGCATTCCGGAGATGACGATATTTTAGTGTAACGACGAAGAAATACCATATGTTATTATATTTTGTGTTGGGTGACTTAAAAGTTCAAATAATGAAGGTTGAATATGTCATATTGGATGGTTCTCTGCATCTATGACATTTCGAGGAGTCTGAACTGTAAGGAAACATGGATGGAAAGAAGGCAAAAAGAAAGAGGAAGAAAAAGTATGAATTTTAACGAAGAGAACGTGGTTGCATAGGGGTAAGTTGACTTTTGCACTTCTAAAAAGAGGCTAGTGCGGCAAAAAAGCGTGAAGTAAAACGTGTCAGTCGTACTGGAAGAATATAATAAAGACGCACACACGCTGATGTTTTCGTAAAGGATAAAGTGAGAGAACGAAAGAAAAACAGACACACAAAACTGCCTCTCGTCAACAATCATATTTTCATATATCTATATATCTTTAAATAAATCAGGAAGGAGGGTAAAAAAGTTTTGCAAGCTCGAGAAACTAAGAAAGAGACAAATACGCGGAGAGAAAAAAAAATCAGCATAAACCGAAGCATCTTCCCTCTTGCTCTCTCTCTCTCTCTCACTCTTTCTCTCGCCCTCTTTTCTTCTTTTCTCTCCTTCTCGCGTGACAAAGATCTTAAGGAGGGAGCACACGAACGTAACCCAAGACCCTGGTAAGGTATAGAGGGTGAGGCAAGGGGTGAGTGAGAATAGAGGGCCGAGACGATCCCGCGAGAAGTCGCAGGATCGCGTGATCCAGAGGGGCTGTTCCCCCGATCGTTCAGGATTGAGCGCACAACTCTTCTTATGTACATATGTATTATCGCATATATATCGATGTGTCTGTGTATGAGCGTATGTGAAAGAGGGTCGAACTTATCGACTATGTAAGTTTATACCATAGACTTGAATAAATCGCTCGTGAGTATCCACTGCATGAATATCCTGCGATCGAGAAATTAAATAAATCATCATCGCGTTCAGGATTTGTAATCATTCGAAACTTGAAACTTAAGGCTAATGCAGTAAAACAACGAACCAATAAAGAGGACAAAATAAAAATTGAGCTCGTATTAGGAAAAGTGATCATTATTTATTTCTATCTGTTTATAACGTTTTTTTCTCTCTTTATTATTCTGCATAAATCATTGAAACCAAGAGAAAAAAAAGACTCAGCGATATTCACGATCAATATAATTACGAAATGAATTTTCGCGATATTCAAAATATAATATATCATCAATAATGCAAACACGAAAATAACAAAAATTGTATATGTTCTTGTTCCAGCCATTAGTATCGAATCGCGATTAAGGCTCTTTCGTTTATTATCGTCCTATAGGATCAGAATTACGAAGCTTGTTTATTGGCTCGCATAAAAGTAGGCAGAGAGTATCGTGTATCGTGATGATCTGTTGTGTCCGAGGATTATCGTTGGCCTATGATAAAAGGATGAAGAAATAAAAGATGTATAGCGCACATAGGATACATCTCGAAAATTTTTGTATACATATAAATATATATATATATATCTATACACACGTGATTTTCTCGGGGTATAAAACTCTCGTTAGAGAATGTACGACCGGCAAGTTTCGTGGTCAGGCTGAACACGCTGTTTAACGCATACAACACACACGGTCGCCTCGCTTGGCCGCAGCAACATACAAGGCAGCCTCCGCAATACACATCAGTAAAAAAATAAATAAAAAAAAGAGAAAAAAAGACCGTAGCGGCACTGGCAAAAGGGAACGAGTGAGAAAAGCTGTATGTGCTGGTTTCACGAGACCCTGATGTATCCTGCATTAGCCGTACAACACCTCGTTTAAAGAAAAGCTTGGTGAGCGTATGTACAGGGTGTCACAAAAGTCAGACTGTCTTTTGGCCTTAAATATGAATAATTTATCATGAATACTTCAAATTAACTGATTGCATTGACACACTGGGTCAATTTGACCCGGAACGCACTTCGTTCACTGGTCAGGATTAGCCCTTTGGTCGATTGTTGCCAAAAAAAAATCAGGAGTACACTTTGAAGCTTTCTTGAAACGTGTGCATAAAAAAAAATTCCGAAAATATCAAATTCAATTGTTCAAAATAATAATCAAAATATTTATATTCATTCATTTATTTATATTTTGTTTGAATAAGCAATTTCGGTTGATCGTCGAATTGAAAAAAAATCCTCAATCATAAGGGTTTGCAGTCTTCGAAAATATTTCTAGGCTGTCAAAAAAGGGTTAAAATAAAATAAATTGTATCAGAAGGAGTGCAAAAGAAACATCAGAACAACGCTTAGGGTTGAGTTTTATGAGATGGAAAAAATGACAGTAATGAAGTTTGCGAAAATTATGATTTTTTTTTTATTAAACGAATTATAAGTTAATTATAATAAGTTTTGTTTTGTTTTGTTTTTTTAAGCCAATCGTGACGGTATGTATGAATAGGCTACGTATGAAGCATGAAAATACGTGACTGTATAATACATAATAAGAATTCAGATAGATCGAGCAGCCGGGCTCGTGTCACGCCGCATGTGACTTTGTTGCTGCTGTTAGAGATCCTGTCGCAACTATATACTGTTCGGGAAGTGGAATTCGATTCCGATGGTGTACTGCTCGCACCTCTGAGCACGTGTAATACAACTTTAAGAATGCACGTGAGGTGCGAGAATCGTATATGCCAGTTTTGTATAAATATACAGGGTGTCCTTTTTTTTTCTTCTCATAAAATTTACTTCGATATGTTGAAGACAAGAAAATCCTGTACGAACGCTCGAATTATTGTAATAAATGATAGGCAATAAAATAAAAAAATAAAAAAATGAATATTAAACTAAATTGCACTCACAGTCTCGACCTTGGGCAGCAATTTTTTAAATTCGAAGAAATGAAACTCACCTGAAACAGAAAAAAGAGACGAAAAATTAGAAATGAAAGATGTCTAAATTTTATTGCAAATTGGACTCAACTTCAGTGGAGCTTTTATTTTTTTTATTGTTGTCTTTCTCTTATAGACGCTTTCTTCGAGTCTTTTGAAGAGGACGCAGCATCCAGGAGGCGGCAGAGTTTTGGATGACTCCGACCACACCCACGCAATGTATATATATATATATATATTCGACAAATGTATAAAACAAGCGTGCGCCATCCACGAGGATTCACCCGGGCGTGTCGACCTTTTCAGCCTCCTTTTTTACTCGTTTTTGTCATTTTTCCTTGCACACTTATTTTCCCCTCGCATAATCTGTCTTTCTTGTCATTCTTTCGTATTTCTTTTTTGACTTAACCTCTTTTTTCCAGGGTCTCAAGTGGAAATATGCAATTTTAGTACGCCCCCGCGATTCATTATTTCTTTAAAAAAAAATTTAATTTATTTTTTCCGCACATATGTACGTACGTGAACCCGAATTCGTGGTCAGAAAATTCTTCGTCAGTTGAGAACGAGAGACTAAAAAAATATAACAACACATTACGAAATGCGCTCGAATGAATTTTTCCTAAAAATTACAAGTTTTATGAATTCCTTGCTGTCTCGTGCAGTAAAAAGGCTTTGACGTTCCTCGCTCGCTATGCAAGTGTGACGCAATGATAGGACGGAGACACGATTACGTGACTCACCACGTGAAAATGAATGGCGCGAGCGAAAGAACACCGTGCATTGTGTCATTACAGTAGGAGAGAAAGAGAAGTGTAATGGTAAATGCTATGTCAGCTCGAAATATAATGCGCACACTGTAATTCACAAATTTTGTGAAAAAATAAAATAAAATAAAATCCCACATTTTTTGATGGTGGTTACGGATGCCACGAGCTAAATTTTAATTTTTAAAATGCCTGAACCCTGCCTGTCACCCTGAAGAACCGATTTTGTTGAAAACGTCGGCATTTTATTTAACTTAATACAATTGAAATAACACGAAACGTTTAGTTTATACTTTCGTCGACAAATAATTAGATGAATCAACAAAGAACATAGTTTAATTACGATAGTTCAATCAATTAATTAGTATTCAGACAAAAAAATTCATTAATAGAAACAAATATATATCGTAATAAGCCAAAAACGTATTGAAAGTGACCCAAACAATGTCAGTTTTATTGAACAAATTTTTTATTGATTGTTCCAACTTATGTATCGCAATGAAATAATAATTGAATTGTCGAATCGTTGGATGAAAAGACAAATTTAGTTGACACAACTGAAACGGTTTTTAAGTGCGAAAAGCCAACGAAATATATTTCAAATAAATCAAAATATCGTGCAATTGTTTATGAAAAATGAAAAAATAGGTTTATATTGTTGCAAAGTAAAAATAATTCATCATTTTTAAAAGTAATCTCAAGGTTCTGGGGCACATAGAACCAGAGCATCTCCATTATAATAAAAGAGTAAGTAGACGTTGGCGTAAACTCGTGCAAACAATTTTTCAGGGCTTAGTAGTCGATTAAGGTGACTGTAAAACGGTAGAATCTGCATAATACCAGGTACGGTGAGTTATTTCCACAATTATGCACATATTACGAGAGGAGGAGTGGGAAGAGGAGGAAGTAAAACGCGAGATCGGTAGAGTGACGTGGCGTTCATACATAGAGAGAAGCTGCTTGTGATGGGAGGAGAGAAGGTTGGACAGGGGGTGAGGGTTGACCATGGGGAACGCCCCAGGGATGCTTTGACATCGAGATGTATGGAAAATGAGTGGTGCGATCGTTGTGGTTGGTGAGTTTTTCAAATTCCCGAATAAATCTCTCAACGATTTCCATTAAGTTAACATGAAACGAGAGTATTCGATCATTTGCAATTACATAGAAAGGTTAAATGGGTGTGTGGGCAAATATCGTAACAGAGAAAAGCAAATGATGAAGTGACCGAAAGAGAAATATAGAAGAAAATACGAGAGGAAATACGAGAGGGGGCAGAATTTCTGCCATGACCGCATCAAGTCATGGTTGGCTATGGCTTTTTTTACCTCCCGAATTTTCTCCTCCTCCTCCTTCTCTTTTTGCTCCATACGCAAAATCCCCTTATTCCAGCACCAACATTCTTCCTTCCGGAATGTGTTATGCACATACATTTGCTTTCTGCACTCATTTTCACTAGCGCCGTTTCCATATTACTTCTCCCACGCGAAGGGCCCTTTTCCGGAATCCGTTTTAATCCGCGTATTAACGCTCAACACTCTGGAGTATGAGAGGTTGAGGGAATGGGCAACGAGATGGAAATAGGAGGTTATGGGGAAAATACATGAATTTATATATCCACATGAGATTACATTGTATGCTGTACAGCTATATATAAATATATTCATTATCACGCACGCACACATTGCTGAGTATAGTCGAGCTTGAAAATCACGAAACGGAACCACGTCATGTTCATAATTGGTGGCTCGCGTTTATATATATATATATATATATATATATATAAATTTATGTAATCATATATAAATGAAAATGAAACATATAGTTGAATGGGATCCAAGTTTATAAAGCGTTCAACATAATTATGGTTTAAAAGATTAGTATTGTTTCATTCAGTTGAAAGAAATAATGGAAAAACATTTGAAAGCTTTTAGTGAATAAACGAAAATGTAGCTTGAACCAGTAATTTAGTCTAAAGAATACAAAAAAAGTGACTCGCAAGAAATTTCGTTTCCAAGTTCCCAACCAAATGATTAATCTTCCTGAACTTTTGCATACACGTTTCAACGATACATCAGATAAAATTTCTCGAAATATAATGAAGCACTTAAATAAATAAATGCACTTGAAGTTATTTCCTTAGAATATTGTCAATCATTATCAATGTCGTGGAGAAAAATCATTTAAATCATAATTTCTATTAATTTTGAAGAATGTTTCTCAAATTTTCTAACCACGATGATTACGAATAAGTTGTTCAATTTAAAATCCTATTGGTTTTTAGATTTTACGAAAGAATTACGGGCTCCACGGATCTCGCAAATTGAAAACTCCTGTAGCGAGGCCTTTTGTATCATTTCGACTTTATAATATTTCTATGAAATTTTTCATATTTATTGTCAGAGCGTGTAATAAAATACGTGCAAAAGTTCAGAAAGGTCACTTATTTGTTACAAAAAAAAAAAAAAAGAGAAAAAAATCCCGGAAGTTCCCTTTTTTTTTACCTTCTGAAGTAGATCACTGTCTTAAAACATTGCGACAAGTTTTCCTTAAAATAATCGGTCTGTATTCGCAGCGTTATTGATTTTTCGTCAAAGTAGAAAATACCAAATAATTGAAAACTGATGATACATGCACTTGTTAATTCGACATTGTAAACAGTTATATGGACATATAAAATTTGTATTTGGGATACAAAATTGAATATCCAAAAGGCCGAGTGTCCGGGTCCGCGTTATTCCCGACGGTTGAAAGAGAGGAGGGCGAGGAGGGTTCGCGGACTTTACGAGAGCCTAGAGCTAGGCTTTAACCCGACGACGTGTCACGAGGTCAAGAGTTGCCGGGTCAGTGACCCTTTACGCCCTCCGATGGTTCATCTCGTCTCATCTCATTTCTCTCTCTCTCTCTCTCTCTCTCTCTCCTTCTCTGTCATTCTCTATCTTTTCTACTCTTACCCGAGACTTTGCACTCTACTGTCTCATCTCATTGCAGATCTCACAGAGCCTAAATCTCTCGAAATAAAACATTTAATCAGATCTCAACGTGACAGGAACGATTCTCGAATAGTACAGAAGAATAATAACCAGAGAGAGGGAGAGAGAGAGACAGATAGAGAGAAACGTATGTATAAAACAAGTTTTATAATCGGAATCAGAACGATGAAAATTCATGTCCATACGAACGATGAATGTCCATAATTACACTGGCTGTTTAAAAGCTATGTGCATTTCGAGGATGAAAAATGTTCGAAAATGCAAGGTACAATCATATTAAATGGATCGATGCACATTTATAACGAAAATTGAGTGAAGTGGTGGTGGAAATAACTCTGTCGAAATTTAGTAGATTGGCCGTCCAAGTGTATATATACATGTATTAGCCAATATTGGCTTATTCACGACACAGAGTGTGTACCGTGTCCCAAAGTTTGGTATGTTCGATATAATTGAATTGATCGGATAGACGTTTCGGCAGGCGTCATACGATACGTGGTTCGATTCCAGTCAGGTCATATGTATACCTTGGCACCCGTAAGGAGTGTGTCCTGTGAGTTCTGTGTTAATATATAAATATATACGTTCGACAGAGGAGAGAAGCGAAGACAGAGAGAGAGAGAGAGAGGGAGAAGGAGGAGAGAAAGAGAGAATGGGTGATGGGGTTTGCGCTGTTGCGGTACTACCGTCCTGGCAATAGCATCATCAACGAGAGACACTCTCGTTCACGATGAAATATGAAGGCAGAAGATAGAGAGAGAGAGAGAGAGAGAGAGAGAGAGAGAGAGAGAGAGAGAGAGAGAGAAAGAGAAAGAGAGAGAGAGAGAGGAGAGAGAAACGACGAGGTCTATGTCAGCCATATCTCACGAGTTTACGAGATACCATACTCACATCTTGTGCTGTGCAGAGGCCAATACGTTGCTGTATACACAGAAGCCACACAAATACCAATGCATATGGTGCACGCAGAGAAGGGGACGTAGCAGGGTCATAATATCGTATACAACCTCATAGGTCAATATACATTTCTCCTCACATTCTAGATTGTATATATTTACCGAGTGTCCCAAAAATTCGTCTGCAGTTTTATAGCGAAGGCAGTAGATAAAAATTTTAAAAGAGTGCAAACATCGTTAGCCTCTTTCATTCACGACGACGTCGCTGACGAGATATTCGGAGACTTAATTATAACCAAGCTGTCACCAAATGAAGCATTTCCTCCGGATTGCTATCATTTATTTTGCAAATAATTTGTCCCCATATGGTGAATGTTGGAAGAAAATTAATGGAGACTTTTTTTCTTGAGAATTTAGCGGTTTAACTGTTGCCCACGTAGTTGGCAGGAAAGCGCTACTGATTTCACGCATTAACTGTTCTCATAATTTCGTCAAATCTTAGCATCTGTTGCAGTGAAAGATTTTATAGATACAAATAAAAATTGTACTTTTGCTCCATCGACTCGTACCACTTTATTGATAGAATTGTATACATTCGAGAGGCGAATCTACGAGTCATTAACACGCGTGATGTCGACCTACGAACGAGTAGAATTGACCAACGAAGGACCGGAAGTTCGTCACTATCCCCGGAAATACGTGTGTACAGACAGGAACGTACGTGAACGTTGAAAGGACGAGATGTGATCCGGAAATTTCAGCCATGAACATTCGAGCGAAGTATCTCCTCCACATATACGAGGGCTTATCCCTGTCGCGTGCAGCCCTCTCTCGGTCACCTCCAGCACACACAATGTCAACACACACGTTCGAGATGAATCGTGAATGTTGACAGTCGTAGCTATATATATACATATATTTTTTTCTTTCTCATTCGAGACAAACTTTACAAGAGACTCACTCGTTGGAGGTTTCGTCGTTCAGACTCGTCGATCGATATTTCCGTTCTGAAAGTACAGCCTCAGGAAAATATGGTGACGATAAAAAGTGCACATGAGTGAGCAAGAACGAGAAAAAGAAATGCGAAAACTAACGATTTTCGTCAACAAGTCAACAACACTGACAATAAAAACAATAAAGTGGTTAAATTATATGCAAATAAATTCAAACGAACGGATTATCAGCTTGAAATATCAGCGGTCGTACGAAGGTCAATTAATTATTTATAAAATTACATAATCGAGTAGATTGATCGAATAAATCGGTACAGGAAATCGAGATACTCGTTTATAGTTACGTGAACATGCTCATAATCGATAATAAGTCAAATCCTGTGGAAAATTCCTGACTTGTAGTAATACACGTTGTTAGACACGTTATTAACAGTGTTTGCTCGAGAGTATGACAGTGAGTCATAGAACTCGTCTCGTGAGAGTGAGAAAATCATTCGGTCTCTTCCATATCTTTGGTTCTGTTGCGCCCAGTCTTTTTTTTTTGTTATTTTTTTCTCGAGCCGGTGTCTATAAAAAAAAAGAACTCGTGGTGGCAAATATGCGAACTATGTGACGCCGATGACATACCGCCTATTTAACAGCTGTCTCACTGACATCATCATATCGTTTCTTCATAATCCTTTTTATCTACCGTGCTAAATTTCATTTCATTAAGTTTTCGCATTTGAATAATTCTCTTAATTTGGTTTTAATGAAAATTTTCGTATCTTTTTTGTTTGTGAGTTTTTTTTTTTTTTTTTCAGTAGTTATCGTTTTTTATCATGTGCACCACAACTATGAGCCGAGTTTACAGCGAGATTTACGATATGTACGAAGCCCAATATACGGGAGAGCTTTTTCAGCGGGTTTGTGTGAGTCTGTGTGTGAATAAATTCGCGGTGTCGAGTTCGCGACACGACAAGGCCCTCAAAATGTAAGTTGCTGGAGGCAAAGTCGTGTAAATATGTGTCTAATGCCGGGCTACAAGTTATAAAAGCATCTCGCACACATTAATACACACCGTGTGTGTCAGTTCAGTGTATATATAAGCTTTCATGTTGAAATACATATGTGAATTCGTACATATACGTGTTGATGTTTATGTAGACGTACATATTTTGCAGTATATTGGCAAAATGCTTAGGTACAACTTTTTTAACGGGGCTTTTCGTCGAACGTTATTCCCACGCGTGCAAAGATGGAATAAAAGAGCCGCAGCGGTGTTGCATGGTTCACCAAGGGGAATCTCCAAGCACAACTCATCTTTCTCTTTCTTTTTTATTTTCTCTCTGTTGTTGCTCTCACCGAGCTATGTGCACGTATCGGCGGGGCTCGATGTATCGTCTTTCATCTTATTCTTTCTCTCACTAATACACATTTATATATATATATAAAATATGGATACGTATATGAACGTAAATGGAAGCAGATGAGAGAAGGCGGAGGGAAAGAGAGAGAGAGAGAGAGAGAGAAAGAGCTCGTAAAGTTTGCTGCCTTGGACCAGACGAAGGAAAATGTTCTAAGGTGTATAAAGTCGCGTGAGTTGGATCGTCGAGGAAAATCCACCAGAAAGTAATCATTTTCAATGCCGCAAAGTTCGCGGATAATATAATAAAGGTGCGCGAAGCTTCAATCATCCAGGTATATATATAAAAATATATATGTATACGTATGTTTAGTATCAATATGAGAATCAAATGAGCTACACGAGCAAATAAATATACGGCGAGTTATTCCGGTTTTCATAGAATCATGCGTTTCAATCAATTTTTTTTTTAAATAGCATTTATCTCCCTCCCTCTCTCTCTCTCTCTCTCTCCCTTCTCTCCAGCAATGATTATTTCGTTGATTCTCTCTTCATTCGATTTAGCTACATAGGAATGAGCCTAATGAATCATCCAAAGTTTGTACATGGGAGGAGAAACGAAGGGAACGGGGACGAGAAAATCGTCGGAGACCCCAAGAGTGCATGAGTTTAGCAGCTAATTATCGAATGGCTATGGCGATAATGAAAATCCGATTGGATTCAGAGGCGTGTGGAAAGGATGGAGAGAGAGAGAAGGAGGAGGAGGAGAGGGATGGGGGATATGAAAAGAGGGGAACCACTCATCGTTATGGTTTCCGTTTGTGTATCGCGGAATTCATGTTTGGGACGATAATTGGAAAGTTGTAATTAACTCGTTTACGTCAACGAGAGAATTGAACAAGAGAGACGGATAAATTCGCCCTTTTCGCCAAAAAGTTGACCAACAATGAGGGAAATTATGTACGAACTTTGTTTTTCTTTTGTTTGGATTTGTTTTTTTTCTTATTAATATATTTTTTTCCACGGCCTGGCACCCAAAATTCCATGGAGCACGAGATTCAAGCAAAATTTCAATGGCATCGGTGCCGCCCCTATTTTTTAAATTCTCTCGTGTCACCCGGGTTTCTTATTATTTTTTTTTTTCGGGCATTCGCTATTTTCAACGCTAGAGGGAATCGCTTTGTCAAACCGCACGAAGCGTGCCGTGTATATCGTGAGAGAGAAAGAAGGACAAAATGCGAATGAACAAACGACCGTGTAATAGAAACGAGGTGAAAGTAAATAGGATTAAACATCGAAGCCGCAGGGACAGTGAGAGCGAGACGCGGTGGTAAAAAGGATTGACGATGCTTCGAGACAGAAAGAAAAAGAAAGATAGGATATAATTCTCCTGGACCATTCATATGCTAATGAGAGAATTACTGGTTCCGATGAGAGCGAACAGAGGGGGATAAAACCGTGCGAATTTCGCCATCAAGTATTCGACAAATTATCTCCGATTGGTGGATCAGAAAGATGAGAAAAAGTTTTCGTACACCGAAGACATAATTAATTTTGTTGGCATTTCAAAAAAAAAAAAAAAAATCATAATAAAGACAAACAAATAATAATTTATTGCACAAATAATAAATAACGGAAAATAAAATGTTTTCTTTTTATTTGTACAATTTTTTATATACGCGGATGTATAGGTGCATTCACGAGATTGTATATTATTCCGATGACTAGCGATCGATTGTTTATCAAATTACAGGTTATTTCGTTCCGCCACGTCGGTGCGACCCGGCCCTCGAGCTATTGTTTCTTCGTGCTTTATATACACGAACAAGTCAAGTGTGCCCTACAGAGCGTTTATATATAACACAAATACACATATACATGTACATTTACGTATAGAAAACAAAAGAAACGTAATGCACTTATTTTAGACATCGAATATTCCACAACGATTTTATTAGAAATAACCTTAGCTTTACAATTCATTTATAAATATCTGTCATCGATAGAATATCGCAAACATGCATACGTGAATGTACTCGAAACTCTAGAACGTCATTCACAATTGGATTAACTCTTTAAGTCACATATTTTTCCTCTCGGGGTCGCTGATAACAAACCAGTGATTATTTAATCATTTTTTTTAACAAAAACGACCGTACGAAATTTTTTGAAAAAATACTGTTAAATTTCTCGAAGTGTATTGAGTTCGTAAAAAAATTGCCCTTCCATTTTACATCGTAGATGAGTAAAAAATTAGATTTTTTTCATGAAAATATCTAAAATTCGACTATTTATTTGCATGTGGGTATTTGTGCAATAAACAAATAATGACTTTTCATATTTGTTTACTTATACGAATGTTCTGAAAATCACGAAAAACCAAAAGAACACAGTATTTCTTGTTGAAAAATTATTTCAATAATTCAAAAAAATTAGTCGAACAACGTAAGTGTCACTGTGCTTAAAAGGTTAAATATGCACCTGTCGATGATAATAAAAAATGATATCGACGAGAAAACAACAAGATAACCGTATAAAAGTATTGGTTAATAGCAGTTTTTAATTGACATTTTGATGGTGGTATTAGAGCTTCGGGTAAAATGGTTATTAATTATGACTTTAATATTACGAAGAAAATCGACAGAAACGAACAAATTTTATTATTTTATTGATTGTAAATCATTATCGGGATAATAACGATTATCGAGTGGTCTTATTTTCCAATGTATCGAATACCCATAGGAAATAAAATAGACACAGAACGTAAATAATAATTACTAGAGAGTAGAGAAGCTCAACAAAGTCCCGGAGAGCAGTATCTGACATTCATCGCAATAGTCCGTTATGTTTTTTGACAAGAAATCGATTCTTAACTTCCTGCTGTACGTTGCAATAATAACACCACCCACGCCCATTAGGCAAACGACAGCTCGTTTATCGTTAATCCTCCCATATCCTTATTCGCGCTACTTTTCATTGATACACATTGCTCGTATGACTTGTCAATTATGCAGATTTGTACGTGCGATCTCGATTTTCCATGAAAGAGAGATCAGAGAACCAATAAGAATAAATAAATTTGATAAATGGTTGAAAAATATCGAGGAAAAGAGGAAAAGGAAGAAACGAACCATGCGATTCGAATCAATTGATACGATTTTTATATCAAAAACTATAATTCTATTGCAAGGTCCCATTTAACGTTATTATTTGCTGATTATTTGTATGTATCGATGGAAAAATACAATTGAATGAAAAAAACTGAAATTATTCTTGATTCAATTCATGAGAATTTGTTATTTTCAAATCCTAAAATACTATGAAATAAATCTGGATAAAAGTAATGAATGGGGGGTGAAAAAAAAAAAATTCAATTTCATGTGAAACCAGAGCAACATGTGCAGGCAGTCGCTAACAAATATCTACAAGCATAGAGAACATAAGCTCCAATTTTTGAATTAAAAAAACCACTCACGTGTTTGGCCCCGTCACTGGGAAAATCCAGAAGGAGGGCGAAACTGTGACAAGCTTGGAATATTTCGTCCGCGCAAATGTGTGTGTGTGTGTGTGTGTGAATACGAGAAGGATTTATAGAAAATAAAATAAAAAAAACTGTGCCAGGGAAGCGGGGCGATCGTAAAATCAATAGAACGAGAAAAATCGGCCGAGAGCAAGTTTTCGCGAGAATTCTTGGGACGATTGCCAAAGATTCTTTTATCTCTACTCACGGATTATGTGTTTCTCGTCGCAAGACACGTAGTTATAACTCCGAAAATTTGTATTATTCAAATTTGTCGGTCAGTAGTGTGATTCAAATAAATTATTATTCACATAACTTTGTCCCGGAATCTTGCTTCAGAATCAACAGAAAATGTGATGTAAAATGTTCGAAAATTATATGATAAATTAGAACAATGTGCACACTGGAAATCCGATTGTTAAACGCTTCAAAATTTGACCCCACAAATCTCAGTTTTCCAGCCTTAATTTACGAGGTCTCGCTACAATGACGTTCAGGAATTAATTTTACGGTCGATTTTTTAAAACTTGGACATAAGTTGCAAAATAATCGTAAAATTCGTCTGTGTTCCTCTATAATTTAGAAGAAGAAGAAAGAAATGTGTACAAAAGTTTCAGAATTATTGCATGGAAGTGAATTTTTTGACTGCTTCCTATGAGAGCAAGATTAAAAAAAATAGTGTATAAAAACACTTTGACGAGGTTAATGAATCTTAATTGTTTGACCCATAAACACAGATACACATACGGTCCATTACATGTTCCGGTAGGCGTAATATTTTGAAAAATCGTGTAAAGAAAGTACACGCGAGAGTGATTTTTATGTTCGAGTTAAATAAAACGTTTGCATAACAATAAAGTGCAATAATGAGTAATGCTAAATGCGCCTGTAGGAAGAAAAGTGTGTAAATGTATGAGAAGTTGAGTCGGTTGCGATAAGAAGGTAAAAAGTGTTAGCGCGTGCGCGCCCATCGGCGAATCTAAGTCGCGTATCTTCACGGCTCGCGTAATCGAGCCAGTACCTTCGATAAATTATTCCTCGCTTTTCTGCGTGCTCGAACGCACGTGTGTGATAGAGAGCGAAACGATATAGTGAGAGAATTACGAGCAAAAATGAACGGCGTGGAAAAAAACTATGAAGAGAAGGAGCGAGAGAGGGCGAAAATAATGAAAGATAGAAACAAAATTAAGTGGGTAAGAAAAACGACGATAAAGATAGACCAGTCGCGTAGATCGATGAGGGTTCGAACATAAAATTCCGAGAGGAATCCCGTGAAAAAAAACACACACACACACTCACACACACACGCAATGTGCAAATTAGTCGAAGGATAATTGAGACAAATAACTCAGATCGGGTTTCACGCCTGGAGGATATTATACGTTTTGGTATAAATTTACAATTACGTGAATATATTTATGGATGCGTATAGAAAACTACAAAATCATATTATAAAATATACATTTTTATCAAAATATGCGTTTACGTAAAAAAAATGTATTTTTATAGGATGAAATATACAAAGAAAAAAAAAGATCGCGTCTCCGTTCTCGTGGCGGAAATGACGACGAGAATGATAGCAAAAATTTCAATTCGTCGACTTCGTATCTCTATGTTATACGACCGAAAAGAGTTCAACGTGAATATATATGACGTGGCAGAAATGAAAATAGAAATTGATCAGTCGTGGATGGAAATGGAACGAGGCCTGATAGTGTAAAAGTACGTTCAAAAATAGTTCGTTTTTTTTTTCTTCTACACAAAGATAAATACATATGATTTCATTGTAAATGGCAAAATAATCATTCAGGATGATATTAATGAATAATCTAATGATCCATGAGAGCTTTCGAATCGTGAAAGTTTAGCCCAGAGCGTAGGTTTGTTTAAAACATAGTGAAAGCGGATGTGTTCATAGATAAGAGGATTCGAGAGAATCGTGAGATAAAAATTCGTGACAAACGAAAATGCCAGTGGCCGCCTACGATCGAGGATCAGCATCAATGCGTGACGTCACTAATGACAGATCAGACACGGTAAAAATAGTGAACAAACAAAAAATATTATTCTCTATTCGACATAAATTTTAAAAAACGCGTGCTGTTTGATTAGAAGAAAATCTCATCAAAGTCAAGCCTACAAGAAATTTCATCGGGGCGTGTCTCTGTCAAACTGAAGTATTTATTCAAGCTACGGACATAATTACATCAAGATTGAATGAGACTCCATTGGAGCAAAATGCGTTTGATTGATAAAAAAAAAAAAAAAAAAAAAAATCATGGTTGTGGGCGCTAGAGACATTCAGCATATTTCGAGGATTTCAACGGTCACATCAAATAAATCATCAGTCATCAGACTCTATCAGTAGATCTCTTCCATTCTCTTACAGAACTTATCCAGCATTAATAAAGAATTTGAAAAAAAAAAAAAGACCAAAATGAAAAACATTCAACGGACAAAAATAGTAGAAACGACGAGGACAAATTTCGTTGAGATAATTAGTGAGAGCTCTTTGATCGTCTAAAGAATCCCTGGAAATAATCGAAAAGAATACAAAAAAAAAAAAAAGAAAAACTAAAATAAGATTAGGATGAGAAAGATCCATATAACGCCGAAGCATCCATCGCAGTGAGACAATAACAAAAGCTCGTAAATGATAAACGACAGAGAGAGAAAGAACGATACTTTGTTGTGTTGTTTTCTGTGATGGAGAGTGGAAAACGAGAGATACGAAGATGTTTATCCTTCTACATATTTTCCCGTTCTCTTTATTTTTCATATAAAAATATAAAACCAAAGAAAATAGAGTGCGAAAAATGTATCAGAAAGAAACAACCTGTATACGTACATACATATATATAAATATAAAAATAAACAAAGAAAAATATATAGATGTGTTGTATCCCTTGAAAAATGGCAAGAAGACGAGAGTGAACTGTACTGACGACTGTGGACCATATACAACAAAAGAAAGTGAAGCATAACCAACAAGAGACAGAGAGAAAGAAAGAAAGAGAAAGAGAACATTATCCAGTGAAAAAAAGGGGATGAAAATAAAGGAATCCTCACTGTATCTAACATTTCGCGTAACCTCCCTCAGCGTACACGTTAAACCACACGAGGAGAGAGAGAAGAGGGAAAGCCCCGTCAAAGTACAGCGTGTATTTTCAGTGTGTATACACGATGTAACGTATATTTATATATGTATACGTGTATATACATCTTTGCTGTGAGTATAATTCCATGGATAGATGTGTACGTACATAATGTACCCCCGCCGACGAAGAGGAGTATCTAAAATATATAGATATTTGCAGCACAAGTATATCTGAGCATATAAATATCTATCTATAGTTTGTTTGTATATACATTTTGATGCTGTAGGTGGTTCACGAAGAGACTGACACAGAGGAAAAGGGTGGAAGAACGTAAAGAAAGAGACGACTAGAAGATGGAAGATGGGAGTGAGTAAGTGAGAGAGGAAGATTGTCGTGGCCAGGGTCTTCAAGATCGAGTCCCACGCGTTCCCAGACATTCCAGCTAGTAATTGCCGGCTGCTGTTGCTACTGCAGCTCTTCTCCTTCACCTCTTCCTATCTATGCACCAACAGCAGCAACGACGTTAGCCCGCCATCGTTGCTGCTCCCTCGAGCGATCATCGCATACACACACACACACACGCATATATATATATATATTTAAGGATATGTATGTATAAAGATAACTAAGCAGCTTTGCAAACTTATCTTTCTCTCTCTTTCTTCCTCTCTTAGTTCTTTCCATAGTATAACACGCTTTTGCCCTCTGCACTCTGTCGGCTTCGGACCAACAACAACAACCCCGATACGCTGTATACGAAAGATTTTACATCTACGACTAAACGTGGCAATTCTCGTGATTTTCTCGTAGTAAATTAACGTCTCTGTAAATATATACCGACTGTTTATATATGTGTATTCCGGTTTGACATTTAAACGAGTAGCTAAATCATCAATACACTAACTCTATTTTTTTTTTTTCACTATATTTTATACTCGTAGTTTTTCATGGTAAACGGAACATATACGATGTTAATGTTTGGATCGTTGGGATGCAATGGAATTCTTGTTGTTGTTTTTTTTTTCTTCAGCTGACCGTTCCTTCAGCAGTTATATTTGCGACCCAAATAACAAATCTAAGAGAGGAAAATTGGGACGATTTTTGAAATAATACAAAATTTATACAAAGAATATTTTTCGTTGTATTCCAACGATGGAAAATTTAATAAAATACGAATATATGTAGGAATGTGTGGAGAGTTACATTGATATTTATTATTCAACTTTTTCGAAGCGCTGTGGACGACGTGCGTGCCTAACCAAAACCTCCCTCCTTTATCCACTTTGTTTTTACCCGTAAAACAAAAAAGATTTGATATTCTGAGTTTGGAATCCTGATATTCAAAAAAGTTTCGATATATTGAGAAAAACTATAAAAAGTTATAAAAAGTTTGAAGTGTTTTTTTTTGTTTTTTTTTTTCAATTTCGAACTTCATTTTCAAATCCTTTCAATAGGATATTTTACTTTATTAAAAACAAAAATCTGTCGAGGTGAAGTACATTCAGAATGAAAGTGGCAAAAGATTGTTAAGAAAAAATAAATGAAAAATATATATATATAAACAGCATGGAGAGCAGGAAAAAAATGTGATAGTTTAGCGGTAAAAAAAAAGTTAGTGATTCGCTAACGTCGTGCAGGCACGTATCGCTCGAGTAATGCAGTCGCAAATCCTGCCTGAAGAGAACGTACAATATCTTTTTGCCGCAATCGTTTTCCTCTCAGTTTTTCTCTCTTTTTCTCTTTGTATAGCGTGCTCGAGGTACATATTGTGTTCAAGCCACATCATACTTATATTGTACTATTTAAAGCCCAGTTCCATGTGCACACGATGACGTAAGAAAAACATTTATATATATATTTTTTCCAGCTACTCCTTCGCAATATTTGTCTCTCCGGTGAAAATTGACCGGGGAATAAACAATTTAGCAACAAGAGTCTTAATGTGTCTGCGTTATTTTCTAAAACATCGAACGAAATATTTGAAAATCTTAAAGCCCATGTACTAATGACGACAAATACAAATTGTTGTATTTTTCAACAAAAGATAAACGTCGCAAACACTAAACAAAGAGTATTTGTGAACAATAATTATTTATGCTGTGACTTTTGTTGCGTAATAAAGTCCAGAATGAGCAATTCATCGAAATGGATGATATTTATTGTAAACCCAGGTATTTCGGTCTCTTCGTCACGTCATGGAATCAGTTACAATTTTTAATACTCTTCGTGCGTGTGTATCAACATTGAAACATATGATGAAGCGTTTTTATCAAACGTAACGAAATGACTAAACAGTGTCTCTTGCTAACTGAGTTATTAAATAATGCACAGGGTGTCCATGAACTGATGATTAATATGACAAACCTGCTCAATCATCGAAAGTTTGCATGAAAAATATTCGAGGCGTTTGGTTATTTTTATTCAACAAACTGCACTAATGAATTATTAATAATAAAAATGAGGTCGATCAAAGACGCGAGCGATAGCTGTTGCCCGGTTGGCCAAATCTTTAAATAAGTCAAAGCCACTCCCCCTCATCGATTCGCAGATCTCTGATTGGACCAACTTTAATGATTGATAACTAATCAACAATTAATCGGATCGATAAACGACCAAGGAGTTTTCAATTCAGAATTCCAACGCGAATGTAAATTTACGTTATTGAGCATCAGTTCCGGGACACCCGAGATACATATATATTTATATATATGTATATATTTAGTCGATTGGATGAGAATGAAAGCGAAAGGGATTACGGTCTCACGGTAATGGCCCGCCACACAGGGAGGCAGACATTTGCAAACGAGATGTACTACGTGGCATGAAATTCTTCGATTCTTCTTCACCTACATATATATATACATATAAATGTATGTATATATTAAAGATCTCTCTGTACAATGCATTGTCTGGATTGTGGAGGCGAGATAAAATGGTCGCACCTGGCACACCAAGCTTTCGTACGTTCCGTCTCTTTCTGGTTCTCAATTCTTTTGGAGAAGGTAGCAGGTGAAGCCTAGCAGCGGAAAAGCAATGAGATAAGAATAGAAACGAGAAATGGCAGTAGCAACCTTCTTACGACAAAAAAAAAAAAAAGAGGTGGAGGTTGGGGTAAGGGAACGAGAAAATGAAGATAAAAGTGAGAGCGAGAGAATTTCAAGATTTTCACGGTGATTTCTTGTGGAATATAACAGAAAAAATCCCACAGTCCCCTATTCGTGTTACGAAGAAATTTTCTTTTCGCTATATTCCTCGGTCTTTATAGATTTCAGCACATTTACTTTATGACTGTCGCGTCTGTTTGATTTTTTTTTCTTTTCTCATTCGTAATAATAAATCGAACATTTTTTTTTTTTTTTTTTCAAATATTCTGTCAGTTGGGAGAAAAAATAATAATAAGAGGTGAATATTCGTGTTGGACGAGAAGAAAAACCGAAAAAAAAGAAGGAAAACAAAAGAGGCAAATAAAATTGAACATTGATGGCGGCATAGATGTGACACGCTGTTCAAAGTTTCAATTACACACACACACGTACTCGACAACATAGAGGGCGGAGTACATTCAATCAGTCCTTTTCACGGTTTGTCCCGGTGGCCAAAGAGAAAATCGAATAAATACAGAGAATAAAAGACCTAAGGGGACGCGAGACAGAGGGGAAACAATAATGACGATAAAAGTCAATAAAAAAATATAAAAATTCAATCAATCCGTTTCAGTAGCCAGTTATGATTTACGTAACTCCCTCACCGCTATTTCTCGTTTTTTTTTTCCATTCTTCTATATTAGCGTCAAAGGATTATTCGCGTTGAATATTTCAATTATTTCTTCCGTTTTTTCGAAAAATTCCAAAATTTCGTATATTTTTATTCAGAGGCTTCAATTTTTACGTTCACAGTGTCCTGGCGAAAAATGTTCGAAAATATGAATGAAAATTCGCTGGACAATTAATATTACTTTTTTGATGTATAAGAGAATGGAACTTTCAAAAAAAAAAAATCATTTGATAAAGCGAAGTAATTATAATTTGATTATTTTTATTAATAATAATAATTAATAATATAAAAAGAAGTGCTGGCACCTTCCTAGTGCTGAGAGAATGGGCGGAGGGGATATCCGGTCAATAAACACAGGAGTATATAAGGGAAAAAAAGAAAATTGAAAATGGTCAAAGTGCGCGAGAGTTCGTTCCCACCCACTTTCGTCGCTTTCTCGCTCTCTCATTTAATTTTCTCATTTCTCGTTGTTTTTTTTTTTTTCCACCCTCGCTTCGCTGGCCAGTCCAAGAGAGCGGTAAAACACTGGGATCGGAAAAAATTGCTAACTAGTGTGAGATGAGAAAAAGAGGAGGAAAAAAGTATAAGAAATGAGAAAATAGAGCACGAGATACGAAATGGATCTAAAGAAAGAAATAACAAAGGTTACAAAGGTAAACATTGATATATATATTTGGTGTCCTGTATTTTATGAAGCAAAAGATACGTACACGTAAAAATGTTGTCGTGATTTTGTGCCATTTTCACAAAAAATAAACTTCGTCATTTAATTTGAGAATAAAATACATTTTTCTCAGCAATCAATTAAAAAAAAAAAAAACAAAATAAATCAAGAAGATATTCTCATAGTTTCACGGACATAAAAATTACTTTCCC
>OX403625.1:10960244-11024852 GCA_948107755.1 Campoletis raptor
CTCTTACACGTACTCATGGACCTGGTCCAAAACACATATACCTCGCTTAGAATCACATGGATGAGAAGTTAATGATTCCAGGTCTCGATATTTTAATTATTTATTTAATTACATGTTTATCTAACTCATTATATTCATTGTTTTTATATGAACATGCGATTGCTACTGTTGGGTCAGTTTGACCCTCGCTGGGACCTCTATTTTCGACTAACTTTAAATTCACTTTTTATCAAAATATAACGAAGTTGTAGCAACACTTTAACGACTTTTTCAACAACAAGAAGTTCTCATTCATTTCCATCTTTTTGGAGACTTAAGTGAGTGTTCACGACATGATATCGTCAAATAAATTTCTACCGGATTACGCGTGCGCAGTAATTATAATTAAAATTGAGAGAGGGATTTTCGTCTTAAGTAAGAACCGTGTGACCAGAAAAGAGTCTTGACCAATTCGTGAAACGAAGAACACGTGTGTCACGAGTTATAGAAACCGAAAATTACGCCGGTAGTCACTACACTTGTCATCTTTTCTGCGTCAAAGTTTTTCGGATATAGTCAAAAGAAAAATTCAATAAAAATTGAAAAAATCGAGTTAACTAACCAGAAAAATATCTTTAAATAGTTGTCCCACTACAGCGTTTATTCTACGAAATCTTTGACATTTAAAGACCATTCAAAAAAAACGAAATTTCGTTAAAGTTACTCGATCATATTATTAAATACGGTAAACTAAATATTTTTTCATACTTTTTATAGTTTTCTCGTTTTAACAGTAAATTTCGTTTTTTACGGAGATCGTCGGAAGAATTTATCCTTGAAATGATAAATTTATTTTCTCAAAGACTGTCATCAGTAAATATACTTTTGAAAACGACACAAATGTTGTTATTGTACAAAATGTTTAAATGAACGAACTTACAAAATATATTCGACTTTTTTCAACAAAATTGAGTTTTTAACGAATATTTAAGAAACTACAATGGTATCACTTGCCATTATTTATTAATTGGAAGAATTCATTTTTTTTTTCGAGATTTTTCGATCGAAGATTCCCCAGTTAGTCATGACTTTTTCTTTTGGAAAAAAAATTTCGTTAAAACCATATATTTGCATAATTTTATTTACTGGTCGACTTAATGACCTAATTTTTATACAAAACCTTAAAAAAAAATGGCAGGTTAATGGTACAATTAGGAATAATTAAAAGTTCAAGTATCGAAGGATGATTGTAAATAATGGAAACCTATTGAGATTGTAAAGAACGATAGTGTAAATCTTGACATTTTCAAGCGTCTATTAAGTTATCGACGATAATCTTGGAGTGTTGGTCTTGCCACTTGAGACGCTTGTCTAAAGTTCCAGGCAGTACGACGGATCAAGGCTCGATTACACGTGTCCAAATGTATTTGTGTTTGTGTTTGTGTGAGTGTGTAAAGATCGAAATCATCAGATAAGTGGACGCTTTGATCTTACGCGAGAAACTTTTACGTGTAAACTTGCAAAGAAGAACCGGCGATCGATCGATTGATCGAACAAATCGATCGTATCGTCAATCGGTTGCATGACTCATTGATAACTTAATCTTCGCGAGTAATCTGCTCCTTTGCAACAATGATGAAGATTCTTTTCAATTTCCTTTTCGTTTATATTCCAATTTTCTCATCCTCTCATAAAAAAGTTTTCGATCTTTGCTGAAAATTGCGTCACTTAAAAAGAGCTTAATTTACGTACCACGTGAACTTGCCGTTTCTCAATGTCGTGACATCGATTTTCAAGGTCAATAGGTCACGAAATTTGACGTTACTGAGTCGAATATTTTTACTGTTGTTATTGTTTTGTTTCTAAGTCTTAATTACTTTATGATTTTGTTATTTTTCGATCTATTTTATTTGAGGTTATTCATTATTTTTATTTCTTCGTTATTGTATTTTTTTTTTTTTTATTCAATTTAAATGCACGATTGTAACGAATTTCCATATTCAATTATCACAGGTGGCCGTCAGACGTTCAGGTCTCTGCAGCGTCGAAGAGTCATCCTCATCGGTGCTGGCATGCTCGGAAAATTTTAGCCAATCAACAAACCCGCAGATCTTTCTGTTGAAGAAACCCTGCCATGTTGTTTAGGTAAATAATATTAAAACTTTTTTTTCAATACCCTTCAATATTGATTTTTATAGTTCTTTCTTTTTAAGAATTAATTTTGCAACCAATCGAGGTCGTGTTTATTCTTCGATTTAATTTAAGCGTCGAAGTACCGATCAATCGATTTCTTTCAGACAATTACAAAAGATTGTGTCCCGATTATCACATTGCAGCATTTTTTTTTGCATTAAAACGTTTTTTTTTTTTAATTAGTTTCGTTTTCAAATTTATATAATAATTAATCAGCGATAAGGAAGAAATTATGTAATTAATTCTGTTTTATTAAAAACGAAGTGTAAAAAATGTTGATTTTTTTTTCAAATTCAAGCTTTTTGGAATCTAGTGAAATCGATTTTTCAAATTTGTCTTATGAATTTATAAACACTTGCGATCAGGCTCTCGTTCTGTGCTCGTCGTTCTCGCGGTTTTCGGTATTATAAATACGCGTTATCGCTCAGTCGTACTATTTTAACGCGTTATCTCGTTTCGCGCGTCCGCTGGAGGAGGCAAAACAGGCCTAAAGAGTCTCCGAGAATCTCTTTCGCGTTCCATATTATATGCAGCCCTGAGATTTACTAATTTATTCCCTAAAATCTCCTGTCATTTTTCATTTTCTCTTGTCTTCTCCTTTCATATTCTCTTTTGACATATTCTTGTCAAATATTTGTCGATTTATAATCCGAAACAAGTTTTCATTAAAACTTACGATTCAAAGTAAAATCTTTGAAGTCCAGATCCGAAAAAATTGGAATCTAGACTTTCGTTCGGTTTTTGTCGAAAAAAATTAGGCTCACACTTCGAACGTTGTTCAAAACGTGTGAATCATTAAAATTAAAAATACATCAAATTTCATTATTTTTAAAAATGATTGAAAACTAAGAATTGTGAAAAATTGTTCTTTTTATTAAAAAAAATTATAACTCTTTCAATTTTTGATATTTTTGAGATTAATTGCCGGGAATGGACTCACGAGGGATGTTTTTTTTTTTTTTTGAAAAAAAAAAATTAGTCCCTTGAGGGAATTAAAAGAAAAGGATTTATTTAAACAACTGAAGTGAACTCTTTCTTGAAATAAAAAAATCGTTGATTCTTCTGAAAATATTTCTGGGCTACTCAACGTCGGAAAATTACTCTGGGTCATAATGACCCAGTGTGTCAACGAAAAATTAAAAATCTTTATATTTGAGAAACGTCAATTAAGGAGATAGATTTGATCGTAGACATAATTACTCGTCGATCCTTGTGTTATGTGACGGAGAAGGGCATCAATATTTGCTGTGGTCTTACACCTGTGAATACCACGTTCACGATCTCGAATTACGTCGCTCATTAAGGCCAATCGAACAACATTATTCCGTCGTACAAACGAGTTCCTTGAAGTCCTTTTTAAATGAATATTCCCATAAGAAATATAGCTCGATGAAAGATTTTATCTGCAGTTTTTTTTTAAATTGAATGTTCTTTATTTTATTTTATTTTTTTCAATTACCCGACCCCATAATGACTTTTGACATTTAATAAAGATTAAGGAAGGTCACGAAATGAGGTTAATTCTGATTAGAAAACTTGTGAAAAAAATTTCTGCGCTCTGACAAACTTTTTGCCCAATTTTTTTGTTTTTTTTTTTCTCTCGGCACTCGATTCTTAATTTTTTACCAGATTATCAGCTGACAGATCGACCGTAACGTAAATCCTGTTGATGTAATCCTGCATCTTTTTACTCTTGAAAAATCATATCCGAAAATAAAAAATGTTGAACGATTGCCAAAATGTATATTTAAAAATAGAAATTGACTGGTAGTAGCGAGCAAGAGAGGAAAAATTCAATTAAAACTTTAGTACAGTAAGACATTTGAAAAATAAAAAGAAGAGAAAAAAACGTCAATGTGGGTCGCTGGAAATTTTTTTTTCTTCTAAAAACGGAGCGAATGAGGGGAGTAAATTTGTTTGGACAACAGTCAAGTCGAGGTCGTACCATGCGTTCTGACGACTCTGTAAGATTTGTACTTTCGGTTATCGGCTTTCCAACTTCTCAGTTCGATCGCGATACGAGTTTTTTTTTTCCGCAGGTATAGTTCAACACACTTTTTAATGATTCACAGTCCAAAATACAGACGACAAAAAAAAATCTCAACATAAACTTGGTTCGATGTATTTTTATCTCAAAATCGATTAAAATAAACATCAAACAACAATAGAGTTGCCACAAGTTGTGGATTTTAGTAACAAAACAAAAATCATTTAATTGATCGAAGAAAAATTGTAAAGAACGAAAATAAAAGCATGAAAAACGCTATTGAATATTGGGCGTTGGAGAAAAAATTAAAATAAAACATACGTACGATTAGCCAAGAGAAAAAAAAACATGTCCGTCTTTGTCGCGACAAACAAGGGCGTGACGATGAGACATTTTCATTGCTGATCTAATTGCTTCACGATACCTTGATCGCGCGACACTATTTATACGACCCCTCCCATATTTTCCAACACACATTTCAATATTTTCAAACCTTTGTTTTATTAACTCTCGTCCACCCTGTTTCTTCATGGTTTCGTAATCGTTCAGACGTAAATAAAGAGGATTTTTAACGATTTATTTGCTCGCTGCAAACTTATCGTATTTTTTGCAAAATTGACGTTTGTCACGTATATACAGAGATCACGATTGTTTGAGTTAATAAAATCAATGAAATCGATCGTTCGGCGCTGGCATTTGAAAAAAAAATTCATTATTATTGGTTGATGAGTTAATTGAGAAGTTCAAGTTGTTGAAACTTTAAAACTGTGAATATAAATAGCTAATTATTAGGAGGATTAACAGGTGAGCGAGAGGGAGGCGCTGACCGGTGGCGGCGGCGGCCATGCGACCCGGTCTGCCCTCACCGAGCCGCCGCAGGCCTCCCCGTCGCCATCAGCCACCGCAAAAATGGCACCCAGTTCGCCACCAAGCTCAACGGCAACGGCAACGGCTACGGCAAAGATGGCTGTCCAGTACCCAAATTATTCTCATCCTTTTGCTCTTTGATACCGCCCCGTCACGAGCCTTCATTGATTCCTCATCGATATCCGACCATTTACCACACACCTCTGGCCATTCTCTTCACCACGAACCACCGAATAGCCAAAAATATACAAACCACTTCCTTTCACCCTCTTCTTCCTCTTCTTCTTCTTCTTCAGCCGCTTTATCACCTTCTTCTGCTTCCTTGTCATCCAATTCGCCACCATCTTACAGTAGCACCTACGGCCATGATAAACAACGCGGTCCAACTAATTTGACCATTGGATATCTTACCGCCATTAAAGGGGGCCTTAAGGATCGACAAGGTCTTGCCATTTCCGGAGCTCTCACTATGGCCCTCGATGAGGTGAATTATCTTTTCTTTTTTTTTACCATTTTTAGCTTTAAGTATAAGTTGAACCTTCACTAATTAAATTTCTATAATCAGTTCAGCCAGTTATGTCATCGAAATATTAAAAAAAAAAATTATAACATTTTTTTCTGTCATTTTCGCCCTAATTATCAGTCGCCAATCTCGTGGTTTCGTGCAAACACTGCGATTGACTTAATAATCTTGCCAAAATGACGCTCAGAAGTCAACTCGACGGTTCCCTTCTTAAGAACTTGTTGAATACAATGTGTCTAAAGATTTTTTTTTCTTTAACTAACTTTCATTATGTTTTTCTCTGTAAATGAGAAAAAAATGAACTAAAACCTGTAGAAAAGATAGAAACATATTATTTTTCCTTCAACTTTTCGTGCTCGTTAAATTTGGATAATTTTTTTTTTCACTTGAAAACCAAAAAACTAGGCTTTCCATCGAACATGAATATAAAAATATCAAACGGATAAAATAAGATCGAGTCAAACGATTAAAAGAAGGGAGCGGGGCGAGAGGGGGAGCAATGACTTTTTGGGAAAATGGAATCGAAAGAAAAAGTTTGGGGCTCGGTAATATCGTAATTCTGGCGGATATTTCTCTTCGGAATCATACGCTCCCTCATTTCTTGTACTCCGCGAAAAACTTTTGGGCATTTATTTATTCGCGCGATTTACTTACCGCACGTGAGGCCCCGTCTCTCCCTTGCTCCTCGCAGGGCTCACGCCGGTCCGCCCACGCCCGAACCTCCCGAGAGCGTGAGAAGAAATCCGCCTGGTTGGCGAAACGCGATAATTCTCCGGAGGGTCAGTCCTACACTGGTGGTAGCAACGACACCGGTCCAAGGCATCCGGTATTACTTATATATATATATATCGTTATGCCCTATGTACACGTAAACGATAAAGCAACGTGAGAGTTGCACGCAAGCCCAACAGCACCTTCGTGTGTTCCCATGAATGTACTTTCTCACTCAATTCGTCTCCATACACGGTGTCCAAAAAATCATTCTCATTATTCGTCCCACTAAAAAGATCGCGCGATTCCAAAGAGAAAAGTTCTCTTCTCATTTTTGTCTACGACGCACCGTTCATGAGATATTCATTATTTAATGACCACCACATTTTTTGGCTGTCTCTCGAATTTCACTACGAAAACGTTTTTTTTAAAGTTCTTGCCAACTTTTCTCTGCTATGCATCCTTGATGAGTTATGGCACTTAATTAACGACTGACGAAAAGAAACGTAAATACTTATCCACAGACTCGATTGGCTTTTAAGTTTTGCTTAATGACTCGTCAACGATTCATCGTAAGGAAATTTGCTTTAAAGTTTTCCACATTGAAAAACTCGTGGACACACTCGTTGGGCAGCGGTTTTTTTTTCTCTGGCGAATTATCAAATTATATTGAGCCATTGCTTTTATTTATTTTTTTCCAGTTGTTCGTGATCTTCTTTGTTTTGTCTTTATTTCGTTTATTTTGTTTGTTCTTTGTTGCCTTGTCGTGACTTCGTTCATAAAATTTACTTGTTTTTCTATACGAATTGGCAGCGAATGTGTGTGTTCCGCAATATGTTGAGTTTATTTATAAGTCATAAACTCTCGCGTCTCGAGTCTGTTGTACGCAATCATTCGTGTGTATTTGTGTTTTTTTTTTTTTTTTTATATACATATGTATAAATACACACGATATATCAATCGCGGAATAATTGTCGCGGGTTCGTTCGTGGCTCGTGTTGCGATCTCCACCTTTCAACCAAATTTACGTTTATCTCCACTTTCGAACTTTTCAACAACTTCTTTTGTTTCTATCGTCCCCAGGAAAAATAAACAAATTTATTTTTGTCCTTGCAATGCTTTATAATGCACTTTGCATCAAAACGCAATATTTATACGTCTGGGAAAAATTCAAAAATAGAGGAACAAAAAAATTAATGTGCTACACGCTCTTGCAACTACAAATATTACAAATTCTTGCTCGCCCCCCGCTCAACTTGCTGGTCGACTCGCAAAGAAACTTTTCTCGCCTTAGCCCAAATTTTTTCGTAAAACTCGACAAATGAATTCCCAACGCAGCTTCGTCTCTCCTATTCATTGAATTAGGTTTTATGAGAATTTTTGTTGATAAAATTTGTCACATTAATTACAAAGTACTTTGCGAAGCCGCGCGCCTCGGGCTACATGTTAAAAGCGCCGGTTTATTACGCGGCCGTATGCGAAACTCCGAACAGAATTTCGCGCACGAAGAACCGATGAGGACAGAGAGAGGAACGTTCTCACGGTCACTCGTCTCGATGGTCCGGTCCGGGCGGCTATTTCGCTTCGGCATTTTCCACTTACCGATAACCCACTTTAATACTTTGCAGACCATTTTTACGACGAATATTTGTCGAATAAAACGAAACGGAGAAAAAATCGCCACGACGACCCGTAGCTTCGATTTCTTGGAATCCGCACCATTTTATCGTAGCGATTCACTTTATTATTATCATTATTACGAATAAGAAACGTAAATATTGACAATATGATGAAAAAATCAGACAAAAAAAAACAATAATAATGTGTAAAGTAGAAAAAAAAAACTTTTTTTTCTTTCTCGATTAAACAAGAGGTCACGTGTAAACATATATATTAGCAGACTTTTTTTTTTTTCATTCTTCAGCAAACAAATAATATTTGACAACTCAATTTGTAAACAAGAAACTCGAGAACAAATCGATTTTTTCTGGATCTGGTTTTTTCACTTTTTTTTTTTTTCAGTCAAAAAATAATGTTTTTTGCTAATTTCACTGCATCGATGCGTCTATATATTTCATACCGATCTGTGAAAACATCCGTGTACTTACATAACTGGCATATTTGTTTTCCTCATCGGCATTCCAGCCAAGTGACTAAACTTACACTTTGAAAAATTCTCGCTTCTCGAACTTGGACAAAAAACGAATAAACTATCGATCTATACATATATTTATTTTTACACGTGTGTTTGGGTTTGTAAGTACGAATAGACGTTG
Organism: Campoletis raptor; assembly: GCA_948107755.1. NCBI lineage: Eukaryota > Metazoa > Arthropoda > Insecta > Hymenoptera > Ichneumonidae > Campoletis > Campoletis raptor. Next base: position 10,968,781 of record OX403625.1, read on the forward strand.
AATTAACATCGGCACGCATGAGTAATTACACTTTGGAAAATGATATTGGATCGATATTTATTTTCCTAAGTATAAAAACTAGTTAATCAATGATTTCTATTTATATGTCGCGGCACGCTTTCGCCTTTGCGCGCGTGCAAAACCGGTTTACTTGTCGCAGATCGCAAGATCGTCTCATTTTTTTTTTCCACCAAAATTGGATAAAAAATTCATTTAAAAAATACTTCGTCAAAATATGGCATCGAACAATAAGAAAAACCTACAAACGACATAATTGTTTTGATAACGAAATCATGAGGAGTGAATATGATGGAAAATCTATCGACGAAATTGATTATTCATTCGATAAGAAAAAAAATTTTCAACAAAAATTTATATTTTCTGATTAAAGAAGGATTCGACGATAATTTGCAGATAAACAACGACACGAGCATTCTGCCAAACGTGAGATTAGTTATGCGGTGGAACGATACACGGGGTGACACGGTAGACGCAACGAAAGCCATGATTGACATGATTTGCGACGGGGTCGCTGCTTTTTTTGGTCCCGAAGGATCGTGTCACGTCGAAGCAATCGTATCACAATCTCGCAACATACCAATGATCAGCTACGTAAGTCTTTTTTTTCTTTCTTTCTTTCTTTCTTTCCAATTCAATCGATTTACACACACTGACACACACACACGTTCATTATAACACACAAATACACACAACACACTAATTTATTCTGCTGTCAATTCGATACATTTAACCCCGCAAGTGAATCACTTGGGTTAGTTCGATTAACCTCACCTTGTGTCAATCGCACTAGTTCATCGTTGTTAGAAGATGTCGTGACTCCGATAAATCAGGGCATTTAAAAAATTTCGTTACATATAAGAATTTTTATATGTACACAATATTTTGTTCGTTTTTTCTCCTTTTTCATTCGTTATTTTTAAATAATTGATTATAAGAATGATGTAATTATAATTTATTTATTTACCAGTCGATTATTATTGGTTTCATTATTTTTCTTATTATTGAACCATTAAGGGTCTTGGGATAGAATAAATTTGGAACTTCGAGTTTTATTTTCCTGCAATTTCGTGCACAATTTATTGGAGAAAAGAAATAAATAATGAACAACTTCATAGAGGGTTTTATTTTTCTAAAATATACTTTTTAATTTGGCGATCACTATATCTCCATAAACTGGTGGTCGATTTAAAATTCGAATTTCGTACACATCTTCGTTTCACTATATTTCAGCCTCGGTATCAAAATTGAATTGAATTAATTATCATGGTTTGTTTTATGACATGTTTTCGACGTGCCTAGTGGAAAAATAATTTTTCCCTCTGATTCTGCTACAATTTTTCAAAGTCCTGATACACATTAAGATTCTGTTTGGTTTATTGTTTTCGGATGCATAGAATGTCCGGAACTTTGGCCGGCAATGAAAAGTTTTGTTCTGCGCAAAGTTTTACTCAATTAATCAAAACAATGAGATAAAATTCTTCATTTTTTTTTTTTTTTTTTTTTGAAAATTCGTATCCGATTTCGAACTAAATTGTACAACATAAAACAAAACAAAACGTCAATTTTAAAATTATTTCATTCAGCAAATCATCTTCGAAAACAAAAATCTAAACAAAAATCCTGCCTTCATTCAATTCAAGCCAATAGGGAACATCTCAGTGAATTGTACTATGTAAGCCAAACGATTTACCTACTTTGGCGATCTTCCAAGTAAGTTTTTCTCGGGTGAATCGGCACTTGGATGGATGAACGTTTAGCCATGCACCGGCTCGTGCAATGATAGCTGACTGGAAGTAAAATTTTCTTAGTTTCTCACGATAAAAATTGGCGGAATTTCGAAAAAAAAACAAAAAATAAAAAACTTCCGATACCAGCCACATTTTCCACAATTTTCCTGAGCCCTCCAACAGATTTCAAAGAAGTATTTCGTAGAGTATTGAAAAGGCTCTGGGCAACAAGATAAAAAAATTAATAAATCCAATCAGACTCATGAACAATTTCTTTATTAATCCATAAATTTATTTATCGTTTATTATTGTCGTTATTTAGCAGTTTATAAAAAAATATGATAATTTTTAAATCCTTCGCTATCCGATAAGATTAATTGGAGGCTTGAGTAACCAAACCCAAATGACTTAGCCATCGAGTTAAGGACGACGATATTATTCTATCGACGCGAGGACGATTTGCATGAAAACTCCTGATTCCCCTGACCTTCACAGTCTATTTATAGTGTCTACCGGTGGCTGTCGTTGCCACACGTGGTTACCAGCCTACATTCGCAACTATATACCAGACTTGTCTCCTTACCTGCCGTACAAATATCCAAGAGTTCAATAAAAAGCAAAATGTTTGAATACAGACTTAGCAAGTCGTATTTGCCACTTAATATTAAACTTTGACCCCCTCGCGGGATAACAACAGTATAAAAAACTTCATTTTTCGTCCATACAATTGAAGATTAAAATCATTTATTACTGTTTTAATAAAACATCTTATTAGACTCGAATTAATATTTTGCCTTTTAATGACATTTGTTGTCAATCTGTATGCGAAATTCTTGTCCTCGAAACAATTATTAGAGTCATCCGAGTTCAGACCTTTTTTCAAGCTCCAGTCGTTTTCGCTACGGGTCTTTATGACCCAGGCAACTTTTTAGGCTCATAATCCTTCAGAGAATTTAAGTTTTTCGACTTTTTTTTTTTGTTAACGTCCATAGAACTTTATTTTAGTCGACGTAATTTTACTAGTAACGATTACTTTTCTTCCTGACTTAAATGGGTTCTAACTCAAGTGGCGTTTATATCAATACCATTAGAATTTTGAGGATATATAGAAATATACACTGTGCAGCATGCCAATTAAAGTTGCTCCCTACTGTCAAAAAAGAAACTGAAAAAAAATTCAGCCAAAGTCAAATATTTTTCGAGTTATTCGAACCGGTCGCCTGGTTCTTTCAACGTTGAAGCGATCGTTTGTTTGCTCGTAATGATGACAACCGAGAGAATTTATCTCCAACGAGATACGGACAAATTATGAGAACAAAAGTACAGGCAAACAAGAAGATTGTGTGTACTTTATTATTACGCAGATAGATAAAATCGTGTTGCTTTTTTTTTGGCCAGAGAAAATTAACTCTGAATCTTTCGCGTGTGCTCAAGTACACACGCAGATGTATATTTGTATGTCGGGTGTCTCCAAAGTTATGTTTCGAAGTTTCAAACCACTGGATCCCAAAATTCTGGCGATAAAAATCCCCACTGATTCTCTTCGGTGATTCCTCGTTGGTGAATTATTTATTTATCTATTTATTTGTCCTAGTCAATTCGATGCAAAGGGAGGAGAAACCAAATGGTGGTGGAAACTCGCTCCGCCTTCTCCGATTGCACTAGATCAACGCAAAAGTTCGCCACGCCTTCTCTTATTTTCGTCAGTACAATGTATTCGCTGTCACTCAATATTTCATTCCTCGTGACCGGTACACTCTTGAGAAAAACATTGCCAACGTCGTCCTTCGGAATTTAACGATAGAATTCAATTTCACGTTCTATATTTTGTTCTTGATTTTTTAACGAGTAGTTTGAATTTTTTTTTTTTTTTTCAATTCATTTGTCAGTGGAATATTGAAAAAACTTGAAAAAATCAATGACTATATGAAAACTTTTTTCCTTATTATTTCGAAACTATTAACAATAGAAAATTAAAAAAAAAAAAAGCAAAAAAATAAATTGTACGTCATTTTTATGGACACCCCGTACATGTGACGATATTCTTATACATAGGCGTCAAGTGTTTCGCGTTTAAGAAACGCTCGCTTGGAAAATACCACATTTATGAAGACTGTGGGGGTATTTAGAGCCACCGATTTCACACATAACATTGTGCGTGTGTAAACGACGCCATGGTTTCAGCTAAAATACGTCCAATTAACCCTCATTTGAACGAGCAATGTTACACATCTTTCTACCAAATTACAACGCGTATTCATTCAGCTAATAAGAATGGGCATCAAACGAATCAGCCACTTCGAGGGAGAAAGAGAGAAAGAGAAACGAAGACACGACTTTACATTTTTTTATTTTCCTCACGCATTCCTCTTACTCTCATTTTTTTCAATTTTTTTATCTCTCAAGCTCTTCAGCATTTGAGAAGCTAAACTGAACTTCACGTTACTTCGTATTAATCACGAACTGCCTTTAGTCGCGTTATTTTTCACCAAGTTTCAACCTTGGAATGAAATTTTTTTTTTAACTTTCATCGATTATCAACAATGTCGTTTTTTCTCACGCATTTATTTGCACTTGTTTTTCATCATTTTTCAGAACGTTTTCGTAAGCAATTGATCGAATTATCGATATAAATAGAACGTTATTTTTCAAGCTTACTAAAAATTTCTGGAAAATTTACGGTGAATTTTATCCGTTGATTAAATTGTTGTTACTTATTTTTGAAGCAGACTGTAAGACTTTTGCCTGGATTTTCCCCTTCTATGAGAACTACTTTGTCGTACTTTGTAGTTCAATTAAATTCTTTTTATTTGTTTGTTTTTATTTTTTCTCCACCAGACTCTAAGTCTTTAGCGTTTTCTACAGTAAATCTTCTGCTCTGGAAACTACTTTGTAGTTCAATTAAATTCTTGTTGTTTTTGTTGTTGTTGTTTGGCTTTCTTTGGGCTCGCTAGACTCTAAGTCTTTAGCGTTTTCTACAGTAAATCTTCTGCTCTGGAAACTACTTTGCAGTTCAATTAAATTGTTGTTGTTTTGTTGTTGTTGTTGTTGTTGTTTAATAAGACTGAGAGTCTTTAACTTTTTCTACAGTAAATCTCGCGCTCTGAGCTTAGGGTCGGAAACGTTACGCACGATCATCAGGCTCAACAGGTATTCGCCACAATATTATACAGCTATATGTATAGCGAAGAGTCTGAAGGGAGAGTGCGAGGCATAAATTCAAATACGCGAATAGCTCCGGTTCTGACCGGTTCGATTGAGGGGATTTTAATTGTATTGTAGACGAAAATAAAAAATGTTAGGCCGTTACAAGCAAAATTAAAATCTCAAATGCCTCATTTGGAATTTAAATAAGTACATTCTCGTCTGTGAAGCCAAAAAATTCATAAATCGTGTCGCGTTTATCGCAAAATTTCCACATCATTTGAAGTGACCGACTGCAATTAACTTAAAGAATTTTTTTTCTCCCTTAAAACAAAGAAAAAATGAATAAGAAACTTTTTTATCGAATAATAAAGTATTTTTTTTCATTACTGTTTTGACAATTTTAAAACACGTGTTATAAATGTGTTTTTAATGTTTATTTTAGACAAAAATAATACACTCTGAATGGTCAAACGGCTTATGTTGATCCCGCAACCCGAATACGTATTGATATTACGAGCCACGAGACACTCTCTGAGCTAATCGTCTTAATTTGTCGCTGCTACACAAGCCGCGTTAAAAGTTAATGTCACGTTCTAAATATAGACCGAAGAGACATACATCGGAATACTCGTTCTCTCTTTCTCACTCTCTCTCTCTCTCTCTTGGGATTCGTGACTCGACAGTTCTTTCGACAAATTATTTTAATTTCGGCTCTTCCAGTTTTTTTCCAACGTACAATTGTCAATTGTTTTCGTTTATTCAACTAAAATACAATTTCGCCAGCTCGTATATTCGAAATTAGGTCGCAGTGAAAAACAACGTTTTGAATTCTTGATATTTAAACAAAAAAATTCCTGTTTTTTCTCATATATTATTGCAATATTACCACTTGCTATGAAACTATGTAAAATCTTGCGACAACTTTAAATCGTTTGTACATTTTTATGCTAATTATTGACTGTATAAACTTCCTGATGGAAAGGAGCTCTAATCGTTTCCTCATTGACGGAATTCCTCGAATTCCACTATATTACAAGAAAGCAATAGCTGTAAATAGGAATATTAAAAATTTCATCAACTATTTGTACGTTCATTAATTTTATGATTTTATATGTTATTTTTATGGTTTATGGTGGAAAGAAATTGGAGAAGCCACAAATCATTTTTCCAGACGTAAATCTTTTTTTGAGCATTAAAAGTTTTTCGTACGTGACAACAGAGTTTAATTGACAGAATTCTCTTGGTATTTTCATAACGAAGAGAACGATGTGCGCTAAAGTTGTATTTGATGAAAATTTGATTATAAAAACTCGAAGAAAAAAACGAGAAAACGTTATAAAAAAAAAAATGTAAAAATGAGAAAATTGATCGAATCGTTAAATATCGAAATTCTGATGGTACACAATTTTTAGCACGGATTGTTTGTGTAAAAGATTCTCAAGATTGAGATTGAAGAATAAAAAAAGAGAGGATCCGGTGAGCCAAAAATGTATAAGAGGAGAAGAAGGGAAGAAGAAAGTGAATGCAAGAAGAATAATCTCACGCTGTCCGTACGCGGTTATGAGTCGACCACCCCGGTTCTGGCGCTTTTACTCTCGCACACGTCATTCTTACCTCTTTCACTTTCGTTCTTCCTTTTTTCTTCTCTCTTCTCATCCGTATCTCGTGTCGTTGTTGTTGCTTTTTTTTTCGTGTTTCTCAATATTTTTTGCTTCTTTCGTTCTTTATCTTTCTCTTTATTTTGCTCTCATTTACGTCTCCCGGTCTGCCTTCATACGCACACGGCAATATCTATTCCCACTTTCTCGTCCTTCTCTCTCTCTCTCTCTCTCTTGGCCGCCCTTATTCTCAGTATATTCCTTACGAGGATTGGAGGATAACGGCGCCGCTCAGGCTCTCTCGCTAACTGGCGGTGTTTATCTCGGATATATTTAGAACCGAACGATCGCGAGCGCGCACGCTCAACCACCGAGAACGACCGGTTGCTGGACCGGCGATCTCACCAGAGAAAGAGAGAGATCCCACGGTGTCCAGTAAGGTGTTCCTCCCTCTCCCCTCGTCTTGCTCATCTTCTTACCACCACCATCGAAGAACCAGCGGGAGAATCTCACTAGCGGTAGGATTCGTACTACAGACACTTTCAAAACTCACCCTTAGAACTTTTCCCGTGCAAACTTCATAAAAATACACTTTGACTTATTATCGCGAAATTAATTAATTAATTACTAACAACTAGTCCCCCATGAGAATTCTACCGATCTACGCGCCCACAATTTCCATCATTGCGCGTTGTATTTTCTCTCACCAATCAATTAATATTCGTTGAAAAAAATATCGTAAAAAATAAATGTGGAAAACTTTACTTCGTAACTTATTACGCGATCCTCGAAATCTCAACAAAGTTTCAAACAACTTCGAGAGATGAAACAAAACATTGGTGTAAATATTTAGATGACGGTTGAACGTTTACGATTCCCTCTTACCGCCGACTATACGAGGGAATATGGCGCTAGCGCGAGCACGTTAACTACTCATGTTTATCGCAGCTATATTTAGCTCTGGCTATTGCCAGCCGGGTGACCGACGAGCGCCGAACCGCGGGTGAAGCCGCGAAGAGGAACTCTGTCGCTATTATTTACCGTTACTCATATGTTCATACATATACGTATGTCATTTTATTTATATGACAGAAAATATTAAACGATTATCATCTATCCCTTTATTTCTTTTCATTTATTTCGATAAATGATCATAGAAATACTTTGAATCACGTTAAATCATCCGCTGATTTTAAAATATTGAAAATCGACTTATAAAAGCTTTATTTTGTGTCCGTATTTTTAAACATTGGAAATAACTCTTGAAACGTCATTTTTCTATTCGTCCAAGTTAGTGTTTCGTCTTGAAAAAAAAAAAAAACTCGACAAAAGCATCACACTTAATAAAAACTTTTCATTTTTATCGATCTCTTTTCTCATCGATATCTCAAAAAAGAGAATGTAGTTCTCGTGCTGTTTTTTTAATTTACTTTCTGGTTCGGAAACACTCGAATTAGAATAAATTTTTTCTTATTTCTTTGCAAATGAGGATTTCCGCTTCATCGTTCCCGTAAATTCATTAATCAAGCTGTTTAAATATCCCTGGATGATTTTGTTTTCGACTTATACTTCGCTCGCTTTATTTACATGTATATTACGCGCTGACAAAATGTAATCTTCATATATTCGTGACAAACGTCGAACAGCCTGCTCAACCGATCTGGAACACAATTTTATGCATGTACATCTGTTCACACACGATGTGCCGAGAAACACATTGCTGAATAATATTTCAGTTACGAATATCGCTATATAATGACGTTGAAGAATTTTGGCTGAGAAAAAAAAAAAACAAAGAAAAAAAGAAATACTGCGATGTTTGGAGTGAAGTGATTATAACAATTAATTCAAATTTTACAAAATAATTCACTCGTATTTTTCATATTTAATACCAAAAAAGGAATATATAGAATTTTTTTTTCCTCATCATATCCAAATATCCACGATTCGATACGAAGCAATAAAAAATCTGTTTATACAGAGAACCAAGCGAATAAATCAGCGAAAAAAAGCTTTCGCACGAGATTAGCGAATAACGAACCGACCGAAAGCGAATGAATAAAAAAATAAAAGAAACGAAAAAAAGAAAGAGAAAATAAAAAGAGTTGCCGAAAGCGAAGATCGGACCGCGGACCGGGTCACCTCCGTTGCCCTCGAGAGATGTTCCCACGTGGTTTTGCACGCCCACACGTTATCTCGTTCCGTTTCGAATCGAGTAATGCCAGTTCTCCTGGCTCTCGGCAGGGTCAGGGTCGCGGTCCCACGGAGGAGGAACCATGGCCCGAACACGGCAACGCAACAACTGCGAATACGCTGCCGATTTTTTTATCTCGTTCTTTTCTTTTGTTTTGAATTTATTCACCATTTTTTGTTCTATTATCGATTCGATTCTACCAAATGGTCGGCAGTATTATGCAAGTTTCCAAACTTTCTTTCGACTGCAACATGACATCGTGAAATAAATTTTCAACTTTTGTCCCATATTTAATATATTTTTTTTGTTTCAATTTAAAAAAACTTGTTGTTTTAGTTTCGAAAATTAAATTACACCAAACTAAACTCTTATTACTTCACCTGTTTTTGTAGAAATATTTAGAAAAATATTATTTATTGAAAAATAATAATGCTACCGCGAGTAATCTCGTTAACCACTGATCCGTTACGTTGTTCACCGATTGTTTTATAACCTTATATTAAGTTTGAACCTTCGCACTCTTAAATATGGATATATTTTTATACAGCCTCGATCTATTGAACGAGTCACAGCCTGGATCATAAATACGTGGGAAGCGTTAAGAAGTTTAAGATTATATAAAAACCCACGCCAAATTATACCACCAACACGTAATCCTGAAGCGTGATATTTAAAACATTATCCTACATAGATCACGAGCACGAAGATTTGTTTAAATTTATATTTTATACAATTTATTGTTTTTTTGATCAAAAAAATAATATTTATAGCTTCTGAGATATTCTACTCTCGTAAATTAATTTTTCTTTCAATAATTTTGATGAAATATAATTCCGAGGGCGTTCCAAGGTATATGGATGTGCAGTAAAAACCTGACTGAAAACCCAGTTAGAACGCCTCGTGATACTTCAGCCACCTGGCATTAGTCCCACCTACGTGAAAGTTCGAATCGATGTGCAACAGTCTCGACACATTCCCGACCCTGTCCCTCAACTCGATCCTCTAACTATACACACACGTACACATCCAAATGTCCAAGAATCCACGTGAGTGTGTTACGAAAGGCATAGGCGAGTAAACCATGACCTATCCCAAAGATAATCAGTCAGTTTCACTTTTCAAACACTTAATCTTCCTTTTAATCAGCATTAGAGGTCGATTAATAAAATTTATACTCATATAAATTGGGCTTAGAATTCCTGTCATTTATTTTCTAATATCTCAACAATATTTATTATCTTTATATTTCTGTAAGCATGAAAAAAATAAAACACGTATTTACTGGAACCTAAAAGTTCTTAAAAATCGTTCATTTGGTTGCTTCATTTATTTTGATAATTTTTTAATTTCATAAAATTCGCAGGATTCGTATATTTTTTCCACTCAAATCGAAACGTGAATATCTCCAAGAAAAAATAAAATAATTTGAAGAAAAAAAAAGTACAGTTTTGACAGGTAGAGTGTAATCGTTATAATTCGAAAACAAATGGTTCATTCGATATAATTAAATTCAGTTAAACACTTTATACAATAATACCACATTGAACTGTGATAAAAAATGCCAATGTCACTAATTCAGTCTCATTACGATAACATGGCTTCTATTTGTTGAAACGGACCCGCCTATCTGATAAAAAAAACACGCCAACCACATCCGTGTCACTTTCATAGCGCGCGATATCATTGAAAGCAAGATAAAAAAATCGGCTGCTCCAACCGCGTTGAATCAATAATACGATTATCCGGAGATCAAATAAATGTAACAAAGATTGCCGAAACGTTAACCGCGAAAAGAACGGAAATAAGGCGGTTTTGAATGTCGTGGATAACAAAGAAAACGAGACAAGTTCTAAATATAGAGTGAAAATAATTGAGGGACTAAAAAAAAAAAATATATAAGAACATTGATAAGAATGGCAAATCGTTGCTTCGTGATTAGTGAAATAACTTGAAATTCGTTAATGACGAGAATATTAGAGCGACGTCGTTTGTTTGAAGAAAAAAATCAAGTGGTGGGCAAAAAGTAAATTGCACAATAAGGTACGAAAAAAATAAGACTTTTTGGAAAAATTCCATCCGTTAGAAAACGGAGTCAGTGACTGGATTAATGAAGAATCGCGCTCTCCTATATTTACGATGTATATCTTTTTCGATGTTTGAGTAGCTCTTTATTGTTAGGACGTCAAAGCTTTTCTACGCGCTGAACAAAGAGAAGAAAAAAAAAATCTTGGGAGGTTTGTCCCCTTATTCGTAAGTATACAGGGTGTTACAATCGTTGTGCTTAAGGTTTACAATGGAATCTTCAAGAGTGTCAAAAGCAGAAAACAAGAATATGATGTGAAAAATTATTTTTCTACGATGTCACACGTTGATGATTTATTAATAAATGAACGATAGCCGATGAACCTCGTGGTATTAGAGAACAGGGCGTGTCTAATACTTTATCGCCAATTTTCTGCAGTTGTACAAGAGCCGCGCAATTTTCCCCACCAAACCGGATTCACTCTGGACTAATAAATTGTCAGATCCCATCGATGGCGCGTCACAAAGAAAAAAATGATTATCATGACTTTTATCATAAGAAATTAAGGATCGTTTGGCCCTCTTAATCTTGAACGAGACTTCCAGGACCCTCTATATATGTGTGTACAAAAGTGACGATAAATTTTAGCCCGATGCGAGAATTGCTCGTTCGTCGTCTGAGCAGTCCCCTAACACCAACCGAGCATGTGTGCATTATTCTATTTGGCGATTTCGTCATTCAAGGATATACGCGTAGCGCGCCCGCGACTATCGCTATTTGTCCGCATTCTATAAATAGTCCGCTGTTGATTTACGAATAAATGAAAGCCGACGCTCGTGTACACCAAAGCCACAATTCTCTCTCCCTTCTTCGTCCCATCCACCATCGGCCCGTTGTATTTCTTCCACCTCCTCCTCCTCTCTCTCTCTCTCTTTTTTCTCGCTCTATCTCTATCGTTTTCCCACTCTTTCTCTCTCTCTCTCTCTCTTCCCTTCGTTTTTCTCAGTTCGTATTATGCATACAGTGTGACCCAGAAAACACTCTCATCGTGGAAATACTCCATTTTCACGTAAATAATGATAACAAGAGCAAATAATAATAATCTGTCGCACATTTTCGGAGTGCACGGTGAACAAATGATTCTCGGGGGGAGCACGTAGTTTGAAGAAGTCAAGGATATTCTATGTTTATTCCAGCACCAAGTTCATTTATTTTTATACCGCGCTCAGAACCTTTTTTCCTCGAGAGAATGAGCGAGTCTGTGTTTTTTTTTTCTTTCCAAAGTATCTTTCTCCTTGCTTTTTTCTCGATGTTTATTCGTCATTAATTTTTATTTTGTTTCTCATATCGTCAGACCCGGAAACTCGATTCTGACAAATATCCAATTTGTTTTTCTAGTTTGATTGAATATTAATTCGTACTTTTTGCTTTCGTTATTTCGAAAGTTTTGAATGTTGAAGTATATAACTCACTTAACTCAATATATTCGCGTTGATAAATTAATTTTTTTTCTGCCAGCTACTCGCCCCGAAGCATGAGATTGTAAAATTGAATGGTGTACAGCTCGAATAACACTCCAAGCGATTGTTTTATAGGACGAAAATGATGCCTAAAACGAAGCTGTTAAGGGTCCAATGATAACGTGCTTTACTTACTCGCCCTCCCCTCCCCGCCCCTCTCCTCCTCTACACCCGTCTTCCCCTTCCTCCCAATAAACGAGATGCTCTCACTTAACATTCGAGCAATTACCGAATTTGGTACACCCTGTATATCAAACTGACAAGAATTTGTGTGCGTGTGTTGGTCAGCGAGTCATAAACGCTATAAGAAAGAGAGAGTAAGAAAATGAGAGAATCTCGTCGGTCAACGACGACGACAACGACGACGACGACGATCAAGCACGGTTTATCTCCCTGCAAGCACGTGACGAACGCGGAGGAGGATGTTAAAAAGTAAAAGAGTAGAAGGAAGAGGAGCACACAAGACGACTCGATGTCTCTCCCATGCGCCTCTTCCTTTCAACACGAACTTTAACATCATATCGGAACTCTCCATCAATTCTTCCTCTATAAATCTCTCTCTTTCCTTTATCGTTCTTGTATATTAATTCCTTATCGTACAACCATTAATCGTTCAAATTTACCACTTTTCTATAAGTTAAATAAACTTGGTCATATTTCGAATTTTTCGTGGGTTTTTTTTTCCATATATTCTTTCATATTAAATCAATAATGTCATTGTTTTTATTTCGTATACTCATTTTCCTCGTCAACAAAAAATAAAATCAACGTTTATGATTTTATAATAATGAACAACAATAATAACTGGCTTAAGTTCATTCAACTTTCTCATGGATGTTTAGAGATTCGTTATTTACTTCTTTCATTAAATGGATTTTAAAATATTTTTATTTCAACATTGTTTTATTTTTTGGTTTGTAATATTCGTTAAATCACCTGATTTAAATCGGCTTAATCATTAAATCGGTTTCGTATTTCGTAGTACAAAAGAAATAAAATATAATATATAAGAAAAATATTATTGTTTGGGTTTATTTTATTCTGCTTGTTTGGGTTTATTATTTTTGACTGAAATCTTTAAGGGATTTTCGCAAAGTTTATCCTACAAAGAAAAGGATGCCCTAAGGAGGGAGTTAAGGCGCGCGTGTTACATGGAGGTGGGTCAGGTAGGCGAAACCCTTTCGACCTCGAGAACAATACACGAGAGAATCACGGGTTGCACAATTCACGCACACGTTAATCCGTCCATGCGAATATTCGATGCAATCCGCTTTTAGTATTCGTGTGTGCGCGCGTGTTTGTGTAGGTAGGAAAAGAGCGAAAGAGCACCAGGGGAGCCGGCACCGCCCCTGCAGGCTCTCCGCGTGTGTGGACTCTCTCAAGGTGGTCTCGTCTAAATATAGCCGACCGCGGCCAGGAATAACACGCCACGAGCTAGCCGGCAATGACCAAAGCCCACCTCTTCGAGGCACAAGAGACCGATACCAAACAATCTCAGAAACTTTCGAACCCCTCCCGTGCAATCAAACGCTATGAGCGGGTCAGTTTCCAGGTTTTTTTTTTTTCGAAATTACTACCTCTCACGAAATTTCTTTTCTTTCGTTTTTTTTTTCAGCTCGTCTTCAATCAATGGAGACTGTTTTGTTGTTGTTCAAATTCATTCATTTAGACCGAACTCCAATTTTACGAATTCCTTATGATTTCATCAAAACACACTTGTTGATTTGAATTCTGCGGAACTTTTCTCCCGAACGAAAAGTGTAATTTGAATGAACGATCGTCGAGTAACCCATCAGACTGTCATTTTATTGTTTTTTCTTCTTCTCTTAAATGTCATTATTTATTTGTCCGCTGGTTCTTGTTATTTGTACTTTCCATTCCAACAAATGCTGAATCAGACATTGAAGCAGTTTTTGTGTTTAAGAGAGTAAATAAACGAATAGTTTTTAATTATAAAAAACAAATGATTCTCGAGATAACGATCGTGATAGTCTCTTTCACTCAAACCGCACAATTGTTCAACTGTTTGTGCCAATCTCGTTCGATCGATAGAATCGTGATTGTTGAGCTTTTCTCTATTGCCCCGATTAATTTATATGCTAATGAGCCCGTCTCAACAATTCTATCCATCAGACTGGAGATCGAAAAAAAAGACTTTGACTTAACCGCAGTTGGAAAATCTTTGACTCTTTTTATCCGAAATAACTTCACAAGAAAATTTCCAACGACTTTTGTAATCTGATGTTTTTTTTTTTGCTTTTTTTTATTTACAGAAATGTTCGGATTACAAAGCTTCGAGCGTGCCAACATTCGCGAGAACGGAACCTCCGGACACCCAAGTTACGAAATCCGTAATAGCTCTGCTTCTTCATTATGGCTGGAACAAATTTACCATTATCACCGAAAGCGCCTGGTCAACCGTCGCTAAGTCCCTCGAGGATCAAGCTGCCAAGCACAATCTTACTGTAAATCATTACAGAGCCGTTGAGGACAGACACACCTGTTGCGAGGAACGTTTGCCCTGCTGTCAAGTTAGCGTTTGGTTTCAACTCATACAGGAAACGAAAAACATGACCAGGAGTGAGTATTTCATTTTTTTTTTTACCGTTTTACAAAAAATACAATTTATTTCTTTATTTTCGTTCGTTGAGCAAAAACTCTTATGCGCATGATTTTCGATTTATTTTCACCGAATTTTTTGAGTGCACTTTAGTTTTTATGTTTTTTTTTTTAACTCTTATTGAATTAATTAATTGAATTTGGTTAATTTACAGTTTACATCTTCTTGGGCACAGCAATGTCTCTCATTGACATGATGAACTCGATGCAAAATCAAAGGCTATTGGACCATGGCGAATATATGGTGATACACGTGGACATGATGACGTACTCGGCCCGAGAAGCACACAAGTACTTATGGAGTCGGTATTCTCGCCCTTACCCTCGCACCTCATTCACTCGCTCATTATTTCTTTGATTTTATTTGAATTTTTTCAATATCTCACCTTGTTTCGGTCACTCGATGCTTTTTCGATTAAAACAACAACAACGAATCTACGTGTACTCAATATTTGTTTTTCACCATTTTTTAGAGCCCGAGCACTATGATACTCTGAAGAACTGTCTCGAACCAAAAGACTTCCTGAAACGCGCTCGTTCGTTACTTGTCGTTGCATCGACACCGCCCACGCAAAATTACGAGGAATTTACGAAAAAAGTTCGAGAGTATAGCAGCAAAGAACCTTTCAATTTTGCGGTACCGGAACTTCTTAAGAAGTACGAAAAGGTAAAAAAAATTTTCTTATCTTTACGACAATTTTCCTGTGAATTAATTTTGATAGTTTGTGAATTTTCCTTTTTTCAGTACGTTTCTATTCACGCAGCATATCTTTACGACTCCGTAATGTTGTACGCCGGTGCACTTGATCAATTGTTACGCGAACAGCCTCATCAATCGTTGGAGGAAATAGCGAGCAACGGTACTCAAATAATCGAAACGATTATACGGAAACACGTGTACCAGAGTGAGTATTTAAATGAAATAATGTAACCCAGAAAATATCACTATATCCAGGGACTCGAAATACGACTATTTTCGTTTCTAGGCATTAGTGGTGCTACGATAAAGATCGACAAAAACGGTGATTCCGAAGGCAATTTTTCTGTTCTTGCGCTCAAAAAAGATTGGTTTCAATTGCACAACTTCTCGTGCGACTTCCAGATGAAACCAGTTGGACAGTTTCAACAGGGTGAAACACTAGTGAGTGAGTTGTTGGAGACAATCGAGTAAATTATTTGATAAATGTTCATTTGATTGAAATTAAAAATGAAAAAAATTCCATTAAATACGTAAGAAAGAATCGAAGCGAAGAGCGAGTCCAAGAGTTCATTTATTTATTCATTTATTTGCAGGTTTACAGGCCATCGGAATCCATGGATTGGCCAGGCAAAAATAAACCGGAAGCTGAACCTGGCTGCGGTTTTTTGAACGAGCATTGTCCAAAAGATGACACCCATTTACGCAGCATTGTTGCTGCTGCTATACTCGCTGTTTTACTCTTTTGTGCTGGTGTCGTTACAATGAGCATATACAGAAGATGGAAGATCGAACAAGAAATCGAGGGTTTGCTGTGGAAAATCGATCCCGGTGATATTCACGGTTATCCCCATCTCGATAATCTCATGTCCTCACCTAGTAAGGTCAGTCACGTTTCTTTTACAAAATTATCAAAAATTTCATTATTTACTTGTATTATTTATTTGTATTTTATTGTAGTTATTATTTATTTTTATTTATTTGTTTGTTGTTTATTTTTTTATTACAGTTAAGTTTAGTTAGCGCAATGTCGTACGAGTCGAGATGCGGTGGTCAAGTGTTCGCTCAAACCGGGCATTATCATGGCGTCGTTGTCCGGATAAAAGAGCTCAAATTCTCAAAAAAGAAAGACATATCCCGTGACGTTATGAAAGAAATGCGAGTTCTACGGGAAATAAGACACGGAAATCTCAACTCGTTTATCGGAGCTTGCGTCGAGCCCATGAGAATACTGTTAATTACCGATTATTGTGCCAAAGGAAGTCTTTACGTGAGTAACAAATATATTTATATTTACTGATGTTCTCTATCAAGTTTTTACAGACCGATTCTTTAATCTTTACTGTGAGAAAAATGTCAAAAAAATTTCTATCAACATTCTCCTCGACTTTTAGGACATCATCGAAAACGAGGACATAAAGTTAGATGAAATGTTCATTGCCTCACTAGTTCATGATCTCATTAAGGTAAGAAAATTTCTATTGTTTTCTTTTCTCTTTTTGTCCTGCCATTGCTCGATTTTTTTGTATTTTTTTTTCATAACGCTCAGATTAATTTAGAATTTTGAATTCTGTTGAATAAAAAATCAAGGGTATGCTTTACATTCACGAGTCGTCCGTGCTAGTCTGCCATGGTAATCTAAAGTCTTCCAATTGCGTGGTTACCTCACGATGGGTACTTCAAGTCTCCGATTTTGGCCTTCACGATATGCGCCATTGCGCCGAGTCCGACAGCATCGGTGAACATCAGTATTATCGAAGTGAGTACAACATTTTTATAATATAAATAATTTTTCTTTATTATTTAGACAATTGGACAGATATGCTAATTAAATGATTATTTTTTTAACGCTCAAATATCTAGGAATCTAACGATATGATTTATTTGTTTAGATTTGTTTTGGAAAGCGCCGGAGCTCTTGCGGAATCCCAACGCCCCGATACAAGGTACTCAGGAAGGAGATATATATGCGTTCGCCATAATTCTATTCGAGATGATCGGTCGCAAAGGACCGTACGGTGGAGTCAATTTGGAACCCAAAGGTTACTCTTTCTTTTGTCAATTATCGGTTCAATTTTATTTTGATAAATTGCTGTTGAATTATGCCATTAAAAATTTTGACGGTTAGCGATGCAATTAAAAATTTTTTTAATAACGCCCTTTTTTCTCTCTGTTTTGCAGAAATCATAGACAGAGTAAAAAGGTATCCGGAAGATGGTGAACCACCCTTTAGACCAAACACCGAAATACTTTCGGAATCGGAGGCGGACTGCGCCGACTATATCGTAAGCACGATAAGCGACTGTTGGGCCGAAAGTCCTGAACTAAGGCCAGATTTCAAATCAATCAGGTCTAGGCTAAAAAAGATGAAGGCTGGTCGTCACCGAAACATAATGGACCAAATGATGGACATGATGGAAAAGTACGCCAACAACCTCGAGGATCTAGTCAGTGAGCGTACGCGCCTTCTCTTCGAGGAAAAACAAAAAACGGAGGATTTGTTACACCGAATGTTGCCCGAGTTGGTTTTCTTTTTTAATTACGTAGTTTAAAAAAAAATTCTAACCACTATTTATAGTGAATCAATAATTTGACAATTATTTTTTTATTTTTCCAGACCCGTAGCCAATTGTTTAACAAATGGAATTGGGGTAGAACCAGAAGCTTTCGATCTGGTCACTATATATTTCAGTGACATTGTTGGGTTTACTGCAATGTCAGCCGAAAGCACGCCTTTCCAGGTACAAAATTTATTCCAAAAACTTATACTAAACATTTATTGTTTAATCTGTAACGAAAAACGAAAACTGTACGAATATTTTGTTCGTCTCATCGCAGGTGGTGAACTTTTTGAACGATTTATACACACTATTTGATCGCATAATAAAAGGTTACGATGTGTACAAAGTTGAAACTATCGGAGACGCTTATATGGTGGTAAGTTGAAGTTTGTTTTTCCCTTCGAAAACTTTTACAATTTTAATACTTTAATTAAAAATAGCATCTTAATTCAATGCAATATTACTGGTAACGTTTGATTGCGCCAAGTGTTGAAAAAAGTTTCCACTTCGAGAAATATTTCATTTCGTAACGATGCGATTGTAACGCTAATCAAGAAAATTGTTTTAGGTTTCGGGACTGCCCCTAAAAAATGGAAACAGACACGCCGGAGAAATAGCCTCAATGTCTCTGGACCTTTTGAACGCTGTTAAAGTACACACGATTGCTCATAGGCCTCAAGAGACCTTGAAGCTAAGAATCGGAATTCATACAGGTACTATTTTTTTCTCTCTCTCATTTCCTTGAAGAATTTTTCATGCCCTGACGGTTCCAGATTTTTTCCCGACCGTAGTATATTCTTATGTAAAAAAAGTTATAATATGAATTTCTTGCAAAACCAGGCCCTGTTGTGGCGGGAGTTGTCGGTCTGACGATGCCAAGGTACTGCCTTTTCGGAGACACCGTAAATTCAGCTTCACGGATGGAATCAAATGGTGAACCGTTGAAAATACACATAAGCAGTCAATGCAAGGACGCTTTGGATAAAATCGGTGGTTACATCGTCGAGGAACGCGGTGTCGTTCATATGAAAGGGAAAGGAGCCGTCAAGACGTATTGGCTCACGGGAGCCAACGAAAAAGCCATACAAAAACGAGAGGTAAATTTTTCACCTTTCGAATTAACATTAACAACAGTAAACAATAAATAGTTCGGTATAATTTTTGAACAATCGCCACAGGCTTGGAGGCAATAATTCCTTTCCCGAAGTTCAATAATTATTTTTCGAAGGAATAATCAATCAAGAATCACAAAATTGAAATAATTTTTCAAACTTTTTGTCACCGAGTATAACCCGTAAGACAATTTTTGTTTTTAAATACAGTTACAAACGATTTTTAATTCAACAGGTTGACGTTGATGATCTGCCGCCACTCTTTTGTCGTCCACGAAGAAGTCCGAAATTGAATTCAGATTCGCGGCAAGCTTCGTTGCTGGCGATGCTCGGTGCGGGCAGCCGACGACATTCGAGCGTACCAAAACCAACGGGAGACGATTCGGTCTCACAATGCGGTGGATCTAGTCCGGTGCAGCGTTCGCTGCGTCTCGGAAAATTTGATAGATCGCCGCTCTATCTCATGGACAGTGTGTCAAAAACGACCCTGGAGAATGTGACGATACGAGAGGAAGCGGAGGATCGAGCTGCGAACATAAAACTAGCTCTGGACGATCTTTTTTTAGAGACGCGGGCAAAATTTCGTAAAAATCCTCGCGTCCTATCGACGATCGCCTCGTCCTCGACCACAAGCGATTATCCGTCTCAAACGATAATTCGCGAATCCCGCTCGCTCGATCCGTTTCCCGCCGAACTCGTTCCAAAAAAATTAGAACCGTGCCAGCTTCGTTGGAAAGAAGCTAAAAGAAGTTTTCGCTCGTTGGAAAATTGCGACAAGTGCACGAGAAAAAGCGAGTCAAAGAGCAATCTAACGGGCAAATTGTTAAACAACAATTATCCGAATGGTAACGTAATCATTGTTTCGGGAGTAGATAACTCTTTGAACGAGGCACAAACTCCTCTTCTGGGAGACGAAAATACTTGCTCCGGTGAAGTTGTTACAATGAAAAGATGGAGATCCCTCGATCAAGTCGTCACTACACCAAGTACCGACAATAACGTACCGGACAAAAAATCCTCTGCTCGTAATTCCATCAGAAGTTGGCTCGTCAATTTGTTCAACGGCAATGGTTTGCGCAACAGTGATGTTTCTCTGAGGCGCGGTGTTATTGCCGGCTACGATATACAATCCGAGCGCGAAAGTATCGTTTAATCCTTTTTCACATTTTCTATTTATTATTCGCGTAAACTTATTTCGCTGAACAGAAAAAAAACAATCACATCCGACTCTTGATAATGAAAATGTGATACGAAATCTATTTTTTTAACGCCATTGAAAGTACGCGAGACTAGAACACAAGACAATTATGACGTTGTTTCAATTACGTAATGCCGAGTGGATATATTTTCATCATGTTGTTTTATTTTTTTCAATACTTCACATTGTAATCAATGTATCGACTTAATTTTTGTGTCCATTCATTTCTGCCATTAATATCGTGGTGAAGAGTCACTCAGTCAAATGGCATTACGACAGAAAAATTGCTACGACTCTCCAATGCATTGGAAATTTTATTTATAAATGAAGCGGCAAATAAGCAAAAAAAGGCCTGCTCTCCGTTTTTCGAGATTGCGTTCCAGGAAGGAGCGCATTTAGATGTAACCAATCACGAGTACGATTTATTCTGTTTTTTCGTGGCCATTTTTTTATTATATATATATGTTCTTTATAAGCTTAGCGATCCGTGCAATTTGTTGTATATGAAAGTTACCGACACTGTTTATTTTTTAATACTTAGATATTTTATAGAAAAAAAAATATTATCATGCTAATGATGAAAATCTCGTCAGGCTTACCGAATTTTCGACTCAAATTAAGCGCCGGTTTGAGGTGCGACTAAACGCACATCCGACACTTGCCCAATTAGTTGGAGAGTTTTTTTTGTTATACAGGGTGTGGAAAAAAATCTCAAAGCTCAAATATTTTTCAATATTTCGGGTATAGAGGAAAAGAACTTGAACGAAAATTACCGATATTTTCCAACGAAAAATATTTGAGCCAGTAAAATTTCTCGCCTCACCCTGTATTTACACACATATATATTTATATATGTATACATGTGTGTATGCGTGTGTGTCTGTGTGTGTTTCGAGGATTTTGATACCACGTATGCGTGTTACGGGTGATAAATATATAAAATATACGATATCAAATGCTTCCGAGACAAATTGCATCCGTAGGAAAGAAAAAAAATGTAAGAAAAGTTTTGACTGTTAGACGACAACGAGGGAGTTCCTCGTTGAGATTTAAAATTTGTTTTATACGAACGAATCAATTGTAAGCTCTGACCGAACGCTATATTTGCTAAGCTCGGACCGATAAAATAGCCTCAATCATGTATATTTAATCTATTATAACTTGTTCACTGAAGGAAAGCAAATTTGGCTGTATGGCTGTGAAAAGTGAACTAGATTGTACCTAAGGTGCTTAGTAATATATCAACAACGATGTCAAATGTATATAACTGATGGAATAATAATATATCGATGTAAAGATGAAATATGTAAATTAGAGCGACTATCATCTTCTGTAACAAGTACTGCGATTGTTCGATTTTTTTTTGTATTTTTTTTTAAACAATCGATACTCTTAATAAAAAAAGGATAAACGAAGAAAGTCAAATTATCGTAAAAAGAGAAGTTTTATTCTAGAAGACAATAGACAGTTTCATCGCAATTTTTCTTCATATGTACATTTTTATTTGAATTCTCTGCTTTTATTTTTTTATACTCACATTCACTTTACTTTACATACACTCGCAGCGAGCGCAGATTACCTAAGTTTATTTTTTTTTTTCTTTACTACCGGTCTCAAAGAAAAGATTGCTCAGTCATGACCAGCCAAAAATTTGGAGAGAAAATCTGTTGGCTTTTTCTCCACTGTGTCTTGGAAATAATACATGAGATGATTCTTGTTTTTCCAGATGTTCACAGTTTCCTTCAGCTCCATTTGACCCTGAAGACAGTTAATCACTCATTTTCGTTTTTCAATCGCTAAACCATTTGTCATTTTCAGTTTTTTGACGTTATTTGAAACGAAAAATTTATAGAATGATGATCGTAAAGTTTTCAAACAGCTATGAATTCTACCTGGACCCAAATGGAACCGTAATGTCGAAATTATAAACGTAAATTATAAAGTAATAAAAACCGGAGCTTTAAAAAATAGTAGTAACTTAGGATTAAATAAACAAATTCAAAATAGAGAACTAAATGAATCAATTTAAAATAACGACGGAAGAAACTGACACTTTCATTTAACATATTGACTATGTAAAAATACGTGTTTTTTTTTTTTGCAATTTACCTTCACCACCAGCATATCGATAACTCTGATATCCTTTACGTATTTGTGCTTCATAAATTCCTCACGTATCTTTTGCCTCAAATCGTCTTCGTTCTTTGGAATATCGTAATCCATAACTACACATTTAAAAATCAAAATTACAATCAGGTGTTCGTGGACATGAAATCGTTTTCGATTGACGAATAAATGACATTGCAATGAAACAATTTATCGATTGCTCTGTCTGTAACATAAATATCAATTTTCTAGCTTTATTTTGTTGTTCAAAACTCAATTTCTATCCGTATTGTTATGTAAAACGTCGAGTGTGTTTTGAGGTTAGGGACTTAGTTTGTCATTATTTGAATCTTCTACTCAAAGAATCATCGGGGCACAACAAATTGTACTCGCCTATGTAAGGAACTTGACGATACCATGATCGATACAAATTGAGAACTCTCCGTCTGGCCTCTGAATGATCAATTGACAAAAGAGGCTTCACTTGGCGAACTGCTGAACGTACGGGGGTCGCCATTTTTGTTCCGAATGTTATTCTGCACGAGATTTAAGATCAAGGGTGGCGCCTATCGTTGTGATAGCCTGAACTAGCTGCTAATCGATACTACCGCACGTGGCGAAGAATTTTTCAACTGAATTAAAAGTCCGTGTTGATATGGCAGACTATCAACTTTCACAGCTAATTGTTTCTCTGTCATATTGAAGTTGAAAGCACGATCCCGTCGCCAGCACGATTCGTTACTAAACAGTTTATTTGCTGAGTAATCTATTTTTACTCCATTTCCATATTTCAACTTATATACAGCCCTCACACCCACACTTCGAAGCTTATCAATTGATAGCGCGATTTTGAAAGTTTATGCTTCGTTTTTTGTTCTGAAAGCCATTGTTCCACTTGGTATGAATTAATTGTTTTAAATTTGTAGTAACAGAATACAGTAGAGAAAAAAGAAACAGATTTTATAGCGAAAATCCATTCAATCTAAAATAAATCAATTTTCGGATAATTATGTAGCAAAGTTAGTGTGCTCCGAAATAATCCATGATCAAATGATTTCCTCGATTTTCTTCAAACACAGAAAATGTGGAGTGAATTTTCATTTGTGATGAAATTGAGAAGTGGGAATCGGGCGCAAGAGAAATTATTAATATTAACAAAAATTTTTTTAAAAACGACAAGTTTTATTCGAGTCTTTCGAATGCAAAACAATTAGTAGATAAATAGTTATGTAGTTCATTAATAAAATAGTTTCGGTTTAATCCATCAATAGCATTTCACGATAAATTTGGCACTTTTCGAGAAAAGCCAAATCACCATCAGTTTTTTGGACCCATTGAGTAACTACCCCCAATGCTTTCAAAATTTCTGTCGGGGATTTTTCATTGGGCGTTTCAGCATCATGAGAAGATGATTCCAAGTCCGTTTCAACAGTTTCTTGAGCTTCGTCAATACTATTAGCATTTTCTTGATATTCTTCGGGCGATGAGTCCAGCGCAACTTCCCGATCGGATCGAGCTTGCCAGCCGAATTCTCGGGCATCAGCATTTAGCCATTTGTTGGTTTCTTTGAGCTGTAAATCCTTCAATCCAGGAATTCTGGAAAGTAGTGAATGAAAAGTAATAGCATCGATGGTTTCTATTTCTCGAGACGAAGTGCAATCTTTTTCCAAAGGGATAAGCTTTTTCCAGCAGTTTCTTATATCTGTAGAAGTCACTTGTTTCCAGGCCAATGCGCACATGTGGCAGCAATCCAAAAGATTATGAGCTTCAAGAACTTTCTCAGTGCCTTGCGACAAATCTTCGGCAATTATTTTCGTCAAAAACATAGCTTTGTAACATTTTTTAAACTTTCCAACAATTCCTTGTTCCATCGGTTGTAGTAGCGAAGAAACATTGCGAGGAAAAAATAGGACTGTACAATAATCAGACACAGCGTTAAATTCCTGTTCCGCCGGATGGCAAGGCGCGTTATCCATTATTAGAATAACTTTAGAGTCACCATCATTGTTGCAGCTGTGCTTTTTCTTTACTTCCGGAATAAAAACAGTTGTGTACCAATCCATCATCAGCTCCTTGTTCATCCAAGCATTCTTTTCATTCTCATAGACGACCGGCAATTGTTTGATACCTTTGAAACACCGAGGTTTCTCAGAGTCACCGATGATGTAAAGCGGGAGCGTGTGAGTGCCGGAAACATTAGTGCACATCATTACGGTGACTCGCTCATTTGAGCTGGCTCCGCTTCTGCTTTTTTTTTTATTTCCACTGATTGCAGTTCTGTTTGGAAGCATTTTCCAGTACAAACCTGTCTCGTCACAATTGTAAATATTGTCGAGAGGCACCGCAGTTACATTGATCATGTTACACATTTCTGTTTGAAATTCCTCGCTCGCTTCGATGTCCGCTGACCTTTTTTCTCCTTGTAAACTGGATGATCTTACTCCATGTCGTTTTTTGAATTTGGTCAACCAACCGTCGCTGGCCTTAAAGGATTCGGGTCCACCGAGCATTTTATTAAATATCAAAGCTTGCTTTTGAATGGGCACTCCTCGAACCGGTATTCCCATTGCGGTTTGTTGCACCAACCATTCGTAGATAGCTTTTTCTACAGGATTCTCTTCGATCTGGGTACATCTTCGTTTTTTCAAATTACCGTTACAAGCGGAAATGGTTTTCTTACTTCTTAAAATCTTGTCTTTTTTTTTCTTTATGTGGGAAATCGCACTTGGTGATATTTTGAATCTGTCAGCTACGTTGCAAGCCGGTTCTCCAGCGTCTAATAACTCTAAAATTTCTATTCGTTCCTCAAGCGACAGAAATTTTCTTTTAACCTGCAAATATCGACGTTGTTTTGATTACAATATTCTTAGCAATAATGTATAAATTTTTGAAATAAATACTCACGTTGTATTTAGTGACAGTTTCTTCCATGTTGACAACACAAAATATTTACACTCGACGCTCCTACTTATCAACAACGCAACGGGTCCGAGAACACTCTGTAATCTCAACTTCTACTATAGTTTTACTTTATCCCCACTCCTCTCAACACCGTTGACACGTCGATGGCGCAAGCATCGCATAGAAAGAAAGAGAATGAAAAACGCGCGAAAAAAGTAAATATGTCAGTAGGGTCGAAATAGCGGCTGGGAAAGTAGTGGCCATGTGCGAACGGATTCCTTTGAAATTACGGAGTGGTTAAAAAATTTACGAATTCTTCGTAATCAACTGCTCTGTTGACTGAGCCACTGTGAGAGCGAGTAAGAAATAATGCAAAAGTTTCTATTTCCGCCTTTTTCGTCTTCGTAGGCTGAACTTTTTCCATTCTGATCGAACGAATGATACGGAATATGAAGAACGAACTCTGTTGATGTTTTGTGTGAAAAAAAATCTCCGGAACCCAATTATATTTCGAATTGCCATTGATGCCATTGCAAATTGATGGCTTGCTGGATGGAATGATGGTTCGAATAGTAGAGCATTGTCAAAATAAAATTGGACGCCCAGGAATAATAAAATTAATAACGATAATACCGTATGAAAGTTTGTTAATATAATTTATTGTATATCGAGGTTTCAACATGGAAAAGTACAAATATTGCATTATAGGGCCCGCGAGCTCTCCTCGGGAGGGAGGGAGGGAGGGATGGTTGGTATTTTTTTCAATTTTTTTTTTTTTAATAACATATTATTCCTTTTTTCTCTTTTTTTTTTATCTCTTTTGCGTTACGATTGCACAGGAAGTTTTGAGGACGATGCGAGGTACGAAGTTCGAGAAATGGGGATCGCGAGAAGTGCATTTGGCGAATGGCATTCGTAGTTTGGGTCAACATACAAGTTTGAAGTAAAGGGTGGGGGGGTTGGGGGAGGCGGGAGAGTTTGACAAATAATTCATAGTGAAATAAAAATTTATCGATGCGCATGCATATATATAAATAAATATATGCATCTGGTGTTTACAGGAAGATTCCCTCCTCTCCACGGCCCCCGCATATATTTAATACTCGTATTTTTTCGTCTTATTTCGTTTTGTCTCTTAACTTTTCATTGGTTTTGGTTTTATTTTTTTTTTATTTTTCGAGGAACGCACACGCGTGTACCAGCGCCTTCCCCCTTCCCCCTTTTTTGTTGCGAACAGGGACGTAACGGGGATGATGGAAAAGTGCGTGACCCGATGACAATTTCAATAATACATATATATGAGCACGTATATATTTATATGAGTAAACATATTTTTACACATATATATATATACATATATACACATACATATTCTTTAACTACGATGCTTCGACGCTCGCTCAGTCTATAACCCTCTCGAGGTCCCGTCCTAAATTGAACCGCAGCAATTTTCGTTTGTTTTTCATCATTTTTGTTTTCTTTCATTTTTATTATTTTTTTAATGTTCATCTTTTGGCAGACCCTTGAAGGTTTAACAACGGGGGAAAAAAGAGCAAATACTCGATTGCTACGATTCAACTGTTATTCTCGATCAACGTATACTCACATCTGCGGAGGTGGAGTACCTTTCTCTCTCTCTCTCTCTCTCTCTCTCTCTCTCTCTCATGCTCTTTCTTCAGCTCATTCTTTCAAGCTCGTTTTCGCTAATCTTTTCATTCGCTTCGCAACGATAAACGCGTTAAAACGTTGTTTTTTGAACGCTCTATCTCGCGCTTTGTCACTACTGTGTTTATTTTTCTCCTCACTCTCACACTCTTTCATTTCGTCTCTTTCTCTCTGTATCCATCTTACGATTTGTCCTATCGCTTAGCGCTCAATATCTCTTCGCTTCTTCTTGATGTTTTTTTAGTTGTTGTTTATCTTTGTTTTGTTTCCTTTCTTTCTTCGTTTATGCAACACATAATGCGACTAGGTATTACAGGTTAATAATTAATAATTAATATCGTTAGTTATACAATAATAACGTATGACTAGACAATGCAAGATAATAATTATATTCGTAAATAGTAATAATCGTGGATTGCAATTTATATCAACAATGTGATGGCGCATTCGAGTAAAATGGTAAATATATATGTACGTGTTTTTTTTGTGTCTTCTTTTATTTCTGTCGATTTCCTTCTTTTTTTATTATTTTAAATCCCATTTTTTTTTTCGTAATATTTTTCCGTTTTTTTCGTTTTTTAGTTACGCGCGAGAGGAGGGAGGGGTGTGTATTTTTTTGTTTGTTTTACTGCAAAATCTTGTTTATCCGCGTCCCTCGATTATATTACTAATTAATTAAGGTGTGTAAGGTCGGAAAAAAAATTACTCTGTCCAACTGATGCGTCTTGGTGCGTGTACGAGATCTGCGGGAGGGGGTGAGCTTTTTTCTGTTGTTGTTTTGTGCGTGGTGTCTTTGTCCCCGATCTATAAATATATCATACATTTCCCGCTGTAACAATGTTTTTTTTTCTGCTGCTCGTGGTTTACCCCCCTTTTCAGAAATACAGTCGTTTGCTCGATTTTCAACGTCTTATTTATTCTCGTTAATTTTCTTGACCAGTCGGGCTTTATTCAATGACTTTTTTTCCACAATTCATCTCTCGTAGATCGTTGCTATTTCGAGAAAAAAAAAACCAATCCGCGTCTCCGGTCGGAGATTCCTTTCATTCTTCTGTTCAATTGGTTCTTACGTTCGGTTATCCTTGTTTTCTTGTTTTTTAGTCGATTCAATGATTTACAGTAAAAATGTAATTTGTGCAAAAATCCGCTTAAATCACCCAGGAAGAACGTGAGTCACGTATGATCGCGTGGAATTGCATTAAAACTGGAAGCATACGAACATACTATGTATTGCGCGACAAATACCATTTTTTCTACCGCTGTTTTTTTCTCTTACTTAAACTTTCGTTATCCTTTTCAACTTTGTTTTTTCTTCGATCACTAATCTCGAGAGTGAGAAATTTTCCCTTTAAGAACTTTCAGACGATTGATGCTCTGACTTTCAATCAATCGATTCTCTGTCAAACTCATTTCGATTATAAACTCGCGATTATTTCCATTTTTTTTTTCTTCATTTCGTGATCAATTAGTTTTTAATTTTATCGTTACTTTTAGTTTGATGATGGTGTTATTTAATTTCTCGATCGCGGCGTTTACATTGCCAAATTCGTCCAGCGAAGACCGTCAATAAAAAAATTGTCGACACGACTAATTAATTAATCGATTAATTAATCAGATACGACTCGCTCACAGCTTCGAGGCGAATTACACTTTTACTTAAATAGTAATTCACCATCGAATCTCACTCTCGTTCTCTTCACCCCCTTTTTTAATTTATTTTCTTCGTTTCTATTTTCTCTCGTCGCTTTTTTTTAATTGTTTACTTTTTTTAGTCTCTACTTAGCGTAGTTATTACCACAGTACGGTCATTATTATCGTAAATACAATAATATCGTTTTCATTTGTTTTTTTTTTTTTTTTTTTTCATTTTTTTTTTACTTCTTACTTATAAACCCGTCATAAAATACATTACTTTGTAATATCCACATATGTAATATGTCTTTTTCGTCGCTGAGAGTATTATTTTCTTTTTTTTCCTTTTTTTAATTTGTTTTCTTTTACTTCTGTCGTTTTTCTCTCATTAAATTTATCCCTTTCTTGTTCAGTTTTCACTCTTCACTTTGAAGAATCACAACGACGTAGCACTCGGGTTCACGAATGATTGGCGTCATTCGATTTCTCATTTTCCCGTTTTGTTCTTTCGTTTATTTTTTTATTTTTTTATTGTGTGGAACAAAGATTCCCTTCTGTTGTTTTGAGACATTTTCGATAGTTCGAGCACACGCCATAATGAATCACGAAAAAAAGTGTCGTGATCGAAAATAGCGCGATGGAATGTTCGAACGTTAAAACAAAGAAATGTTTGAAAATGCGTTTTTATACGATAAAATAATGGCGTGTAGTTTTTTGTTGTTTTCAAATCGAGCACGTCGAATACGCGGAATGTATATTCGGAATGTCAAAATTCACACTCGTGCTAAATTCATACAATTGAATAAACCGGTGCGTTTAATAAATTATTGAAAGAATAATTAACGAGATTATTAATAAAGAGGATAAAAAACACATATCTCGGTTCAAGACGATAATGTATATGCGGGGAGCAATGTTTGTCAGGTGTCAGAAAAGTCACCCTCCCGAGGATCTTGGATCTTGATCCCGGTCCCCCTCCCCTGTTCCCCCGCCACTCGTGTCATCGACTACCAGAATACATGGTACTTAAGTATTTCTTTTTGTTTTTTGTTTTTTTTTTACACCCATTGACAGACTAGCTACCACGTTTTTTTCTTTTTGTTTAAATATATAGTTTTTCATAGATATTCAATGAATTCATTCGTTAATTAATTAATAGTTCATTACGAGTATGATAATTCATAATTATAGAATAATTAAAACATGTACAGAAGATTATAGATTATCTCTTTTCTTCCACGTTCCCTCTCTCTTTCCTTTTCATCATTTCCATCCTCCTCCACTCCTCCTCCTCCTCCTCGTTCTTTTTTTTCGTTTTTTTGTTTATTTCATTAATCCTTATTTTTTTTGCGTATTTCTTTTCATTAGGGAGTAGTTTTTTTCTTCAGTTATTATTTCTTTTTAAATACTTTTTTTGTTGATCGTTGTGGCTCTCATCGGAGTAATATCTCGATTACTTTTTTTTTGAGTACATATGTTCACTTCGCAAATATACGTCATCGTAATTTGTGTGTATTTTTTTAAATTTTTTTTTAATTTTTTTTTTTCACGGTCATTCACGCGATTCTCTCGTTCATTCGTTCATCGACACATTCGCGCCTTTCGCACACGTCAATCGTGTCAGTTTTACATAGTACATATGTATAGTGTTTTCTTTCTTTTTCATTTGTTTCATTTCCCCATTCTTTTTAGTTCTTTATCTCATTTTTTTCATTAATTAGGCCTACAGTGAGCTAGAGCATGCCGTTGTCCCCGTATATTGTTTTTTTTTCTTTTTTTTTTTTAGATCTTTAACCGGAAGTTTCGCGTCTGAATTATTATCGTCTCTCCTTCATACACGGGTCAAAATGACCCATATATATTTACAGCTTCTCTCTTTGTTCATTCCATTCAATATTCGATCCGGTAAAGATTATCGTTTTTCTGTTTTTTTTACTTTTTAATGCAACTTTTCGCCTATCTCGTGTAGAAAATTTGAATCGTCCTCTAAACGACGATCCTGATCGAATCTTTATTTTTACTTTTTTTTCGTCTTTTTTTTTTAATTATTCAAGCTCGAACGCACGTTATTCTCCCTGTATTTCTTACTCTCGACTATTACGTGTGTTTGTTTGTTTTTGAAACCTTACGCCAAACAACCAGTAAAAACGCATCTCCCTATATTTATTATAAGGTTACGGACGGTTTCCGGCGTTTCACCTTTTTATACATACGCAAGTAATAAGCGAAAAGTACCGATTCGATTAGTTCCCGGTTTCAAAGGAAAAAAAGAAGAAAAAAAATCTAAACAATTTCGATCTATTCGCGGAGTAAGCGTGACGCAATTATTTTGAATAAAATTGATATGAAAATTCTCATCACAGCGAATTAACGATGTTCAATTTTTTTCATTAAAATCATCACGCATCCAAACGATTAAATCGAGATTTTTTTTTCTATTCTTTTTTCTCCAAGTTATCACCGAACAAGATTTCGTCTTTTACTTGCCTATTCGTCGAGAAGGAAACGAAAGAAAACAACGAGACTCACGATTCTACGATACGAGGGACAAAATTCTCCAAACTTTCTTTCTCTCTCTCTCGCTCTCTTTCTTTCTCGCTTTCTCTCCCACAATTTATTCAGATTCCTCATTTTTTCTTTTTGTTTATTTTATTTATTTCGTTTTTTTTTTCTCATTAATTCATTCATCTGTCTACAGCACCGCTTGAATTCCCTCGTAAAATTCTACAATTTGATCCGAAGAGTGGATCGAGTTTGTTTGTTTGTTTGTATTTTTTTTTTTAATCTTAATTTTTTAATTTTTAAAAAAATTTTACGTTCCCTGCGCCTCGCTCACCCTCCCCGGGGGATGTACGATCTACGGTCACGGAACCCCGTCCGGGTGTTTTTTAATTATTTAAATTTTTTAATTCACTTTCACCCTCACCTATATCTCAGTATCAGTAAATAATTATATCATTATTTTCATCTCTTGTTCTTCGTTTTTTATTTTTCTTCTGTTTTCTTTTCAAATTCTCAAGACTGATTACCGCAATTATCATTTGTTTTGTTTTTTTTTTCTTCTTTTAACTCGATCTACTGTACCTATTTTCGATTGTTTCCCTTAATTTTTTCCCCCTCCC
Organism: Campoletis raptor; assembly: GCA_948107755.1. Lineage (NCBI taxonomy): Eukaryota > Metazoa > Arthropoda > Insecta > Hymenoptera > Ichneumonidae > Campoletis > Campoletis raptor. The sequence goes on from OX403625.1 coordinate 11,000,624, forward strand.
CTATTTACTTTGTTCCATCTGTGGCATTGGCAAACCGCGCGTTTGTTTATTTCGTTCTTTTCGTTTTTCCTGCCTCCTCTTTTGTTTTGGTTTTTCTTTTTTCAATTCTCCCTCCAATTATTCAAACCCCTGTTTCTTTTTTCGGTTTTTTTTTTTTTTTTTCAATAATCCTCCTCAATCAGTAAGTAGCACGAGTACTAATAATTATCAGTACAATAATACAATGAGTCTAATGGTTAATATAATAATTCAATAAATGGTAATATCATATTCCTTACACAAATAAGCTAAAACTCGTGTATGTTTTTTTCTTCAATGTTTTTTTTTGTCTCAGTGTTGTTTTGACATGAATACTTGGTGTGTTTTTGTTATTGTAACCGATTCGTCGTCGTCTCGTGTGTTCACTGTGTGTGTGTCGTGTGTCGGTGATTTGTTGTTAGGGTCTTCCTACCTACATAGATTTCTTTTGTTTTCTTGTTATTTTTTTTTCGTTTATTTTATTTTTTTTCATTGAAAAAAAAACAAAGGATATTATTATTTTTGCACAAGTGCCGCCGGCAAATATTTCGCTCCTCGAACAATGTAAGTCCTCGCCCCTTTCTTTCTTATTCTCACCTTCGTGTGTGTAATCGATAATAATCGATATCCCGAGAAAAAAAATGAGATAATGCCTTATCGAAAGTTCAAAAACACTTGTATTCTCTGATTTTCTTGTTTTTGATAAATCCACATTTTTCTCTTCAAACTTTCGCCATTCCTCGTAGCGATATAACTAACAACGATTATTGAGACATAAATACAATACACATAATGTATATCTAACGTAATAATCGGATTGGTAATATTATAGTTAATTAAGTAGATTAGCGTGGCTTTTTTTTCCTCTTTTTATTCTCTTTTTTATCTTTCCTCGTGCCTTTTATTTTTGAAATTTTTATTATTTTTCATTTGTGTGTTTACTCTCGACTCTCGTAACATGCAAAATATTCGCCAGTTTACGTTTCCGTCAACCTTTTCGTTTCGTTTTTCTCAACTGTTTTATTATTATTTCATTTTTTGGTTTTTTTTTTTCACTTTTTTAAATTTATACGCGTGTGTGAGATCATTGTAGCTGCGAGCGCGGTGCGTGCTTTGTGCGTAGGTCCGCCAGCATCTCTTTCTCTCTCTCTCTCTCTCTTTTTCGTTCTCTTTATTCGAGGATCCGGACTCGCGCGAAGAACAAATGAAAAAAGAGTAATATATGATATTACTTGATAAATCAAGAAGAACGTAGTTTCACACGGTGTTTTTGTTCGTCCTATCCCCTCCCCCATCATTTTTCCATGTACATTATAAACTAGGGTCATTTTTCTTCGTTCCTCGTAATAAATCCAACGATCTTTCGACAGCATATTTAACACAAAAGTTTTTCTGTTGTTGCATTACATCGAGACCGAAGATATGAAAAAGATCGTGGATCGTAATAACGCGGGAACGTCAATTGCACCGCCGAGAGAATTTCGAGAACGAGAACGACAGAGTAATGTTTTTTTTTTTTTTTTTCACTTGTTACTTTTTTCGAATGAAAGAAAATAAATAAATAATCAATAATACGTATACAGCGGTATATTTATATTTGTGCGTGGCATAGCTCCCCTCGACGATTTTCTTTTGTTCTCAGCAAACGAGTCACGACCGTGAATCGTTGGATCATTTATTAAATCTTCTCCGTTATTTCATTGAATCTACAAAACTCCGTGTCACCAATACGTAAAACAATTTTTTATCACATGCAACACGTGTTTCTTTTCTCACATCTTTCATCACTTTCATGTTGTAAATTGTGCGTTTTTCCCTTAGCATTTCGATCGATTTTTATATCTCTCTCATTCTCTCTCTCTCTCTCTCTCTCTCTCGTGTGTTTTCCACGATGTTTCATCGTCGCGTATAGAAAGATAAATAACAATTCGGACTTGGCCCATAATTAAGAGCATCGAAATTCCCCACTTGTTTCCCCACAGATTCGTAAAACGATAAAAAAAAAAAAAACTTTAAACAGAAAGAAATGATTTAAAAAAATGCATATATGTAAATAAAATAAATATATGCTGAAGGATCAAGGGTAATAGCAACTGAACATATAAATCAAAAAATAATAACAAACGACCATCTTTGAACCAAACACAAATCAGTTTAATTCTCAAATAAAACATAATTTTGTCTTCCGTTATTGTTAATTATATCATAATTATTATTATTAAATAAATAAATAAATAATCGATGATGGTGGGGGTAGTAATAGCGTGTAGTTAAGTGGCGATAGGGTTTTGTTGGTTGGTTGTTGAGGAGATGGTTGCGGGTTTGAGGGAATGAAGGTTCAGTTATTTAGTGACAGTAAAAACCGTATCAGTAGCGTTAAGTTGTAGGTAATTGTATTATAGTGAAGTGATTATTTTTTTCGTTACTTCTTTTTTCTCTCATTTCGTAGTGAATTAATGATTAAGTAAGCCAGTAAATAAAGTTTGTTTTTTTTTTTGTTGTTTTGTTGTTTTTTTTGTTTTTTTTTTTTTCAAGTGTTATGAACTAAATTACGACGAAAGACACAAAAAATATATAATGATTGCGACAATAATAATAATAATAATAATAATAATAATAATAATAATAATAATAATAATAATAATAATAATAATAATAATAATAGTAATAATAATAAAGATAATAATAATAAGAAGAATAATAATGGTAGTAATAATAATACGAGAAGATGACGCTAATAATGGCAATAATAATAATAATAATAATAATAATAATAAACAGAGTAATAGGAGTACAATAATAAGTAGATAGAGTGAAGTAAATTGATTTTTTTTTAAATCGTTGATCGTTTCTTGAAGATTCGATCGAAAAACCACGATAGAGGATCGAGGAGATCGCGCGTAGTTCGGCAATGAAAACATAAAGTACATACGATTTTGACACATCGAAACGCGATTACCTTTCTGTGATTCGTGATTTTTTGTTTGGTACTCGTGTTAACTTGATACAAGGTTTGGAGAACGCGATCACCTCGACTCGTCCCATGAGCTAGTCGAATAAATAAAATCTTGCAAGAAAAGGAAAAAAAAAGAAATTGGGCGGAATGACGTTTGGATTGCTACGCAGTCTTTTCGTATTTGTTTCTACTCTTTTCTGTTTGTTTTTTTTTTTTTTTTTGAGGTTAGAAATAACGCGAGCAATGCAAACTCGTCATTTTCCCGGACTAGACACATGAATAAGGTACACATAAATAGGACACGGCACACTATCTCACGTTATTCTTTAAGTATGTGTACATACATATACACATATGATATATGTTCTGTACATATATTTGTATAATTTTACAGACACTTCGGTCCAGGACTTTTTGGTCGATGTAATGTCTGGCAGTTTTGATGAAATTTGACGAACTTGAATGAATTTCTTTCATTTGAATAAGTGTTTCGATATTTTGCATTGTTTTCTCATCGGTACGTCCTCGAAGCTACAAAAGTATTTGTAAATATACATCCTCAAATATGTATATATATCCACACATGTCACGAGATTTTCAATAACACGAAAAAGTGTTTTTTTTATTTTTATTACGAGTCTCCTCGCGTTCGTTACTTCCGCGATGTTTTTTTTCTCTCTCGCTTTCCTTACTATATCGCGAATGACGAGAAAAAAAGTGTCGCGTCCTCGAACCTACTAATTCTGCAAATGAATTAATTAATGAATACGATTTTACGTCTACACCGCAGACGTATTTTGTTTTTTTTTTTTGTTTCTTTACATTTACCATTTGTACGCACTACCCTATACATCGACTATACGTTATGTGTATGTTTTTTTTTGCTCCATTCGCGTTTTTTTTCCCCCTTTACTATCGACGAAACTTTTCCTTCGATACTAAAGCTACGGCCTCGCATTTTTAAGTGCGACGAGTCGCACGTCGACTAGACGCATTTTTCGTCCATGTTTCGAGCTTGCTTCTTGTCCCGTCTTCTTTTTTCTTTTTCGTTTTCCTTTGTAAGAATTTATACGAAAACGTGAGATGGAAAAAAAAAAAATGACGAGAAATAAAACACGCTCGAACGTTTGCACCGTTTTTGAAAGCTCGATCGAGTCATCTCAGCATTTTGCATTTTTTTCGTCTCTTCAATCCCCATTTTCGTGGTTTTTGTTTAGTTATCTTTTGCACTTTTCGTTGCGAAATTAAACTCGTTCGCAACTACTACTACTACTACCACCATCATTTTAAATCGACATCATCATAATTTTTCTTAATCATTTTCGTATGACATATTAAACGGTAGGGTATTTTCAAAATTAAAATAAAAAATGGAAAAAAAAAAAACACCCGGGGAGCTTCCGCTCGAATAGTTATCTAGATTTTTATTCTCGATTCGCGAGAGCTCGTCGTAGATGTAAATTCATTGGGTTCATCTGCGAGATTATATTGAGAGAAAAAATAAACACAATTTAATAATAAGAATAAATTGATCAATACTGTGTTGAACATTTTTTCATCTTCCTCGTCAAAACAGTGCACTCTTTTTTTTCCACGTGTCTGTATTAATGTATATGCGTGTGTATATAGCGATTTATATATCGATGTAATGTATATACATATTTAATCAAAAATTCGTATTATTTAATCATTGAATAAATTTTCATCGAATATTGTAAAAAAAAAAGGAAATATTTTCCATAGCCATACGGACTTTTTCGCACCGGTTAGTTATTCAATTGTTTTTTTCTTTTTCTTTTTAAATATAATGTTCAAAGTAGAACGCGGGCTGACTCGATCGAAGCCTCTCAATCTCTCTCCTCTTTATATTTTATGAGAAAATGTACCACCGTCGCTCGCATCGATTCAATATTTCCGTATTATGTTTCAACACATCGCAATATTATTACGAACTGTCATTTTTGAAATATTTAACGTCACTCTCACATCCGCTGTCTTAAAATATTTTGAGAATTTAACAAATACTTAAGTACACGAAATAATGTACGAGTCACTTGTTACTTTCGTCAAATTTGGCATAAGATACGAACGAAGTTGAGAAAAAATGTGACGTTTTTGTTTTTTTTTTTTCTTCATTGAAATATTGCATTTGGTGAAATTTCGTGAATCGATTGACAGCGTCGATGGAACAAGCGAGAGATTACACGAAATAAATAATACATTACACAAAACTCGCGCCCTGGGTGCGATCGGTGCCCTTATTTTTTTTTCTCACTTTTCTATACGCGACGTTGAGGAAAACGCGTGTTTTTACAGTACATTGACTAGCACGAGACAACGTTTTGTTTGTTTGTTTTTTTTTTACCTAGCTTATCATTAATATACCGGGTGTGTCGTTCCCTCGAAGGGTTTTCCTTCAATTACATAACTCGATTTAAATCTTCATCGGGGCAATCTTTTTATTTCGAAGAAAATAAAAAGACGAGAGATACGTTGACGCAGCCAGGCGGGAGATTTTCGTACGTAATCGCTAATATACAATTTCATGTTGTCAGCTCAAAAGTTATGGGGAAAAAAAAAAATTCACCATACACTATCGAGTCGACGTAATATCAACTATATCATTAAGTACGTGTCTCAGCCGCGAGGTCCAATCAATCTCCTGCTAAGCTTTCAAACTCCGTTCTCTCTGACCCGTTTTTTCGTTTAATTTTTCTTTATCTTATCCAATTTAAGAGATCAATGAGCCCCGAGGCCATTTTTTTTCTTCATCCCGCTAGATTTTGTCCCTCCATTTCCTCCGAGTAACGTCACTTGTCACTTGGTACCTAATATTCTTATTTAAACTTTTCTTTTCTTCTTCTCTTTCCTCTACGTTCTCGGTTTCCTCGTGAAAATTCATCGGGGTTCGCTTAATTAATAATACCTGGCCTCGTAACCGCACCAGCATTCCGTAACAAGCGTTCTCGTTCGCGGATCTCTTCGGTTGCCTATTTAATTTCCACCCTCATTCTCTCTTTCTTCACTTATTCATTAAATGATAATATTCTAAAACTTACACATCAACGAGTATGCATAACTTTTTATTACGTTTTCGTTCTTCTCCTTATTTTTCTTCCTCTCATTTTCATGATTTTTCTTCGTTATTTTCAACGTTTCGCAATCAAGCGTAACGTTTACCGCGCCGGGAGATTGATCCGAAAAATCGTTTTATTTTTCAGAGAGATGAAAAAGAGAGCGAGAAAGCGAAAGAGAGAGAGAGAGACAGAGAGAGAGAAAGAGGATTCGGCAAAATACGTTTGTCTCTCGTACGGGCGAAAAAAATTCATTAAAAAAATTGTTGATTCATGAAAATTGTCATTTTTTCGTGTCAGAGTGACTTCGCCACCTCAAATTTGCGATAATACTAGTATGTTACAGCAGAGCGCATCTTACACTTTTCTTACCGTTCAATTTTCAACGCTAATTCTTTCTTCTTTTCTTTCTCTCTCCTCTTTCACATTCACACACATACACACACGCTCTCTCTCTCTCTCTCTCTCTCTCTCTCTCTCTCTTTCTCTCTTTCTCTCATGAACCCCATTTTTCCTTTAGCTTCTTTTTGTTAACTTCGGCGGCACGCCGGTAAGGTACATATACATAAATCATAATATATGTATGTACAGAATACGCAGGCGGCAATTTAACCACAGGGTTTAGTAGTCACTCTATCTACCGTAACTTCCTCTTCTTTTATTATTTCAAAAATGTTCTCCTTCAAATATTCCGTTCTTTCATTTTTATCTCGTTCCATAACTATCCTCATGTTTTTTTTTCTCTTTTCTTTCTCTGCTTGGCCACTAACAAAACTCTGTAGATAAAGAACGGAAAAAAATGTACGCACGAACGTATTTTTTCGTCTTTATCCGCGGAAATTTTTTGTCTAAAAAAAAAGACAATTTTAGAGGACTGGCGCGATGGAACGAGTAAATCGTGAGAGGACCGTTGAGTGAGATGCCGAAACAATAAAAGAGGAGAATGAACATTTTTCGTGTACGTTTTTTTGCATAGTCTTTTCTTTTTTTTTGTTCGTAAGTGTTTTTTTAAGGAATACGAACACGCCACGGGGGCATTTTTTGTTCTCGGGTGTTTTTGTTTTGTTCATGTCTTTGCGTGTACAGGGCTCACAGTCACAGAGTCACAGCGCGCGTTCCTGTCCAATCGTGGATTCGCGAATTTTCTTCAATCATTTAAATTCCTTCCTACTTCTTTCCTCCTTCACTTTTTCGCTCTCTTTCTCTTCCTCGCATCCTTTACACTCTCATTATTTTTTGTTACTATATTAATTTGGTTATAGCCCTCGTAAAAAATGCGCTGTTTTCTTGTTGTTCTTACGTGTGTGTTGTTATTTTTGTTTTTTTGTATTTCTTTGCATTCACTGAAACTATCGGAGCTTTAGAGAGGAAACGAGATCGCAAAACGTCGTATTAACTTTATTTCTCTGTTGTTTTTGTTTCTGTTTTTTGTTCCTATGTTTTTTTTTCCGCGCCTCTTACTTTTGCCTGTTTAAGGGATTGGTGTTTGTTCAAATAGTCGTTGCTCTTCTCAAAAATAAAAAATAAAAAAAAAAACCAGACTGAGACTCGTCTCGAAATCCTCTCTAAATAGTTTTACGCGCAAAATCTATGCGTCAGGCTCGCTGCATATTTTCTCCTTGTGTCGAACATATCCTGCATGAGTTTGTCGATCGACGACCTCATTAAAACCGTAGAATCCTCGTTCTACGCGGCTTTGCTCTTGTTCGTCTTGAAGCTAACTTGAAGTACCCTATTGCCGAGTGTATAACCGTTTAGGCTCTGTATCGCAACAACCGCCTCCTCGTAATTCGTCATTGTTACGAATCCGAAGCCCTTGCACTTGTTGGTCTGGAGATCTCTTATGACCTTGACCGATTGCACAGCCCCGAACGGACCGAAAAGCTGCCAAAGTACATTCTCCTCGGTCTCCGGTGCAAGATTGTAAACGAAGATACACCAACCCGAGCCGTTCATCGCGTTACCAGGTAGCATCGAGTTGGCAAGCAAATCACCAGCGAGAGGACTGTACCTGAAACATTTTCCAAATTAATCCATCAATTTTGTTATTTCTTTATTATTTCAATTAAAAAAAAAAAATTATTTCTATCTTTTTTTCTTTGTCTATAGAAAATCTTTCATACTATTTTTTTTTTTTTTTTTAATTTTTACTCGCTCTTTTTGCAAACAAATGTTTTTGTATCTAATCATTTCTTGCCACCTTTTGAAATATACTTTTTCTTCTTTTCGGCAAAGATTCGAAGACAAGAAAGTCGTTGATTTTTGTTCTTTTATCACTAAATGAAAAAGCCTCGTGTCATACAAGTCGAGGAAAAGCCAAATTCTCACACACGCACACACACGTACATAAACCATTATTTTTAGCTACTATCGTCATTTACCGACTATTTCGAAATTCTGGCTTACGCGCAAACTCGTAAGAAATTTTATCGCAAACCAGCACTCGTTCAATTATATGATTTTGCATAATAGATCATTTCATCCCTCCCGAAGCAATATATGTTGTTGATAATATCGTTTTCTAAAAGCTAAACGTTTTTACTTCTTCCAAGCATTGAATTTCGAACAACAAAACGATTATTTGACTTCATCTTACTTGATGCAGTACAAGGTGAAAAAATTTATTGCTGCCAATAGTTGTTTTACGTTCGTTTTGACAATTTTGACTATATTCGATTGTTCGATAGCTAAATTTTAAACAAATTGCAAAAAACATGAAAAAGGCACACACAGAAAAATATTTTCAATTCAACTACGTACCTACTTGACGTCACAAGCCGCGTTAAAACAAGGCACATCTCGGTGAATGCACGTTTTAAACAACAATTCAACAATTCATCGATCACAATTATTGTTAATATTTTCTTTTCTTTTTTTATATATCGTATTCTTTAAATCGATAATACGATTGTGTGAAAATTGAAAGACAAGAGACGAGATCTTTTCATTACGTTAAAATATCCTCAAGTGTTGTTGGACGTAAAATGTTATTTGAATATTTAATTATTGAATATAATGTGTAAGTATGAGTTTGGTGGTTGTGTGTTTGGAAGGCGAAAAGAAGGAAGAAAGATTGAAGTGTGAAGATAAAAAAAATCGCGTCACATTAATACTCGTCATTTGAAAACCGAGCGTCAGTTTCGTTCAGCTATAAATTCACGAAAATACAACAGCTCCAGTTGCAACAAGTTGTACATTTTTTAAAATGTTGTTAAAATGAAGAAAAAGTAAGCAAAAGGCAACGCAGAAAAAAAAATCGGTCGCAAACTCAACCATGATTTTCAGCAGCTATGTAAGAACAACGAATGATGAAAATTTGGAGAAAAAATAAACACAATATAGACGCAAAGCTCGACATTCTCGAAAGAAAAAAATGAAAAAAATATACGAAACAAAACAAACATTGAAAAGTAAGGTAAGAATCGATAAATGAGACAAAAATATTTTGAAAAAAACCTTCAAAGCCACACAGGATACAAAGTAATATAAAACAAGAAAAATCACAAAAATAAATATAAATAAACAAGCCAAGTATACAAAACTTATACGATTATAAATAACGGGAAAAAAGAAAAATACTGACCTCTGTAAGCCTTTGTTAATGGCAAGCATGGCCTTGCCAGTGCTAAAACAAAAAACACAAAAAGAACAACGTAAGATGAAAAATATATCACGGGGCAAGAAGCTAGCTAGAGAAGGAAAGTGTATGAAAGCATTTTTCTTTTTTTCAATTTGCTCTTTTTTTTTTTTCAAGGTCTAATCATCTACGACGCCTCTTTTATACTCGCTACTTCGACATTTACAGAAAAAAAACGATAAATTAGAAACGCATAAAAAAGCGAAAACAACTTTTTTGTTGATTATCTTTTTTTTTTCACAAGTGGGATACAGATCTGCGCGCGAGTTGATCGAAAACTACCCAACGAATTGTGAATGTTTTCTTTTCTTGTAGTGAGATTTTTGCTGTGGTGTGTGTTTGGAAATGGCCACATTGAATTTTCATTCGTGAAAATTGAAAAAAAAAATTAAAAAACAAAATAATTGTTACAATGAAGCATTAATGAGAACGAAGGAAAAATCAAAGCTTACGAAAAAAAAAAAAAAAAAATTCAATGTGCTCAAATCGCTTTGTGTAATGCTCCTGCAATGTGGCAATTATTTTTATAAATCGATGGAACATGAGAAAGATAAAATAAAGTTAACGTGAGGAAAAGTGAAGCGAAACTTCTTATTCGCCTTCCTTCTTTGTACCTTTTGTGTGTCCTTCAACAAGTGTTTTCGTTTCATGACAATATTTTGCCAACGACACCCTGAGACTCGTAGTCCCATAGCATCTTTCTTTCTCTCTCTTCTCTTCTCTCTCTCTCCACATGTAAATGTTTTCGTGTATAAATAATTTATTCCTGAGGTTTTCAATGTCAAATCAACTTGCATTAGAATCTTCAAATATGACTTATATTTCGTAATAATTATTATTCACGAAATTGACTTAATTCAGAATAATTGCAGTTTTATTTATTTATTTATTCTTTTAAAATTATTTCAACTCTCTTATTCGAGATAAATGTTCTGTTTGACTTGACTTGAAAATTCTCATAAGAATATTTAAGAGTGTGTGAGTGTATTTTTGAAGTGTTAATGATTCAGAGAACTTTTGATCAATCGATTCGATCATTCGAGTCTCTCATTGTGCTGAAGAATATTCAACAGTGTTTATATTTGTATTGTGTAAGAAAAAAACTTCAAAATCTTCGTATTCGTTTGCCTATTGCTTGCTGGTAATTGATTTGATAATAAAGCCTTGACAAAAAATAACTTTAATTGTAGAAAATTGATAATTTCGTTTTCAACGATATCAATTATATTGGGAGAAAAAAAAATTATAAAATTTCATTCAAACTTTCGCACTGATTGCCCTGAAGTTCTGAAGATAAAAAAGTTTGCCTAAAGATTCATTATTAAACTGAAACACGGTAAAGTCTTGATTTTCTTTTACGTCTCAGGAGGAACGCGGCCTAGTGAGAAAATCGATGAGGGTAAAAAAAAGGGTGACAGTCGTGAATACCCGAGAGAGCTCGTGTATGAAAAAAAAAAAAAAAAAAAACAGTTCCAGGATAAAAATAGATTGTTTACTCGAAGTTTTCAATGAGAATGCTGTGCAACGACAGATTCGGTCACAAATTCGTTGCATTTTTCGATGGAGGATGAAAGTCGACAAAGGAAAAAAAATGTTGATAATTTTATTCTTTAAACTTTTCCAGTCACCCCTTCAATTTCGATTGTAAATTAATCTTCAGAACAATTAAATAACAAAGTTCCTTATTAATACAAAAAAAAAATAATTGCACTTTGAAAATAATTAACAAATGGTAAGAAACGTGGTAGAAAAAATAGTGTGATACGAGAATTGTTTTTCGTAAGTGACAAAATGTGCAAATATGGCAACGAATACGGAGAAAGAGAGAGTTTTGTTTAAAGAGGAGAATAGTGTGAAAAAAGAATGTTTGTCGATCGATCGTTCGATCGATCCGATGAGCGCGCAAGATCTTTTTGTTTGAATAATTTTTGTATTTTTTTTTTTTTTTTTAAATCACTTGTTCGCTTATAATCGATATTTATTGTTTCATTCGTTTTTTTCTTTCTGGGTAGAGCGAGTAGAGGCGAGTAGGTACCTGGATAGTGGCGACAGTGGAATGTACCTGAAGCGGCCGGTCGGATGATGGATCGGACCGCCGAAACGTCGACTGGCCTGGGGAGCGAGATAAGCAGCAATCGGTGGTATCGCCTTGTTGTTGTTGCTCGGGTTGTTGGCGAATTTGACAGTGATCGGTTCGGTCGAGCCCTTCGGAATGGTCCCGTTGAGCTCCTGGATCGCCCTCTCAGCTTCCACCCGTTGATCGAACCTTATGAATCCGACACCTTTCGACAGGCCTGCCAAGGTCACGCATAGAGCCGCGCGTAACAATAATAAACATGGAAGAGAGGGCGGCACGAGCGAGACGAGACTTTTTTCTCTACTCTGCTTTTAATTTATTTCACTTTTATTTCCATTGTGCAATAAAAAATCTTTGTTTTTTTTTTTTTTTAATTTTTTTTATGCAACTGAATGAATGAATTAAATGATTAATTTTATTTTTTATTCAACGTTGTCTATTTTTTGTTTTTATTGTTGTTGTTAATTATTCAAATCAATTCCAATACCAAAAAAACGAGAGCAGTTACGGTTCAAGAAAAAAGAGGAAATGCCGTGAAAACTGCCGAGATTGCAATTCATTGGTCTCTTCTTGTAGAAGATTCGATTAAATTTGCCAATCGATCGAAAGTTACGGAAACATTTAATAAATTCCATTTTTTTTTTTTCGAACACAACGTTTATCTAATTATTTTGATATTTAGTTTTGAGAAAATATTTCAAATAAACATAAATACATGAAATTTATAATAACAGTTGTCCTTCAAAAGCTCTTCTCTCAGATTTCGTCTACGTTGATCACTTATGCCGATTTCTGATCCTGTTTTTTACGATATTCGCTTGTATCGAAGCCCGGCAGCTTTCGGTCCTCGAAACGGTAAAGAATAAAAAATCAAATGAAGAAAAAAGAAATAACGTAAAACTGTCAGAGTATCATTATTCTGACCAATTGAATTTTCACGAATTATTTATTTTCCTTTTTTTTTTTTTATCCATACGTTATCGTAACTTTAATTCAAACCCAAATTCCATGAAAGTTTTATTTTGGTATTTAAAAACTGTAGACCTGAGCCATTTATGCCAAAAGTAATTTTCAAGCATTTAACGACAAAAAAAATGTATTAATTTCCAATAGTTTTCGAAAAAGAATTTCCGAAATGATTTATTGCAAAAATGGAACTAACTGCACCTGGTTTTTTCGATGAAAAAACCATTGAAAATTCTCCATACACAAATGACCCGCTTTCACGGAATGAGGGGTATTTTATATTTTGCATTTTTTTTTCTCTACCGTTGAGCGCGAGAGAAAATGAAGAAGGGGGAAGAAGGGAGCGTATTTTTTCGAAGCGAGTGGTTCGGTGCGCGCGCAATATTCTGCATTAGATTTTCGACGCACACGCACTAAATTGCGACGACGATAATATTCATTTTCATTTATTTGTATTTTTTTTTCTCTAATAACTTTGAATGAATCAATTTTTATATATTTTTCAATAAATTTTCAACAATCAAAAAGGTATGGGTTGGATTTCAACGAAACGAAGAAAATCAAAACAAAGTCGTTATTTCGAAATAGCGATTGCTGTCAACGAAATAATTGGTTGGTAAAGTTTGAAAATTGAAATAAAAAAAGATATCAAAACACAGGTCAACATTGTAATTCCTGTAAATAATAATATACGAGGCGTATAAATATATGAATATAAATATATACCTATATATTATTTTTTTTCGAATTTAAATCCTGGGATGAAATGTGTAGGGAAAGTGCTCGTAATGTTTGGAGGGTATACGTGTATATTCGGCCGCGCAATCAAGCAATTTAAAGAATTGTTGAAACGACGCTTACAAATAATAATCGTAATAATAATAATAATCATAACGATAATATTAATAATAATGATAATAAGAATAATATTAATAATAATATTGGGATGATAGAGAGCGAGAGAGAGAGAGAGAAAGAGAAATAGAGAAAGAAAAGAGAGAGAGAGAGAGAGAGAAAGAGAGACAGAGTGATAGGAGATTTCGTGAGAAGTGAAAATGAAAAAATTATGATTTACGTACCGGGCAAATTGTCTCCGCCGCCAGTCACAAACTGTCGTACTAAACAGAAATAAAACAAATCATATCTCGTTAAAATCACAGCGAAAATCAGCTCGATTGGTTCGCCCCTGATTCGCAAATAGTCAGAAACCGAAAAAATCAAAGTAGAAATTGGAAAAAAGGAAGATGTGAAAAAAGAAGTTGAGCAAATTTTAAACCGAATGATTTATCTTCAATTTCCATAAGAACGAAAAAAACAGTGGACAAATATTGAATAAAAAAATTGAGTCGAAAGATGTTTCACTCGATGAGAAAAAAAAAAAAAAAATAGCGATGAACGAGTGAAGAAAAACCACGGATTTGAATTGACAAAAATGAATGTTGGCCGAACGAATCAGAGGCGAGCAAATTTTTCGAATAAAATATAATATACTTCGACCTTAAGCATAAGTGCAAATAGTTGTTTGTTTTTTTTTCTCTTAATATTCTGATTTTTTCGTGCATTAATTCTCGGGTTTTGAGCACGGTTTTGCTTCTGCTTTTTTTTTCTCGTCCTCGTAGCCCAAGACTTAAACTCGATATCAGGGAAAATATAAATAATACAATTCTAATCGGTAATACGGATAGAAAAAACAACGAAAGAGAGAGCTAAAGAGGTAAGAAAGAGAGAAAGAGAGAAAAGAGAGAAAGAGACAGAGGAGGGAGAGAGAAACAGAGCTAAAAGAGAGGAAAAATAAAAGTATACTCGTCGATACAAGATCTCAATGTAAACAAAAGCCCAATGTACACGAAGATTTTCAAAGACCATAAGGCTGTGTGTACAAACGTGAGAAATAAGAAGTGTAGGATTTTTTTTTTTCACGCTGCCAGGCACAACCAAAAGTCAGATTGAACTAAAAGTTTTGAAAAACTTGTTGAAATATGACTTTTTACTTGTTCCAATTGGTCGTTTCAAATCGTGAAAGAAAAAAAACGTGATTTTCATACGAAAATGTTGATTAGCTGGTATTTTGTTTAAAAAACCATTTTCGTTTGTTCTTACCACGTGCAGTGGCGCCACGTTTTCATTGCCTAAAAGATTCACATTAAAAAAAGTTGAAAAAATGAAGTAAAACACACTTTACTAAGGGGAAAAGTGGAAAAATGTTCTGTTCTTATCGATGCAAGTGGCGCCACCTTGCCTTCACCTACAGCAAGATTAAAACGTCGCATAAAAATGGTGAAAAAAAAAGCACAATTTGTAAACATTTGTTTTCTTCCTACAGACGACAAATAAAAACGAAGTTTTTTTCGCACCTTCGTGAAGAACTTTTGGTTGCGACTGTACATCGTGCAAAATCGTAAATCGAAAGAAACAAAACAGAGAGTAGAAATGTTCGATATAAACACGAGAATGAAAAAATTGAAAGATACAGAGTGTTAACACACGAGGGCATGGAAGAAGTCTGATCGAACGAAGTAAGGCGTCGAATTAATGGGACGAAAAAAAAGTACAGTATCTTTATGACGAGAAAAAAACCACGTGGTTTTTTTTACTACTGTCATGAGCAATTTTTACATTCACTATGTTCTACGGTGCTTGTCTAATTAATTGAAAATCCCGGTGTCACGTAATTGAACGAAAAAAAATAATTATTTCATTTCATCATCGATTATTAAGTCAATGAAATAAAATAAAATTGAATAAGCAAAATAGAAGGATAACTGAAAATAAATTGAGGAGAGAGGTTAACTACTAGGTCGTTATTTTTCAAACGCTTTATCTTATTTATTGCAATTTATTGTTGCCTCAAAACGGATAAGGATTTTTCATGTATTTTCTATTATTTTAAGGTTACTTTTTTTTCTTTTTTAATTTAAAAAAATGTGAAAGGCGCACCGATCCACCCTTCTTTTCGTAACGATCAAAAAAGCCCCATGGCAAACGAAAGAAAATGAATGACAAGAAAATCAAGAAAAACAAAATAAAAATAAAAACAAAATCAACGAACGCTACTCAAAGAGAGAAGAGCTCGCTCGTGTGACTTTTTCGTCAACTTACCGGTTATGTTGTCGCACAGAATTCGCGATGTTATTATCCTTCCGTATGGACTGAAGAGATTCTCGAGATCGTGCTGCGTCATATTCTTCGGTAAACCGCTCACGTAAAGATTTGCACCCTTGATAGCTTCGCTGCTTGGTCTCGCGTACGATACCTTTTTATCATCCCCCGAGACGAGTTCGACGAGCAATAAATAATTGAACACAAAAAAAAACAAAACAATGCAATGACTGCCATTTTATTGAAAGAAGAGATAAAAAAAAAAAAAAATTATTTTGCAAAAGAGAATAAAAATAAGTTCCCAAAAAAACATTACTTCGTTAGAATGATAAATTTATTTACTGAAGCGATTATCAAATGTTTAAAGTGATTCAAACGACATGGAATTTACTTTGGAAATTGAATTTAACTTTTTTTTAATTTGTTTTTGATTGATTTTTATAATTCGTCTCATCGTGACCCACCTTGATCGTTTTATTCTGCAGTCGAAGGCCATTCAGTGTGCTGATTGCTTTCTCAGCGTCCTCAGGCCGGTGATAGTTGACGAAGCCATAACCCAAGCTTTGCCCTGCGATCACGAAGTCAACGGAGTCTAATTGAATTCCACATAAAAACAATAATGTAAAACTCAAATTTTTGAATCAACCGACCCGTCAACGCACCCCCCGCGGGCCACTATACGAAACGGACGAACAATCAATGACATTTCACGATTACGAAATTGACGACGAGGAACGAATGAACAATGTGGTAGAAAAAAATCAATATTTCTACTTTTTCGAATAATTTTCTTATAATTTTCCCTTTATTACCAATTACTCAAAAATCCATTTAAATGTAAACGCAATTTTACGTTCCTCCCTACCCACGAAACGAACACCACGTTTTCTTGGGTCTCCGAGTTCTCGAAATAGTTTCGCGACTTTTATTCACGAATTTGTATTCGCGTTTTTACGTCTATCAGGATAAGTCGCGAATGAATTTTTCTCAAGAGACACGCGCGTTACTAGCGACAGCACGTGACCCCAGAGCTTTTCAAGCTCATGGTTAATAATTATATCTCGTGACACTGCATGGAAATCGATAAAGTTGCCTTTTTATCAATTAATTAGTATTTCGATTTGCAAAACGTGAAAATATGCGAATAAAAGGTTGAAATCTTTTTTTTCTCATCAACGAAAAGATTTGACCCAATTGGCATTTATTTTTCGGACTAAATAAAACTTTAAACTGAAAATACAATACGAAAACGAAAGATAATGAAAAAATGTTTGTTGTCGAATGACAAAAGTTACCTGTGACTTTGTCACGAATGAGTTTGCAACTCTCGACCTCGCCGATACTCGAGAAAAGTGCACGAATCTCCTCCTGTGCCATTGTCTGAGGCAAATAGTTGACGATGAGATTCGTCTTGGATTCCTCCTGCGAGGTCTGCCCCAGGGTAGAGCCTCCATTCTGTTGCACAACCGTGTCCATTCCGTTTGCCATCATTTCAATCTTTCGTAAATCAATCTCGTCACCTAACTACGTACGGAGCCTGAAAACAAAAGAAATTTCCAAAGGATCGTTTTAACAGACGAAAATCTCTTTTTATTTATCTCTCAACTTGTTCATTATTGTTTCGATGCTTTTCAATTGGAATTATAATAAATTTCGTAATAATAATCATCGACACATAGAGAATATGTCGAAATATTTATGAAAAATTATTCAGACACGTTCGAAACGTTGAGACGAACATTTTTTTGACACATTCTCGTTTAATAGGATAAATCATTCCAAAATTAATATACTCGAGACTATTCTCGGGCAGAGAGAATTTTTCGAACATCAACGCTGTCAACTATGTCGCCTCGAATAAAATCGTTACTCTTGGAAGGAGCTCTCAGAATTAAGTGGGATCGATATTCGATTGAGTTATAAATAAACGAAAGTGTGGAGAATTCTGAAATATTACATTATCGAATGGAGACATTGAGTTTCGTTGAGACAAATATAGTATTTGGTTGAATTAATTTTGGGGTTTGTGTTCTAAAATTGTAAATTTCAATGGATTATAATTTGGAGATAAATTGAAATAAATATTTACGTAATAATTTAAATTTTCTATAATATTGAAATAGAATTTTCGACGATACAATAATTTCTTTGAAAACCTTTTTGATTCAGTGAAGAAGCACGCGCTTTACGTTTTCTCCTTTCACTGACCAGGCTTTTCTCGTCCATCCAAAAAGGGGTCGAAATAATTCTCGGGGTTGGTAGGGACACTCGGTACACATTTGACTGAATGCAAATATTTCGACGTATTTTCATTCGCTCTGAAATCGCCTGGCGACCCCGAACGATCGAATCTACTCCGCGTGGGGTTGTTCCTGGCGACGAAAAAGCCAAATCCCCCATTTCGTCTTCCCCTTCGTTCCGATAAGCATTGCTATTACTTTTCAGTGACGCTCAATGATTTGAGCAAATGAAAATAAAACGTGTTCAAAAATATTTGTCCACTAAATTCGGGATAGAAGCGAAAAATGAGGAATTACAAAATTCTTTTGCATCAACAAAGAATCAAATGACAAGAAAATCGGAACGGGGTACTCAATATTCGAGAAATCTTTCGATTGTACAATTGAAAAACGAAAGAATATGAATTTTAATGATTGAATCGATATATCAAGGAATCAAAAAATTAGGAACCAAATTTAATGAGTGACGGACCTAGGGCAACGTTCGATTGAGAGTCACTGATAATAAATAATAGAAAAAAAGGAAAAAAAACGAGGAAAAAAATGAGAAAGGGGGCCCCATATGAATCGTTCGGCCAAAAGAGGGTGAGAATGACGCGGACCCGCGATGGGATGAGTTTAAAGGGGCGACGAACCCCGATACATGGACGTGGGGTGGTAGTTTAAAAGGCTCCCATGCTATATACTTGGCGGGGTTACATCGCACCCTCTCTCTTGCCACTCTCGTCTGCCGAAACTTCCCGTCATTCTCTCTGCCTTTCTCTCTCTCTCTCTCCCTCGATCCGTTGTCACGCTATCTCCGTTATTTCCATAGCACACTCTACATGTATAGATGAATGTGGACATGCACATGTTTGTCGTAGGGTCTCGATGATGATGAAGAGGGAACAGAGAGAAAGAGAGAAAGAGAGAGAGAGAGGAAAAGTCTGCATCCAAAATTGGGGGGAGGATTAAGTCTGGGGTGGAGACTCGTGCCCACGGAGGTTTCCCTGATTGTTCAACGTGAGTACACACGAGCACACATGTATATACGACCGTATACGGCTAATTACAAAAGTTTGGGGTAAAATGGACCACGACAAAAGAGAAATTACTTTCTTTCAACATTCAATCAAAAGTCGAATATACCAACTGAATTTTTCGCATTTAGATAGAAAAATGACGATCACGATATGTGTGTATGACTAATTCCAAAAAATTGGGACAAAATGGACCACCAATCTAAAAAAATTACTAATTTTCGACATATAATCAAAAATCGCATATTCCCCACAAATCTTTGACATATAAAGTGAAAACACACGTAAAATGTATGTGTATCATTAAATAAAAAAAGTTTAAGACAAAATGGACCATAAATATTTTCCATGATTCATTAAAAATCGAACAGTCCAATAGAATCTTCAACATAAATGAGAAATGAAAACGGGCACTCCTTTGACAAGTTTAGGATAAAACGAGTCACGATGAAAAAACGATTTTTTTTTAATATCGAAGTCTAGCGAGAAGTCTTAAAAACAATATAATAGTCATCACTATTCGACCAAAGCATCAAAAATACTTTGAGAAAACACACTTCTGCATGAAAAAAGAATTCGTCAGAAAATAAAATTCGATATTAGCCCCAATAATAAGTAAGTGTTCCATTTTACCCCACATCGGACCCATGAGCGTCTATTAATGTTAATTTCATTTCTGCCGAATGCTTCGTAACATATGAGAGCTCTCATGCGGTTCGTAGGTTCCTGACGTCTTTTTCTGCCCCCTGTGCCCTCCCTGAAACAGTCGACAGACTTCGACATCAGCTGTCCCTATGGACACCTTGGCACCCCTCGAATCGGTGCCCTCCTGGCTGTGTAATATATTTTTCGTGTATAGAACATATACAGATATACAGATGGTTGTGTTTTGAGACGACATGTTGAGGGCGCGATATGACAGCGAGTAAGAACGGTGGTGGTCTCCGAAGCCAAAAAGCGTCGACCAAACGTCCCGAGAATCCATTAGTTACTTTTATTATGTTTTTTTAAATTCATTTCTTATATGCGCGTCATTGAAAAAAAAAAAAAAAAGTTGTCCCATTAGTTAACGTTTTATGTGACATCAACAAACATTTGTTTCATCATGAATGTTTTTTTTCAAATACATATACATCGTGTTTTCCGCTACAACTTTACTATCGCAATCCCGCATCTCTCTTCGCGTTCTCTTATCGATCGGAACTTGCCACCCGCGTTTCATACCAAAAACCCCGAATAAATGCTATACTCTTGACAATAAAAATAAGAAAAGAAAAAGAAAACAGTGGAAAAATATTAACGAGTGTAAAAAAGTATCAATACAACGAATATTCCATCCCAAGCAGACGATTTAACTTTTTCTTATTTCCGCGGAATCGACGAAAAATTAAAAACGCTGACCAATTTTCAAACTCGAATTTACCAGAAAATTTTTCACTAAAAAAGTGAAAAAAAAATTCAATTATGCAAACATCAATGTCGAGAAATAATAAATAACATGTTACATGTTACTTTTGTGCGTTGAACAGCTGATGTTAGCAAGTCGATCGAAATTATAAGCTTGAAAAACACAAATTATATATATCTATAGATATATATAGACCGTCGTATGTATACGATGTATGGACGGAGGAAGATAGGATCTTTAACGTTGGCCAGGTGGTCATGGCGACGGGAATCATGAAAATCGCGTGGCTACGAGAGCGATCAATACGCGCGCGCCCCTCGGTCTATCCTGCTATGGCTGCGGACACCGAGACAGCAGCAGCAGCGGGAGAGCCTCGCCAACACCGCTACTCTAACCCTCGAATCTCTGTCTTTCTCTCTTTTCTTTACTACACATACACACATGTATGATATTTATATAGATATATCGATATATATAGTTCTATTTCATTCTCTCCTTATTCTCTGTGCTTTGCCAAGCAAGCTCATTTAGAAGGGTAGCCTCGTGACGCGTGTCCTTTCGGCCCCTCGTGGCGTTTTCGTGTACTACCGTGACGTATTGTAAAACAGATAAAACTGCTGTTTTTTTAGTACCAGTTTTTTGTCCCTTTCTATACCGCATCACTAAAAAGTCCCCGAGAAATTGAGTTGAAAAAAAAAAAAAAAAAACATTTTTATTCATTCAACTACGATTTTATTAAAAAATATTTTTAAAAATTAATTTTGTCATTATCGAATTTGATAAGTGTTATGTTATAAAATTGATCAACTTGATTATATTTTATTCAATTTATTTTTATTTATGCTATGAGTTAAAAAATTGTTGAATTTTTATCTGTGCTTTAGAACTATGGATTTATTTACGAAGAAAAAATGAAGCATATAAGGAACGACGGAATGCTGAGTTTGCAAAAAAAAATGTAATACAATCTCGGTGAAACTGATGATAAATTCTGAAAAACGTGTGATAAGAAATAGAGTTCAATTACGAAAAAACGAAAAATAGTATGAAAATTAAATGAATATCACGGATTTCAAGAAAATATAGACAAAATGTTTTTAAAAATATAATATATATAGGTGTTTCCATTTTTTACGTTTGAAAATCGCGCTTGAAAAAGAGAGACGGAAAGAGGGAGAAAGTGTAAAGTGAGGAGGAGTCTCGTAGACTTTTATCGAAGTAGATATATTTATCATATATGTGTTGCTCCGAACGCCATACCGGCGTTGTCGCATGCCAGTAGTCTGCAAAACACGTGGTAAGAAAAAACGTAAGAAAAAGAAAAAGTTAGGTAGTGAAAAAGAAAGAGAGAGCAAGCGAGTATGTATATGACCCCGGTACTCGCGCGAGTGTTTCTACGTACTGTTTACAAATATACATACATACGTAGACGCACACACGATCGCACGTGAATACTAAATAAAATATGAAAATATATAAATCCTATTTTAGTCGTAGTGTCTTACCTCTGGTGAAATAAATCGTACGAACCAACCGGCAGAAGTTTTACAGAACGATCACAGTCTGGTTTTTATTTCTCGTAAGAACAAAACCGGTGTGAGAAGGGACCAGGAAAAACGTCAATGTATAAAGCGAATCGTGTATTCTTTGAGAGAATAACAAAAACGCATATGAAAAAAGTATAATCACACGCACCGCCCGCAAAACGTTCGGAGAAAGAGAAAAATCAATAAAAATGGATTAATCTCGTATCGACAATTTTTAGCGGCATTAATGCTCGTCGATCGTTATCGAAAGAAATGAAAAAGAACGGAGGTCAAAATGAGAAAGGAAAAAAACATTCGGCGAGTTTGAAGATTAAAGTTCCACGATGCCTCTTTTTGTGTCGACGTGATTTTTTAAAATTTTTGTCTTTTAGATGTAACGATCTTACGGTCGTTTTTAATCACAGTATATCATGATCCGTAGCCCGATCGAGACACCCCGGGCCGATGTATTTAACAAACACGTTTCTTACTTCCCCCGCAAGACGCCGCTAAATTCTTCGTTCTTTTTAGCAATCACACGCGCGACCCCCGCGTACGAACACGTTTACATATATATATTTATATGTATAGATATATACTTTATACGCGCGCACATGTACGAATAGAAATGTGTGTATAGACGTGATGTGTGTCGTATGCGTTAAAAAAATCGGAGTACACGCACGCACTCGAATGTATATGTACGTACATATAGATTTATTTACACAAATACAAGTACGCGCACCGGCGCGACAGTTTTTTTTTTACGTAAAAACTTTCGTGTATGAAAAAACTCGCAATGACAGAAGAGTCGAAATAAAGGCGGTTAACTATACTAAGGAAACAAAGAAACAACGTTACGGGCGGAGGCTGCCTAGAGACTGAACGCCAAAGAGTAGGAGAAACCCACGCACTGAGTCGAGAGAGTGGGGAGAATCGAAAGAGAAACAGAGAGAGAAAGATCTGTGACCGTGCACCACACAACTCAAGCACTACCGGCGTTTCTCGACGAAAAGCTCGTGAGTTTTCGTGGCCCCTCGTGCAGCTTCGGCTCTATCCGCGATTACAGCGCCATCGCGCACGGAAGGACTAAATTACAACGAATTCTTGGCGTCTATCATTTTTCTGATAAAATCACAATGAATTTTGTTGAATAATGTTATTCGACTAAAGTTCACACGACCATTTCATCCTACAGACTACAGCACGAGGCGAGACTCAAAAATTATATGAAATAAGGCCGCGGAGATGGTAATTTTGGAGAAAAATAATGAAACGATAGAGACGAACGTTTTGGCGGGAAGAATCGACAATTCGAATACGAAAATGACTCAAAAAGTATTATTTTATTATGTTAACGCGGTTTGTTGAATTTTTTTCTCTTTTTAATGATTCCAAAGGAAAGAAAAGGTTATGGATATCGATTCAACATTTTGGCACGAGTCGACGGAGGATTAGGGCCGTAGGGGGGCCATGGGTCTTCCTTTGTTACGAAAGATCGTGAGGGACTCGTTCCCTGCCCACTTACGATTAAATACACAATATAGACATACATTATATATATCACACACACTCAGGTCATATCGACTTTCCCTGGCTTTTTTTATTTCCTTACAACTCTGCGGTTACTATATCCGGTTAAACTATATTGCGGAACCGTCAGCATTGTATAGTATTCATCGTGCGTTGGTTAATATAGAGCCGGCTGTACGTCAGCTTTTCTAACGTCATTCGTCGAACATATGTCTAACAACCACGACCTATCCTTTTTTTTTTATCTTTTTTTTCTATACATTCGAGTTTATATTCGCGCGCTGTACTTGCGTTCCCACGTTTTACAACATTTTCCAATTATAACGCTATACGTGTACAATAATAGATGAACGAAGATAAATCGAGGAATAAAAATTGTAACGTAGTTGGTGGTTGTACATATTTGTGTGGAGTTTAGCGGTGCTGAAAGGCGGAGTTTAGTGAAAAATCATATTGATTATTTTTCTATCTCACAACGTATTATATTATCTTTTCCACCGCGAGCATTTTCCGCGCTTATTCTTCCGCGTATTCTTTAGTTTTTTTTTCTCCCTCATTTTGGCATCAGTCAATACATTAATCTTGCGTTTTTTGGCAGCAAACTTATTTCTTTCATTTTATAATGTTAACTTCCTACTTTTATTACATCTCTATGCATCCACGAGCTTTTTAACCC